>CACSLK010024540.1:13240206-13255027 GCA_902706635.1 Striga hermonthica | reverse complement strand
TGAGATATAAAACAGTGGCCAGGTTGATTAAGCTTCCAGCCGCAATCGCCTGTTAATAGTTAGAAATCGAATAAGTATGATTTTTAATGAATGAACACGAAAATCATTGTTAAGAGAATAAAAAAACTCATACATCAATTATCATTTTATTTAATGACCTAAGTTCTATTAGTTGTCATATAAATTACAAACTTACACTTCCAATCGTGCTTTGAACAGCTGCCACACGTTGGAAGGCCCTCTCAGATTCCAAAGCTCGTACACGAAGCTTCAAATCGCCTTGCTCCTATGAGATAACACAAAATGATAAAATTTCAACAATTTTTTTATTTTTTATTTTTTATTTTACTGGAAAGTTCTTTTCAAACGATGTGAAACCTACTAAATATAAAAACAATGCTAACCAGTCGTTGGATAATCTCGGCAAGTTTCTCAACTCTATCGGCCTGCCTAAACAGATTGTAAAATGCACGAGATTGTCTATCCCATCTGTTCTTCAAGTCCTGCAAAAATATGCAATATATTTTTCAGCAAACTTTGCTACCGTTTCGTAACTTCCTAATCTTATGTTTGAAACATATGTCATGCTAAGAGAAGGTTTTGAGAAATTTGCCTTTTTGATGACTTCAACACCAGCTTCACGGAACTTTAACAATTCTAGAGCATAGCTGTGTCGGGAAAGAAAAAGTACATTAGTCGAAACAAATATAATTTTTCCTTTAAATTAAATTTTAACCCGGTTAAGTTCGAACTGTTGAGGTTCGAGTCAAAATTAAAAGGATTAAAATTCCAATTATTTTTCCGATTACAGTATCCTTTGACATTTGCGCCGATTGTGAGTAAGCCAATAAACATATACATCACCGAATACTTGAAATTGATCTGATGCGTATTTGCAAATTTGAAAACAATAACTGGATTTTTTTTGTATTCTGAACGAATTATTTGCGACATAGAAAGAATTTCCATATGTGATCATGGACACCAAAAGTACTTTTCAAAACCGAACTTACGGTTTAGCAATTTCAGTGATATCAAATCGAGGATCAAGTCCCTTCCCAATACCATCCAACACTGTTACACATAAACTTCAGGTCAATATGACTAAAAATAAATAAACAAATAAAATATTGCAGTTAAGTAGCGAGAAGGACAACGAGATACCTGAGAAAGCTCTAACAACAAATGTGAAAGTAGCTGGAAAACGGAATGGTTGATCTGCAGCAATTGCCAGCAAGTCTTCACCTGTTTAAGTTATGAATCAAACATAAGCACTCAACCGGTTAAACAACCATAAAGAAAGTTGAAACAAGACTAAAAACAACTCATTAATTTAGGTGGGAACATCTTTTTGTCTTCGAACCAAACTTGAAATGTGAGAGGCTGATTTATTAGACTACAGACGGATTTCCAAAAAATTATAAACAAATAGAGAAAAAGCTGTGGCAACAACTGACCCCAACCAGTTGGGAATATACTGGGTATGTTGTTTTTTTTGTTGTAGAGAAAAAGCTGTGGCAACAAGTAGAACAGTTAAACAAATGAATTAACATAAGTGATTTACCAATTGCAGCTAGACGTTGTTTCTTTTTCGCAATCTTCTCCTCCTTGCTCAATGGCTTCTTGAATCCAAGTTCTGCTGTTGCCATTTCCCTTTCATTTCTTTGTTGTGCAAGACGCTCTTCAAAGCTGCACAATTTCAATACACACCATTATCTGCTTATATTGACAGACAAATTCACAGGATTCTTTTTTTTTTTTTTTTTTTTCTTTTTTGGGTTTTATAACTAAACCATAAACTAGTATATCGATTCTTCGGGGGAGAACAGAGATATAGACCGTTTCAAGTTTGAAAGTAGAGAATCATGATGCTAGGGAAAAAAGAATTTGCTACAGGCGAAAAACCTGTTGAGAAAGAACTGAGCTGTTCGTCTGACAGCAGTCATGTCTCCAGTAGGCACCAAAACACCCATTTGGACCATAGCTTGAAGAACCTGCATCATGTTTAAGCATTTTCTTCCGTCAAAAGAAAATATATACACATGTTCACCAATAATTTGAGGTTTTCTGTTTACTAAAACACCAAAGAAAATGGCAATAAGGACCTTTTCAGCGTCTTTCTCATAAACCCCATAAAATACTTCCAGCAGACCTTCTCTGATGTTTGGACTAATACTGCAGAAACTCAAGTTTAATCACTACCTTGTAACAGTGCCAGATATGATTCCCTCCCCCTCACCCGGAAAAAAAAAGGAAAAGAACCAAACTCCAAGCATGGAAAAAAAAAAAAAAAATTAAACGTACCTTCCCATCATTCCAAAATCATAGAAGATTAATCTTCCACCATTAACATCATCTACAGCAATATTTCCAGGATGCTGCAAAATAAAACAAAAAAATAAATAAATATAAAGTTAAAATGGTAAAACGGTTACTCCAAATGCAATCAGATCCAGTATCACAGTATTCAAGTAATAAAATAGTCGAATCAACGGTATGCAATGCTATTCTCTTTTAATTCTTGAGAGATTGACCATTCCTCACTGAAACTGGATTTTATAGTAACAATATAAGTAGGAAGATCCTTATAAAGAACTCAACAGTCTAAGCCTTGGGGACTACTCATAGAGTCAGTGGATATTAAGTTTAATAGATGCAGGCAATAATCCAGACACGAAAAGAAGAAGAAAAAAAGGAAGTAGTTAAACAATCTCATGAAAGCTTAGTGGACTACTGCTTACTGGGTCAGCATGGAAAAAGCCATGAGACAGAATTTGCTCCAGGTAAGATTCTACAGCATACCGTCCCAACCTAATGAAAATCAACCAGCACCAAAATAATACGGTTTATAAATATGATTATTGTTCAAAAGCCAGCCAAATGACATTGAGCAAAGCTTATTCAAGACATCTTATAAGCTCTAGATGTTTGGATAAAAAAATTCAAAAACAGTATTAAGATGTCGAACACAGTAACAACAATTTAGTAATCAAAATAGTTGATCAAAGATGGTTATAACACCTCTTCCGATCAACGCCTAACTGATCTAGAGCTTGTATACGGTTAATTTTGATTCCAGGAACATATTCCATCACCAAAACCTACAGAAAATGGAAAGGAACTCATGATTGGAAAATATTATCATCTACACGAAATCCGTAACTAAAGAACCAGAAAATTGAACGTTTGTGCAAGGATTTTTTGAACCTGTGGGGTTGTGTATTCCCAATATATGGATGGGACTTTCACATAATCCATGTCTTTGAAATTATTTGCAAATTGCTCGGCATTTGCAGCTTCTTTGGTGTAGTCAATTTCCTGGAATATGTTAAAGCATAAGTTCCTTTCCATTAATACTAATATACTATGCGCTCTAAAACTTCCTCAAAGGCATGTGCATCACATTTAAGACAGTGTTTGTAGCATATCTTATTATATCCTTCACCAATCCTTTCATAAAAATGAGATTATTTGACCCCATTTCTCAATTAAAATTTACATTAGCGTAAAGAATTATTATCCAATATGACCATCATAAAAACGAGAAATATGATTGTTGTTGGTTAGAGATTAGTAATTTTTTACATACAAAAATCTGAAGTGTGAGCATGGGCAACCAGTCACCTGATACAAGACACTTGCACATTCGTCATAGATAGCCACCCAATCCCTTTTTGCACCATCAGATTTTGGATCAATCTTCTGAAGATATTCAGCTATCACCTGCACAGAACAAAATGCTAAACGATCAATACTTCAGCCAAAAATCTCAACCATGCAAGCCACAGTAGATTTATCATACTTGATGTAGAAAAAAGTTCAAATAAAAAGAAAAAAGGAAAACAAAAATGAAATGAATGGTGAAAAACAAGAGTATTAAAACAATATAAGAACTTAGTCAGCAAACCAACCCTCAAATTTTTAAGGTCAATGTCAAACAGGTCCTTCAGTCCAGGTCTTTGTACTTTTACAACAACTTCCTGTCCCCTAAATTTTGCACGATGGACCTGACCTATAGAAGAGTACCGTTAGTCTGATAAACATAACCCTTTCACCTTATATGAAGTTTAATATATCACAGTCTTTTAGCAATGAATCAATATTACCAAGACTTGCAGCAGCAATCGGCTCTTGGTCAAATCTATCAAATATGCCATCTACAGAATCTCCAAGTTCTTCCTCGACTATCGACACAGCTGTTTCTGATGGAAAAGGAGGAACTTGATCCTGCATGACGTAAGAATAATGTGACAATTCTTGCGAGCATGAAAGTTGCAGTGGTGAAACAAATGTAGGGAGCAATTCTTAGTACATTTTGCTTGGTCAAAAAGCTCACCAAGAAAAAAGGAAAAAAGAAAGACAGATAAAGACTTAAAGAGATGGACATCATATTTAGGGGAGTCTATTGTTACCTGAAGCTCAGACAATTGATCAACATATTCTTGAGCAAGAATGTCTACTCGTGTCGAGAACTGCTGGCCAATTTTAATGAAGGTAGGGCCCAACCTCAATATACTTTCCTTCAACCACTTGGCCAGTACCTTTCTCCTCTTAGTCTTTTTCTCCTCCGTCATTCCACCTGCAACAGCAAATAAATTATTCTTCTTATTAAGGAATTCAGCTTAGCAAACTCAGGACAGATGTATAAGAACAATATTTCTCAAATAAATTGAATTTACTTATTAGTTAACTTTCCACATAAGACATTCGATAAAAAATTAAGGAGCTGCACACGGAAAATTAGCAATCTGATAGCTGAAGCAGCTAACCTCTATATGAGAACTTCTGATTGTTCAACCAAGCCTTGAATATGAAGCTGAAAACAAATCCCCAAATTTCTACTGTCCTTTGAATAGTTGAGTATGTTTTGAACCTGTTCCATCTGCCACCAGGGGCAACAGATACCTGTAACGTTAACATAAATAAATTTGTTCAGTATCAGTTTGGCTTGGAAAAAGGAACTTCACAGTCACAAATTCCTACACATTTGCAGTCATAAAACTCATTAGAAACCAGAAATAAAAAGTTAGAATAAAAAAAATTACTTAAACAAAGGACAATAAGAATATGTTCTCTTCAAAAGTCAATATGAGACTGCATTTTGCTTCCCAAAAATGACAATTAAGTTTTATTCTATATACACAATGCTTGGCCAATTTGACAAATTCATAAACCATTCAAGTAGACGTGCTCTCGCCTCGAGTACATTAGCAAAACAAGGTTTCTCTCCTCAACCACATAGCTCATTTGCAGTCATAAGATAATATTAAACCGCTCAGTAAACCTACAATGCAACAATCAAGTTACGACGACTCCAAGCATTCAAATTACATAATGTTAAAAAAAAAAAAACAAAAATCCAAAATTTTAGTTCATAAACAAACAACTTACAATAACAAATAAATAATTATAATTGATGAAAATCCATTAACAAGGGCCTGCAACAACCATCTACACATGCACAAAAACCTATCTAACAAAGTAATTTCATCAGACAAATTAACAAACACGTTAAGCTCACTATACACTAGTTCAGATTTTAGTAAAAGCTAGCATACATTAACGATATACCTCAACTTGATCTTGGCCTTTTCTCTTAAACCAAGCGTCCTCTTGTCCAATTTCTTCTACAGTCTTCTTCTCACTAACAACTTCATCCAATTTCACTACTTCCACTACACTCCTCGCAGCAGCCACGCTTCCATTCTCAACCCCATTCACACGCTTCACCAAATTGCTATCACCACTCCCAACTTCCACACTCCCATTAGTGAGATTCCCAGCAAAGCCATTACTGTAACCGGAATTCCCATTACCATTCACGCCGGAATTTAGCTTAATCTCCAACTCTCTGTCGTTCTCATCAAGAACAGCACTTTCTTCTCTCCGGACAGCTCTGATTCTTGCAAGAATCCTGGTCCTGCGTCTGGGCTCAGGATAATGGACTCTAGAGAGAGAAAGCTTGCGTCTTTTTGTTGGGTTTTGAGGGGAGAGAAAGATTAGCTCAGGCAGAGTAGCAGCCGTAGAAGAAGCTGAAAAAGTAGCCATTTTGAATCAAAATAACTAAAAATACATTCTTTATGTGATCTTCGGGAGTGTTATACGATCTTAGGGAGTGTGCAGATTTGCAGAGGCTGCAATCCGGAGAGAGAAAGAAAATGGTGGTGGAGAACCGAAGTTAAAAACATTACATTTTCAATTTATTTTGGGTGAGAAAATAAAACACTTTTTTCAGGAAATGAGGAGGGAGATGTGCCACGTGAAAAGAGAGAGAGATTATATGAGGCAAATTGAGAGGTGTGATTGGCTGATAAAAAATTAGGTGGCTAATAGCCGTTGAAACCTATGATGAGTGCATGATGTGATGCACAAACAAATGGTCATGGGTAGGGCTGCACACGAGTTGAGCGGCTCGCGAGCGCTCGAGTCAAAGCTCGGCTCGAGCACGAACTCAAGTTGAGCTCAAGCCCATATTTTACATTGTCGAGCAGCTCGCGAGCAGCTCGAGATATATATTAAATTACTAAATTATCCTTTGTGTGTATATATATCATAATATTAATATATGTACTTAATGGTAATTTTACAAAGTTGCTTGAAGATTTTCTAAACGAACTCGAGTCGAGCACGAGCTATTGTATTTTTTTATCCAGTAGAGCTCAAGACTCATAAATCGAGCTCGAGCTCGAGCAACTAAAAAAAAAATTAATTCTGCTCGATAAGGCTCGACTCGTTTGCAACCCTACTCGTAGATTATATCGCTAACAAAACAACCAACGTATATCATAGAGTTACAGACCAAATATACGCCACAAGTTGTGTACTGTTAAACATAACAATGTAAATAAAACATAGGTCAGAAGCCTTAACTGCACAAATGCAAAATGTGCGAATACAACCCTTAACTGAGATGAGCAGCCAACAACTGAAAAAGTTGGAGGAAAGGTCAGAAGACCGCCTAGAATCCCGACACTAGCAAAGCTAGAATAACAAACTCTCAACTAAACAAACTAACTACGAAAACAAACACAAAAACTATGAAACAAGATCCCAACAGGATAATACCCGAGTGTCCAATCCCAAAAGGATATAAGGTGACACTCGGGCTCATAGAGGCCAACGACCCAAACCGAAAATACAAATACAAACATAAACACAGGCACAACAAACATAAAACTAGAACAACAAATAAACTAGAATAACAACAACACATTTCCCCAGCAAACAAACAGGTCCAACCAGCAGTGAGCGATCGATGCAAAAAAGATTCCAAGCCCGAGAAACCACTACCGAAACTGCGAATCCGCCTATACAGTCGCCGAAATTGAGCCCTGAACCAATCCCCGAATCGACCCGTCTTCAACCAAGATAGAAAAAACCAGCCCCCACCCAGTCCCAACTGAACCCGCCTAACACCACTAGTCGAGATCAAGAGAACCAGGACCCCCGTCGCCTAACACCACTAGCCACACATGAGGGACGGTGGCTCGGTCCCTCAACCCCGACCTCCGCAACCGGAAGCTTTGCAACTGTCGGAGTCTGACCATATCCAATGACACTGGATCCTCCCTACACCACCACAGAACGCCATCGACCAGAAGCCTAGGCTCCACCCGAAGAGGCGAAGCCCCACCGAAAAAGGCAACACCCAAGAATCGCGGACTATGAGAGAAAGGAGGGACTTACTACCACAAGTCGGAGCTCCGCCGGCGAGTGATGGGAAGACACCAATCGCAAGCCAAACATCGACCATGGGAGATGCCACCACCAATCGGAGCCCCATCAGCAATCGAAGACCAGACCACCAATCTTGGACAATCCACAGCAATAACGGAGGAGCTGCATCAGGGGTGGCCGAGCGGTCAAGGACGACCCCTCGTCGTGGCACCGTCGTCGCTAAGGAAGGAAATTCGACCGAAATTTGGTTAAGGTGACAGTTTAAAACAAGTTTTTTTTTTTCTTGTTAAATAGAATTAATTTAAAAATGTGTTACGATTATTTGTTGGTATGATTGTGTTTAAATTGAAATATTTTAAAATAAAATAATTAAAGTTGATTTGATGTACAAGTAGGAGAGTGATGATGTAAAGTTATGACTAGTTAAAATTATGTGAATGAATTAATTACGAATTAAAATTGATGTGATATGAATGATTGATTGATATTATTTAATTGTATTGATAAAATTGAGAATAATGAGCTTTAGTTAAAGTTGAGTTAGATAATCTATATATATTCAAAGAGGTTGATGGAATAATCTAAAACAGTAACTTTGTCTTTGTAATAAAATATGTTGACTTGCTATTAAAGGAAATATAGTGAAAATGACTTTAATATTTATAAAAAAAATAAATAAAGTATACACACATGTTGTAATCGTGTAATCCTGTTAAAGCATGATTTCCTATATAAATAAAGTGGTATCAATTTTAAAAAATTATTTTATGATAATTGTCTCAGTAGCAATTTGATTCTTCATATTGATTACGAACTTCAATTTCTTATTATTTGGTAATCAACCATACAACATGGCCTTCAGAAAACGCCGATTAAATATATTATGTTTTAAGAAAATATTATTTGAATATGCACGATAAAATTGTAAGCATATTTACAAAATAAAAATTAAAAATCAATTATGAAGATTTTATTATGATATTATTATTATGATATTTATCACAATGTTACAATAAAATTTTTATTTATCAACATGACAAATCGGGAAATGACCGTGATTTCTTATTCATTTGATAATCAACCATGTACCAAAATATTTTTTTATCGTATCTTCAAAAAATCATTTAATCAAGAGAATTAGTTTAGAGTCCTTTGATCTATCAATAACTCACCGTTTCAGTTTTTCAAAAATTATAAACCTAATTTTCTAAAATATCAAAAGAAATATAATTATTTATCTTTAATAACAACAATTTTTATTCTTAATAACAAATAATGTGTTCTCCGATTTTGTTGGGCATCATCCATATGTAGGCCAAATTATGCGTGAGAACATTGCAATATATAAGTGCCAAATAAATTTAGAAATCAATTACAAAAATCTTATTGATATAAAAACTATAATACTATAATAGAATTGATATCTCAACATTAATAACAAACCCTAGATTTTCTATTCATTAAATCTGTATGCCAAAATCATCTATTCAAGGAGTTAAAAATTTCTTTTGATTTTGTCAATAACTGCACAAAACCAATTTTTGAAAAATTCATAGTGCGCCACAATATCATAAAATCTCATATAAATTAATAGGTTAGAAAGAAAAATTAAAATATTTATATATTATAAATTATAATAAAAATTAAAATAATTGATGTAATTTAAAATTGTTTTTAACTTTAGAATAATATATATTACAATTTATTTTTTCAATTAAGTGTTGGTTAACATTTGCCATAATTTTTTTTTTTTAACGATAGAGATTTTATAACAAACGCACAAATATACAACAAGAAAGTGGCCCCGAGATGAATGAGACAACTAGAAAACCAAATAAAAGTGGGAAGACAGATCATAGCATAGAAACCAAGCTAGCAACACTAGACAATGCACACACAAACACATCAAAGACTACAAAGCTCCAATAATGGAGAATCACCTATCCCACACAAGATACTACGCACTTCCACCTGGGAGAAAACACAAAGCCTAACACACAAGCACAAACAAACACAACTAAGAAACAACAAAACAACAACTAAGGCCCTCCCCGTAGCAGGCAGCCACTCCAAGCACCAAACACTGGCGAAACCAAGTCAACCATGAGAATCCACTCCAGAGATTGCCGAAAATGCCATACTGGAGCCGAAACTCAAGACCGAACCACTCCAGGCAGACGACCTCGACCCCTCAGTCGAGTAACCAACTCCCCACCCTCATACCACTGGCGCCCGTACCGAGCTAACACCACTGGCGCCCGTACCGAGCTAACACCACTGGCAAAGGTTCAACCGCGCCGGATAGCCCTTCAAACCCCACACCAGGGAAAAAGAGGTTCTAGTAGCGAGAGTCGTCGGTCCTCAACCTCGGCCACCCAACGCAACTGCCGAAATCATCCAGGGCCACAACCTCCCCCTGCTACCACGATACATCACCTTCCATCACCACCGTGACGCTAGGGAGGCCGACGAATCGCTACCACGAGATGACACCAGAGCATCAACAAAGACAACACTGGACGGGCATCCATATCTACCGGCTCAAGAAGACATGAAGTAGCGCACAATCAAGGGAAAAGCCACGCGGCGAAGAGCTGACCGCCACTGAAAAGCCCCGCAGCCCGCAGGGGAAGGCGCACGACCAAGAAAAAATGCAAGCGAGGGAGAGGAGAGTTGGGAGATTTCGAAGAGGGAGAGAAATTAAAACTTATATATGAATTTGTGTACAAATTTTCAATTAGCCTAACTTATTTGAAAATCAAAATAATATATATATTGTAACAAAGAATGAGTAAGAAAATAAATAGAGAGAGAGAGGGAGAGATAGAGAGAGAGATAAGTATTTATTTATCAATAATATTTGAATATATTAAATTTTCGTTATCCTTAATTATAAACAAGATCAGAAATGACAACTATTTTATAACGAGTGAAATGAACCTATAAATCATATATTATAAAATAAAAGAAAAATTAATTATTAATATTCAAAATTATTTGTATACTAATCAACATTCCTTCATTCCTTCAATACATGAAATTTATAATTATTGATCCGTGCATCGAAGCGAAGCTCTCTAATCTTGGTGGAGCGATCAAAACGAAACTCTCTAATCTCACAAACTCTCTAGAATTCTCAAAGTGGCCAATCGTTTCTCATGGGAGAAGCCAATCGTGTAAATTGATTTTCTTGTGTTCTGAGGCTTGAGACTTGATGTATTTATATGATACAACAAATATTTTAGGAGGTGTTAAATATGGGCTCCCCAAGTATGAGTCCAACTGTGGGCCAAGCCCACTCCGCTAGTACTTGAATAATAAATCATTCCATAGTGAAATATTATAGCACTTCTAATTAATTCTAAATTACAATTAATTCATTTCTCAGTTTATTGCCCGATTTACATCCTTGTATTTAAGATTTAAGGTTAGTTGATTAATTTAATTACAAACAACATAATTAATGAACTTTTATATCCAAAGCTAGTATCACTCAGTTCTTTATCATTATGTCGAATTCGTTGTCAGGGCTTGAAACAACGATCCTTCTTAACCTCACTTTGGGGACGTCATCAACCCATTCTCACAGGATAAAGTCTTACAAAATCACGATGATTTAACTTATTTGAAACTGATATTAGACTAGATTCCTCCTAAATAAAGCTAGGTTTTCTAATAATCTTAAAGTCTTAAACCTAAACAAGCTAAGTTTCTTCAGGTCACTCGAAATCTCAAGACGAATACATCCACTTAGTCATTATTTGTCACGATCACCTCCACGAGGCAAAACAACAATTTTATTGAAAACATGCTTTCGAGAAGATTTAAAGAATGAGAGCTATCTAAGAAATAGAATTTTCATATATAAGATGGTACTAGTACAACACTCGTGTATTATGCGGGTTCTTGTTAAAAAATTATTTTTAAATTTTTAAATTTAATGAGATTTTTTTTTTAATTATTAACTAATTTTTTACAAAAAAATATATATTATTATATATTTTAGAATGACATTTGTTACTTGTGCGGCTTACATGTGTTATATTATAGTAATTTTTATAACTTATACCATATAACTATTTGAAACATAAATATATTAATTGATAAATAATTTTATTTTTTTAGTTAATACTAAAAAAAATAATTTTATTATTGTTATAAAAGAGACATATATATTTTGTATACATACAGTATGGATGTTAAATCGAAGCTCATGAAGAGATGATTAATTTGATACATTAATACATATGTAAAACGGATAAAATACAAAAGTTGTTACCTTTATTAATTACATTTACAATTTAATGGTTATAATAAGAAATTATATTAAAATACAATTAATACATGTAACATGACCATAAATAATCAACATATTTATAGATAATTCGAACTTAATTATTTTTGGATTGGAAGTAAATTAAAATCTACCCAAGCCTAATAACAAACATGTAATTTTGCCACATATAATTCCTGTAAGAAATTGTGAGAAAACGGGTGCGGGCCCACTAACATGAAGCGCACCATGAGAGGGAAAAACCCATATGAAGCTCAAGTGGGGTTCCATCCCAAAACCAATTGGTGGAAGGAGGAGTAGCCCATTAAACTTATAAAGTGGGTCTATTTTCCAATGTATGAACGATGTGGACAACTCACAAGTGATATTCTAACACGCCCTTCACTTGTGAGTCCTTCGGAAGCCCAAGCCCAACTGGGTTGGGTGCCCCAAGCCTACTAGGAGCAGACTCCCATAAACGGGTACGTCATCGCACGGTCTCAATAGAACCGACTCTGATACCATATAAGAAATTGGAGAAAAACAAGTGATATTCTAATACGCCCCCTCACTTGTGAGTCCTTCGGAAGCCCAAGCCTAACTGAGTTAGGTGCCACAAGCCTACTAGAAGCAGACTCCCATAAACGGGTACGTAGGGAAGTAGACTCCCATAAACGGGTACGTCATCACACGATCCCAATAGAACCGGCTCTGCCATGTAAGAAACTGGGGGGAAAAACGGGTGCGGTCCCACTAACATGAAGTGCACCAAAAGCGCGGAAAGTCCATATGAAGCCCAAGTGGGGTTCCATCCCAAAACCAATTGGTGGAAGGAGGAGTAGCCCATTAAACTTATAAAGTGGGTCTACTTTCCATGTATGAACGATGTAAGACACCTCACAAGTGATATTCTAACAATCCCAAAACATGCGAGTCTGCCACTTAGGCTCAGCACGTTCTAAATTAATATATAGTGGGGATTACTGAATAAGTTTGTTTGTCTTTCTTCTCCAAATGTACGCAATGTTGCTCAATTGTGTTATAGAAAAAAAAAAATAATTAAAAGATTTCAAAAGTGCAAAGTTTAACTAGGACACCCCATCGGATTGTAACAACATTAAATGTACCCATCATTTCATCACTTTAAGGATATACATAAAATTGAACTCCGAGTTATCAACGACGATGAATGGAAATTTGGCTTTATTGTTATCCAGCATCATCTAATTTGAATGCCAAGCAATTTCACTATAAATAAACCAAAAGACATAATCAACACTTCCATTCATCGTAAAATATATTTTTTTTTTCGACCTTGTTTCATAAATTGTACGATGTCGAACGCCCCAATTGCAATTTTTGTTGTAGTTTTTCTCGTCACATTTTTAATTGGTAATTGTTTTCATTTTTTTAATGAAAAAATTAGCTATTAATTTTTTTTTATTTATTTTTCAAATTTAGTTTCTCAAAAATATGGATCCATTTTTCTTCTCTTTCTCTTTGCCTGTAAATAATATTTAATTATAGAATAAAATAGTATTGAAAAAAAAAACAATCATATATTATTAAAGACCTCATTGTACACAACATTATGAGTTTGATTATCGTGTAACTCCTCATTCTCACAAATTAATATCTTCAACCCCCTTCTATCTTCACACGTGAAACATCAACATATAATTGACCATGATTAAAGACAGGCTTCTTTAGAAAAAGACCAACGTGGGATAAAGACTGTCCCTGACTCTTGTTTATGGTCATGACATACGAAACAATAAGTGGGAACTGCCGCCGCTGAAACTTAAATGGAACCCTAAGATCAGAAGGAGTAATATTCATTCTAGGAATCAACACTGTGTCGTCAGCATCATCATCAGTCAATATCTTGCATTCAAGACAAAAAACAATAGGATTGGATCATCCATATTTCACATCTTTTAATAAGTGACATTTATTTAAGCCAAAAAATTAACATGTTAATTAATATATAATTCTGCTAACACGTCATATATACTAATATTTATTTGATTTTAGAATACATATTTATTTATTGATATAAAAAAAATAAAAATTTTATTAATTATTGTTCACCATATAATACTCAATTATTATTTTATTATAAAATTTACAGTCATATAATGTAATTATTATTATTTATAAAAGTTATAGAAGTAGTCATCTTTATGTAATGAAATTCAAAATAAAATTTTGAGTATAAATGTTTACAAAATACACACACATGTTTTTTTGAATTCAATTTTCTCATAATAATTCTTTTTTTCATCCTAAGGCTTTATAGTTTATTTAACATACTATGCAATAGAAAAATATTTTACAATAAGTTCATTTTTGAAACATAACAAAAAAAAAGTGATAAAAACACTATCATAGTTGACAATAATATACAAATAAATAACATGTCAAAATTTTGAAGAATAACTAATATAATTTTATTATCTAACCATCAATAAAATCATTTAATGATGTGATCATTATCTTTTAAATAATAAATAATATTAATTTTTTAAAAAAATATTAGTGTTATATAATTAAATAAAGGTTAAAAAATATTACTCGACAAATATTAATTATAATGGATATCAGTAAAATCATTGCATAAATTATTTAAAGAAAAAATTTTTAAGATCATATTTAGATAGTAAATATAAATATGCAAACATTTAATGCATATAGTAAAAAATTTCTAAATAAAGTATGCATTAAATGCTTGTTGACTTTTCTTGCTATTGGTAAATAGGTTGGCTTTTAATAGATATATAGATATGATTTGTTATAATGTGTGTCTATTAATATATAATAAGGATTAACTTAATTCACTTTTAGTAATATTTTCCCGCCAAATTCATTAAT
>CACSLK010024540.1:13127326-13138246 GCA_902706635.1 Striga hermonthica | reverse complement strand
GCCTAAGAGCCTTCTTGTTGTGCTTATTTTGGTTGAAGATCAGAAGAGCAAATGAGATGCTTATATTTTGAGTTGAGCCTTGTTTTTGCTGGTTTTTGTGCATGATGTTAAGCCCAGTTTTTAGTGCTTTTCCTTGCTGAAAGTTGAGCTTTGGAGAGTTGTTTTAAGCCTTGAATTTTAAGTATGAGCATGCCTAAGTTGTAGTGAAAAGAGAGCTTAATTTTTCATGTTCTTGGCTTTGCTTGTAATCGACTTGTGGTGCTGCTGTTATAAACTATATTAGGTACTGAAATTTATGAGTTTGAGATGTGAAGCTTTAGTTAAGATTCAGTTTATAAGTACGCTCAAATTATAGAGTTTTGAAGATAGATAAGCATGAGTATGTGTGCTTTATGCCTTGATTAGTTCTGTATGGTTGAAATCTTTTGCTGAATTTGTTGTAGATGTTTTAGGTGCGGTGCTATGTGTTTTATCTTCTTTATGTGTTTTTAAATGTCCTTGCATGTCTTATTTGCCTATCTCCCTGTTTGTGGTCACCTTTAGTAATAAGAATAAAATTATTTAATTCGTAGATTTCGAGGAGTCGAATTTCGAGAGTTGTTCCGAGTGATGTCAGCTACTCTTCATCTGCACTTTTTCCATCCATCATCAGTTATCATCAGGCGAGTGTTCTATACTATGGTTTATTTTGTATAAACATGTGGTAGTATAGTTTTTATATGCATGGTTATGGGCCGGTGGGCCGACTTTGAATTGTGAGAATTTACCTGGGGCTTGAAATAATAGTCAATCAGTTGGGTAATTATCAGTTAGAGAATTTACCTGGGGGCTTGAAATAAGAGTCAATTAGCCGAGTAATGATCTGTTATAGACCAAAATAAGAGTCAATTAGCCGGGTAATGATCTGTTATAGACCAACGTTCATCGACTAAGGTTAACGGCGTATAATAGCTAATTAGTCGGGTAGATGCTAGGGGCTTGAAATAAGAGTCGATTAGCTGGGTTTACCTGGGGGCTTGATGCCGGGGCATATAATAGCTAATTAGCCGGGTAGATTCTGGGGGCTTGAAATAAGAATCAATTAGTCGGGTCTACTTGGGGCTTGAAGCCGGGTTGTTATCAGTATATAAGTGAGATGGTGGGCTTTCCATGTTCATATGATTATTATCCTATATGTGTTTATACTGAATCGATGGATAGTATGAATTTTTTCACTGAGCCGAAAGACGGTGCTCACCCCTTTGTTTTTCAGGTTGATCGAGCCGACGACGCGTGGTCGTCTTTAATTATGTTTTTATATTTCTGTAAACTCTGTTGAAAATATAAATTCAATTTGAATATTTGAATAATTGAAACGTGTTATTTTGAAACGTTTATCTATGTTCGAATGTCTTGAAAGAAAGAATATTTTTAGTAAAGTCCGTTTAGTTTAAATTGAAAAAAAACAAATAAATCAATTTTTTTTTCTAAAAAATTGTGTTTTCCTTTAAATAAATAAACGGGCTTTACCAAAAAAATTTTAAATTAGAAATTTTCGAAGTAATTTTTTTTTTGAATTTTTAAAAAGTTTTAAGTTGACCACCTGCCTCCGTCATGCCGCGCCAACTCTCGGGGTAAGTGTTATGTGGTAATACAGTTCAGTCAGATAAAATTTATGCGAAATGATTTGGTTCCAGCATGATAAGAATCGTATGTGAGATTTAGAAAGTTTTGGCATAAAAAGTTCGTGTATGCCTTATACAAGCCTCAACATAAGCATGTGGCATGTTTGACTTTTATGGGGCTAAATGTATGACTCTGTATGAGTTTAAGTTTGACTATAGAATGGGGCTTATGACTTACCCTCCGAAAGAAAGATCTTCGACCTCTAGTTACGTTCCGAGCTAATAACTCTAGTCAAGTTTGAGCTAAGTTTCGACTTTAGAGGTGACCTCGTTAGGGTCGGCAAAGTACCTTCAAGTAAGTATTTTTGGGTAACTCAATTCCATTGTATAAAAGCCATAAGTCCGTGTAGACCCTGTAGGCTGAAGCTGGAATGTAGCAAACAAACTTTTCGATACGAGGCGACCTATAAGTCAGAAGAGGAGAAGATCACGTCTAGTGCTGTTAAATTAAACGAGCCAGGCTTGGCTCGGCTCGAGCTCGACTCGTTAAGGCTCGGTCCGGCTCGAGTTCGAAGCCTTAACGAGCCGAGCCCGAGCTCATTTAAAGCTCGTTTGGTTAACGACCCGAGCTCGGCTCGGCTCGATAAGGCTCGTTAAGGCTCGAAAAGTGAAAATTATGTAGTTTTTTATAGTTCGACTCGTTAAAGCTCGAGATCGGCTCGTTAAGGCTCGAGCTCGAGGCCTTAACGAGCCGAGCTCGAGCTCGATTTTTAGCTCGTTTACTTAACAAGCCGAGCTCGGCTCGGCTCGTTAAGAGCTCGAGCTCGAGCTCAAACACCTTAAGCTCGAGATCAGCTCGACTCGTTTACAACCCTAATCACGTCTAAGGGACAAAAGCATGGATCATCTCGACGGTGAAGGCTGCGAAGAACCTACAAAAGAGTATTCACCAAGGATTCTTAGTGAACAATTATTGGCAGCAATAAGAATAAGTCGTCCCCCTAAGAAGTTTCAATAGTACTAGAGTACTCCAATGGCAGTCCATAGCAGTTGCCAGAAGATTCAGCGAAAGTGTAGTGGGAGTTTGCGGTCGACTTGGTACAAGGAGCAGGACCAGTATCTGGAGCGTCTTATCAAGTGGAGCCAAAAGAGTAGTAACTCAAGAATCAGACCCAGGAGTGGAAAAGTTTCGGTTTTATCCAACCTAGTGCGTCGATTCACCACTTCTGTTCGTAAAAAGAAAGATGACTCGACGAGGATCTCAACCGACTCAAGAGGAAGAGTGGAAGTAGTCGTTTATTTCTGTTTATTCGCAAACTTTTGCAAACCCTCGTTCTTTCTTTTTATTTGGTTGGGAATTTCATATTTGAGTTCTTTTCTGAAACGTTGTGTTCTCATTTTTACCTTAAGTGTTTCTGCTTATCCTCACTGTTTTCAATTGTGAACTTTTGGAGTGTGTGTTCCATAAGTACTTAAGCTGAGGATTGAGACTTAGTCTATCAGGTTGGAAAAGCCAGCGTGTTTTCAAGGACCGATTAGTCGTTGTGTGTGTCGATGATGTCTTGGTTCATCCTTGGAAACATTGAGCTACAGGAGGAGCATTTGAAGGCAGTGGTAAGGACACCTAAGCGATAAGAAAGCTAATGTGGCGGCCGACACGATTAGCTACCATCAGAGGAAAGCTAAATATGGCGGCCGACGTTTTGAATCAGAAGGGTCGAGGTGAGCTAGTCGTTTGTTTCCTCAGCAGGTCTATTGATTAAGTAGCTACTCGATTAGAGATCGAGGTAGTGGGGTCGTCGTTCATAGCTAGTGGTGTTTGACATCACTAATCGTAGTACCGACTATGCAAAAGGATTATACTGAGTAGTGGAACGATAAATTCCTATGCCACTTGCGAGAGCTTTCTCGAGTCGGTAAGGTAGGAGATTCGCAGTGGCATCAGACGGAGCCTTAGTGCCCGAGTGAAGCACTGCAAGAACTCTGAGAAAATATGACAAAAAAAATTGGCATAAAAATGTGAATTTTCGTCCCCAAATATATTTGATGACGAATTTTGAGTGTCACAGAGTTTGTCACTGTAGTCGTGTCATATTAGGTCTATATGAAAATTTTTCAATTTGTCATCTAATGTTTAGTATTTGTAATAGAAATTAGTATTGTCATTGTACTTTTGTGAGATTTAGTGACGGTTAATTTGTCACAATTATCATGAAACATTTGGCACAAAAATATCTACATTGTCACTAAAAGTTAACCTTTATATAACGAGCATATATGGTTTCGTCATCTGAAAATTCACATACAATGACAAAATTAATTTTATCGTTGTCTTTATTAAAATATAATGACAACTTGTCTCAAATTCAATCTAAGACTTGTCATCTATCATATAATTTGTCATAAAATAGTTGTATTATGTTTCAAAAATTTGGTTGTAACCACATAAATATTTATAATGACGAACGAACATGTCACATAAAAGTACGGTTCAATGATGAAATATTCCTTGTCACCAGATGAATATATTAAAGGTGATGATATATTTAGTCATAGAAAGTTTGTATTATATGACATGGTGTTTATCGTCAACAAATGCATATAAAAATGTGACAATATATTCTATCATGAAAAAAGTACAAGTATATGACACAGAAGACAATTGTTACTAAATATGTAGGTATAATAACAATAAATTAGTCAATATTTATGACAAATATACCGTCACTTGAAAAAAACTTTAGCGTGACAAACTATTAGTCATAAATAAGTAATTTTATGCCTCAAATTGTGAGTTTATATTTGACCCTATGTTGTGTCACGAGAGATTGCTTTTAGTTACCAATTGAATATTATCAAAAAAATTCATAATAATACTAAAACAATGAGCCAGTAAATTAGATATGAATAACAACACATTTGAACATAATGGGTATCAATAGAAGGAATGATATGAAATATTCATAATTGAAAACAAAAGCAATGGTGGAATATTAATTGAAAAACACTAAATAAATACTTAAGAGACAAATTTCAAGATTCATAAGCATATTTTCTAACTATGCTGAATTATATATTATCGGAAAGGTCTTGGTAAATCCATCAGCATCCATTCACAAAAGAGAGCAATCACCTGTAAATATAAACCTTCAAATTAGCACACATATTTTCATTTGTCAAAGCATATTTTCATAAATAAAAATGAGCCCCATTGTTTACACTGAACTGGTTACATCAACTATTTCCGTTGAAAGCTATGAATGTCATAAGCTTTTCAATATTTGCACCTTGTTGGCCCATTAAGTTCTTCATGTCATTAATTTGTTCCATGAGCTCACTCACCCGTGATTATGATGCTATTAACTTTTCTCGAGTTTCCTGAAGCTCCTTTTATTTTGAAGGTATTTATTGACTGGAGCATAAATGCGTTTATTTAAGTAATTCGTATGATAACCAAGTAAGTAGATCTTTCGCCAAGCACCTCGTGAACTATTTCTTGGTTCGCCTTCTCAGTTCCTTCCGCTATATATTTTTCTCGCCTCGTGAAATTGCATATAGTTTCGCAGCGGAAGCGTGGTGGGAAGGATATTTTATGCCCATTGTGCTTTCGCTCTGAAATTATTTGTAGTTTTTTCTCGAGGCGAGAAAAATATACAACGGAAGGAGTTGAGGAGACGAACCAACAAATAGTTCACGGGGTGCTTGGTAAAAGATCTACTTATCTGAAGGGACTTGGTTATCAGACGAATCACTTAAATAAACGCATTTATGCTCCATCTAATCAATACCTTCAAAAGGAAAAGAAGCTTCAGGAAACTAAAGAAAAGCTAATAGCATCAGAATCACGGGTGAGTGAGCTCATGCAACAAATTATTGACATGAAGAACTTAATGGGCCAACAGGTGCAAATATTGAAAAGTTTATGGCATTCATGGCTTCCAACGAAAATAGTTGAGATAACCACTGTAAACAATGTGGCTCATTTTTTATTTTGTGAAAATCTACTTTGATAAATGAAAATATATGTGTTAATTTAAAGGTTTTATATTTAGAAGTGGTTGCTCTCTTTTGTGAATGGATGCTGATGGATTTACATAATATATAAATCAACATAATTAGAAAATAAACCTATGGATCTGGAGATTTGTCTCTTATGTATTTATTTAGTATTTTTCACTTAATATTTGAAGTACTATAGTTTTTGTTTCAATTATGAATACTTCATATCGTTCTTTCTATTGATACTCATTATCTTCAAATATGTTGTTATTTCATATCTAATTTAATGACTAATTGCAATAGTATTATTACAAATTTTTGTGATAATTTTCAATTGATAACTAAAAACAATCTTTCGTGACACAACGTATGGTCAAATATAAATTCACGGATTTGTGGCATAAAATGGCTTATTTTTATGACTAATAACTAGTCACACTAAAGTTCTTTCAAGTGACGGTATATTTGTCATATATATTCTTTGATTATGATTAACTTATAATCATTATACCTACTTATTTAGTGACAATTGTCTTCTGCGTCATATACTTATATTTTTTCATGATAGAATATATCGTCACATTTTTATACATATTTTTGTGACGATAAACATCATGTTATATAGTACAAACTTTCTATAACTATCGGGTGGACGTTTTTGAGCTTCTAAAGTCGCCCTTGGTGTTCATAGTGCTGGTTCAGGAGCATCTGACAACACAACAGGCAAAGTCGCCGTCGGCTGTGGAGCAACCGATAACATAACTTTGGGCACCAATCCCTCATCACGAGTAGTCCCCCTCACACGAACTGCCCTTTCAGCACAAATCCTCACCTCATACTTCACAGACGATGACACACCACAAGTATCGAACCATGGCAAGTAAAATGATTCCAGTAAAGAAAAAACCACGATGAGGGAGCAAATGTTCAGCCGCACTTTAGGATGAATCTTTGTCAAACCCAAGCTCCAGTATCGCATTTACTCCATCAAGATGTCTGGAAGGGGAAAATGAAGCCCAGATTTCACGTACTTCACAAATGTCGCTACACACCCTGGCGAAATTACACCATCTCCCTAGGAAAGTGTGAAAACACCCTGGCGAAATTACACCATCTCCCTAGGAAAGTGTGAAAGCTTCTACAGAAGAAGGGATCCTACATTTTTCTCTCAACCGCACGACATTGGCATCGGTTGTCTGGTTAACAATCCCACCAATCCAAACCTCGCACGGAGCCGACGCAACGGCCATACTCAGGCAGCGCCAGAATCCTTTCGGTATTGGAAGAAGTGACTTTTTTCAGCCCTCAATCTTACAAGGCCTTCCTTCAATGACGATGACATACTACGAAAAAAAACGAAAAGACTGAAGGATAAAAATTGACAGGACACTGCACCTTTGGAAGTGATGTTTTGAGACAAGAAAAATGAGAAAAACCTCTTTTCTCCCTATTAATATAGCCCTTGGGATCCTCTATCAAAGACATATCTCGTAATCATTAAAGACACCATCAAACGCTTTGAAAAAAGGGTACAACATTCCTCACACAAACAACTTTAAAAAAGACACGTGTAGAGAAAACACTGGGCGAATGCGCCAACCCCGCGAAGTCATTCTCTATCCACTAAGGCCTCGTTTACTAGCGATGATGGGATTGGACAAATTAATCCCTCCATTTTGCCACATCAGATTTTGGATACGAATTGTCCCATGTTTACCAAAGAGGATAAAAGTCTTGATAAATACATTAAATTATCGATTTAATTAATTAAATTAATATTTTTTGTAAATTAAATATATTATTTTGAATTAAAGAAAATATTATAAAACAATATTTTTTAGATTTAATAAAAGAAAAGATCGAGGGGCTCCCAACTTGTTAATCGGAAAGACAACAAGTAAAGTCGGTCAAGAGCTCCCTAAACGGCCTAAGCTCCTATCATCGCGAGCTGCGGCTTGCTTTGTTCTCATCTCCATAAAGGCCCACTGAACGGACATCCTCGTTCAGGGATATAAAGATAAAGGACCTATCAGAAAGTCGTGTTTTAAGCCGGATGCCTTTTCCAGTCACCGAGGTACGAGCCTGGATTGAAAAACCGTAGTTCCGAAGCCCGAGGAACGAGCTTGTGATTCTACCTCATAAATGAAACAAAATTATTATAAATTATATATAATTTTTTAAATTAATATTTTATAAATTAAATAATGTTATTTTAAATTAAATTAAATTATTTTATATTATTTTTTAAAATTAATAAAAAATTTTTAAATTATATTTTATAGATTAAATAATATTATTTTAAATTAAATAAAATATTTTAGATTAAATAATTTTATTTTAATTAAATTAAAGTATTTTAAATGAAATAAAATTATTGAAATTAAAATTTTATAAATTAAACAATGTTATTTTAAATTAAATTAACATTTCTTAAATTAAAAAAAATTATTTAAATTAATATTTTATAGATCTCTATCGTTTTGGAAAAAAAAAATTATAGATAAATAATATTATTTTAAATTAAATAAAATATTTTAGATTAAATAATATTATTGTGAATTAAATAAAAGTATTATAAATTAAATAGAATTATTTAAGTTTTTTAATAAATTAAATAATATTATTTTAAATTAAATTAAATATTTTATATTAAACAATGTTTTTTAAATTAAATAAAATTAATTAAATTAATACTTTAATAATTAGATAATATTATTTTAAATTAAATATCCCCCAAAATGGGGGACAAAACAATCCCTCCACATCATATTAATGAATATAGACCCACATGCCACATCAGACTAGTCATTTTCTTTAACCAATCTAGTAAACATATGATAAGGTTGGTTAACCGACCTTATCATATCCTATAGCCTAAAGAAATTGTCATGGATTCATTTAATGAGCAAAGAAAAGGGTTTCCCACATTTCTGAAAAAAAAGGCCTATTCCATTCAAATCATAAAACGCCTGATGTCTTATTGGGTACCCCGATAGATTGGCACAATGATAATATAGATTTTTGCGACCAAACGTTGACCCAATTGTTCGAAGATAGAAATGTATCGATCTCTTCGATCTCAAACAAGCATAATGTGAAAAGGTTGACATTCAAAATTGGTTCCCGCGGCCCGAAATAATTCAGCCACTTGCCCAAGTTGCCCATCCCCCACTTGAGCAACTTTGTTGAGATGAGCCTATAGAAGCTTGGCACGCATCCCCAGGATAACATTGTTTATTTCTAGACGCTTGAGTAAATCATAGATAAATAATAAATATATTCCCCTGCCCACGGTGGGCAGTGCCCATTAATTTGTTTTATATGAAAAACGTATTCTGAAAATACGTTTTTCAATTAAATTTAATTGAAAAACGTATTCTCAATATACGTTTTTCATATAAAACAAACTAGTGGGCACTGCTCACCGTGGGCAGGTGAGCGGGACTGAGATAAATAAATACCATCTTCCATAAAACAATTATTGACAGTGTGTTAACTCTTGCATTCAATTCTTCTCTTTTGGTCCTCGTTACATAAGTTCTTGTACAACTTTAATTCGTGTTTTTGTACTCATAAATACAGCGTAGATTTGCTTTTTTAACCCTTGTCTTCTTATTCTTAAATACTGCTTAAAAATCTTGTTGATTTGATAATAAAAGAATTTTTCTCTCTGCAAATTTTTTACTGTGCAAAATCCCCAAACTAATAAGTTTCAGAGACCCTCCTTCATTCCGCCTACTCTCTGCAGCCAAGCTCTCTACTCCTCCTCGGCGTTGACCGACACCGGGACAACCTCTTCTCTCCCGTATGGTCGCGGTCTCCTCTCCTTGTTGGAGCTCCTCCCTCGGAGGGCTTCGACAGGTTTGCCGTTTACTAGACGCTGCTAAGGGGGCTGTGGGCGACGCTTACCGGCCTTTCGGCGGACCGAGCTTGGGTTGACAAGGCATTTTTCCTCTTTTTCTTGTCTATTCTTTAGGTTGGGAACGTATGGATTCTTCCGGCCGGCGACTTCTTTTCTTCTTAGGAGGAAATTGGTCTGCTCCGTTGGTGTTGAGTGGGGACAAGTATTGGAGTCCGGCCTCCTGGTGCCGTTGTTGGTGGTGTTGCCAGTGAAAGGGGGCTTCGGTCCCTAGTTCCGGTTCTAGCTAGCCTTAGCCTTTCAAGAGTTGGAGTTTCTAGTTTTGTCGGTCGGGTCAATACGATGGCCATGTAAACTATCTCAACAATTATTAAAAAAAAAAATGAAACAACACTAATATCAGGTACTGATGCATGAACACTGCAATTCAAAGAAAGACTTAATTGTGACATTCTTCTGTTTATTGCTTTTGTAACAAATAAATCTAACATACGTACAAAATGATAAAACTAAATTATCAGGTCACATCATTAATTATTCGTAACATAATTACTTATTTGTACGTAAAATTAGTGAAAATAGGCCAAAAATGAGTAAGTTGTGGAATCATGGAACTTTCTTGATGTTGCTTATGTGGTTTTGCTATGGAGCCATCGGATGGCTCGGCTTATGGAGCCATCCATTGTTATTCACAAATGATGTATTGACACGTGTCCTGTAATTAATGCACATTGGACATGTATTAGTATATAAAAATATAGATGGCTCCATAACGGAGCCATCCGATTGCTCCATAGAATTACTGTTTCTTATGTAATGACTATTAGTCTATTTTTGTCAAGTAGACAAATTAGATGAACCAGAAATTTTGGTAGTGGAAACACTGTTAAGTGTTAACTGATAATATTGAGACCGATAAAATCCAAACATAATTACAAGTTCCACTTCCCAAAACTTCACGAACATGATAACATATAAATTTTGGAGATTCTACAGCCCTGTTATGGAATCATTCAGTCGAGATTTGGTTAAACTGTTACATGATGATTCGACGGTTACAAATCCCGATAAAATGGCTCCGTAACGGGATTATAGCATTTCCATTTTCCTATAAAATTTAACCCACCAATTTTGAAATTCTTACTAAAATTCTAAATCCTCTGTTTTTGAGATCTCAGTTAGAACTTTTCAATATATCCATTCATCAACTAAAAAAATATAAGCAAAAGAGAATAAAAGAAGAGACGAGAAAGAACAAAGAAATGCTTGCCAAAAAAAAAACATTAATAATCTTTAAACCGAAGTAAAAAATAAAACTTGATTAAAATCATCATACAGGAGAAACAGTAAATTAATTCACATTTTATTTTCAACAAGAAAATTAAACTACAGAGAGAGAGAGAGAGAGAGAGAGAGAGAGAGAGAGAGAGATAATGAATCGCTAGGATGGGGCGGCCT
>CACSLK010024540.1:13035314-13050032 GCA_902706635.1 Striga hermonthica | reverse complement strand
TTTTTTTTTTTTGCTCTAGCACCATTGGTAGCTGGTGGACTAGCGCCGGCTATTACCCTGACGGACAATGCTCTAAAGCACCTAAGTAAAATGAGATCTGACAATAATGAAGACCTGTGCCTTAGAATTGGTGTTAAACAAGGTGGATGTTCTGGTATGTCTTACACTATGGAGTTCGAGAGCAAAGAAAATGCTAGGCCCGATGACTCTGTCATGGAGTACGATGGTGTGGTTATAGGTATATCTCTTTCTTTCTTTGGTAGTGATTGACCTATTGGTTTACTGAATTTGTTGGCAAGACTATGGTGGTTGACTTTTGGGATGATGTGATGGGTGTTGAAGTGGTAGATGTAAAGTGTGTTTTCTTGGCAACCCAATATGTAAACCATTTGTGCTATAACTTAACTCTTACAAAAGTGAAAAATGTCTCTGAGGGTTCAGGCTAATTACAAGAAAACGCTAATGGTCTTACAATTTACAATTATCTTGTGTAAAATTTATAGAGGTGCAGTGATAATATTTCTATGAATTTCATTTATATTTCTTTCAAACGTATTTTGTTTTGAATGTAGAATATTTTAAGATGATACCACAACTTCAGGGTTTTCTGATAATTTTCAAAATCTTTGAAATATTCTTCGTAATTAACTCAATCTTTTAAGACGTGTGTGTGTGTGTGTGTATGTATATTAAATTTGGTAGCACGAACAAAGAAGATGGTTTTCTGACAAAAGATGTCTTATGATAAGCTTTTAGTAAGAGAATATTCTGGTTCCTAAACCTCTAGTTTAGAAATTTGGTACCATAGATTTCTTACCATGAGCATGAACTAGCGCTTGATATTTGTATATGAGGGCAAAACTCCTTGTTGGCTTCCAACAAAGCTAGATGATTTTGCAAATGTCTTCTTTCAGATACACATTTTGAGGAACACAGAAATTGTTATTCATAGGGAACATACCTATTGAAACATTAAAATTTCGAGGTTTTCAGAGCATATTTTGAAAATGTTTGAAGTTACCCTCATCTGTTCCAAGGCATATTTAGCAAATGTTAATCGGATGGCCAGAAGTTTCTTTGTTTGCCGAAAGTAATATTATTGCTTCCATTCAGGAATACCACAACCCTTTTAGTGTGACTTGCGACCTTTCTTCAGTCTCTTCATGGTTTAGAAAATAATAATAAAAAAAAAAGTGAGCAGAGTTCTCGGAAAAGAAAACAATTAACTTTCAGTTTGATTAGGAAGTAAGAGAGGTTGGTTGTTATGTTTGAATTTTGATCTGAAAATTGTATTTATTTATTTATTTATTTGTGTGTGATGCAGTTTGTGATCCAAAGAGCCTCCTATTTCTCTACGGTATGCAACTTGACTATAGTAATGCTCTCATTGGGGGAGGCTTCAACTTCAAGAATCCAAACGCCACCAAGACTTGTGGTTGTGGCAAATCATTCGCTGCAGAGATGTGACGGAACAATTTCATATAGACTATGTACATTTGCATCATACAATTGTTGTTATGATCTTACGCTTGAAGTCTTTGTACTTGCCTAGTGTGTCGAAATAGTTTTGATTCCATAATTATAATGGATGAACTTCTGTGCTCTGATATTGTTCGCTCTATATATATATATATATATATATATATACACTTTTTTTTAACATTCCTTTTACCTTTTGTTTTTTTATTGAATCATGTCAAAGGATTTATTCCCAGTTCAAATGCAATCAATGGCCTTGTAGCATCAGTAATGCGTTGTAGATTACAAATCAGTAAATAAATTATGTATCTCTTTCACTTGTGCTACACGAAATTTCACCTTGCCTTTATGCTTTCCTAACTCCTTAGCTAGAAGCAATCCCTAGCTCCTATGCCCTGTCCATGCTTCGATATTCCAATAATTCCAATGTTCGAAAATTACTGTCGATTTTGGAACTAAATGTTAACTATATATTTGAAATGAGATTTCCTATTTCACAAATTCTGTTCGCGTGCTTTCACTTGAACACTGCGTTTCGATTCACCATGTAATGACAAATGTTCACAGGTAGGTTTATCTTGCATGGTTTACTGCAGTCAATTTTGATTACCATCCATGTTTCTTTTCTCTAAAATGCATCAAAACATTGAATATCCGTAAATCTTGTTACTTTTCGAGCTTATCTGAATGCATATGATCTAAAATACAGGGAAGTGGCTCGAGTTGATAAAAAACACAGTTTTCTGAAACTAATCCGTGTACCAAATTGTCTCACAGATGATGTAAGAACTAAACAATAACTATTTTTGTATTTTAACCAAAAGCTGTTGCAGTTCAATGTTCTTCTCCTACTAATTAAAACCAATATCAAGATGAGAATCATAAAAGTATGATTAGAAACACAACAATGTCACAAGAAAGTATAAAGACAAAATTCACAATATCAAAAATCAGATAAGGTGTGAATTATATGTAATGCCGGTGAACATATAAATACGAACTATTAAAAGGCGTCAAAATAATCAAGCCTTTCTCTTCTTGCTTGATTTGGAACCACGGTCATGTTTGCTCCTCTTTTTCCCGCTCTTTTCCATCTCCGACTGTTTCACGTGTTTCTTCTCAACCTTCCTGTTACTGGATTTGATGCTAATTATACCGCCAGAGAGTACCTTCCCACCACCATTTTGCAAAGCACTCTCAAAATCAGCTTCTTTATCGACAATGGCATATTGTTGAAGGAGCTCTGGATCCAATTGACCGTCGAGCTTCGATTTCATCTCATCCTGAACATTCCAAACCCCATAATATTACATAAAAGTAGGAATGATTGTGAAACCTATCCTTTGATGATAAGCCCCATAATGTTACATAACATTACATAATAATGATAAGATAATGCAATACTCATGAGTATATTCAATCTTTGTGTTTAACCATATTAATTACTATATTTTATGTCATGTATCTTAAGATTATGTATGATAATAAATATAAATAAATTTATTAATATTTACTCTGCTCTACATGGTCCCCACCTAAGCACTCTAGGCGCTAGACCCACCCCATCACCTAGCAAGTGCCACACAAGTTTTATAACATTGGTTTTTATACAAATGTATTACCTCAATTAATATATAATTTTAAAAAATATTAATAAATTTAAACACTAGTCCAAATCGATGACCCATCAAGTTCTTGAAAGCTTGTTAATGACGCAAAACTTTGATCATCATTCATTACTAGAAAGGCATCCCTAAAGTTTATATTAATATGTGATGGTGTCTGTATCTACCTATCCCAAAACCCTATCTTGAGGATACAATATGTGGATAGATAAAATTAAACCTAACCGGATATTTACAACTTTCAAGATATTAGACTAAACCCTAGAGATAGTTTCGTAATTAACACAAATATATTGAGAATTTGAGACTGGTCCAATGACAGTGCTGAAAAAGTCGGGGTAACCTGGACTTGTTTTGCTGCAGCATTGAGATCTTCATCGACAGATACTGGATGAGGTTCCATTATAATCTGAAAAAAGATAAATGAATAAACTAAAATATATAAATAAATAACTAATAAAGTACAGGGAGAGTTGGTAGGAATAAATATAAGAATGAACTCCAACAAGTAACTCAAACAATAGTTCATTTACATCTTTTAAGCGAGAAGCAGTCGGTTGAGGCTCTTCCGATGAAATACCACTTAGGTAGTTGTAAAACTTCTTCATAATTTTCTTATATAAAGAAAGTATCTGATTGCTTTCCAGTTTCATCTCTGCCTGCAGACCGAAACCAATAAGGTATAGAACATTGAAGTGCTACCAGATGGAATACATTATATGGATACTTAAAATACTTCAAACAACAAATTCATGCTACTGGCTTTACAAGATATCATCCAGATGACAGATATACGCTAAAAGATGTGCCTCAGAAGCAAAGATAAATACTGATATTGTCCTGTACAGCGATCAGACAAATATTTACAAAAAATATGCTCTTATAATAGTGAAATCCAAACAAGATGAAACTTTCAACAACCTAATCAAAGACTACAGATGAAGGGTTATTTTTTCGTGCCCATACCATGAAGTAATGGAAAAAAATATTTGGGATTAAAATATTGGCTACTGATAACGGCAACTTGCCCTTTTCCTCGATAAGGGAATTACAGTGAGCTCCCAACGTGCAATGTTTTTAAAATATTGACTAATCAGAAAAAAGTAAGGTCGCGTACAACTAGCAAATCCCCCATTATATCAGAAATCAATGTTAACACCTTTACATATTGATGTAATTTGTATATTTTGATGATATCAGTTAATTGAAATATATCATGCCATATCCGGTCATGCTCCATCACTTTTTCATTGCTGCTTCTGGAGTATCAATTGCAAAAGTATCTTAACGCATCGGAACATTTCAAACTGGAGGAAATTAGTGAAGAAAAAAGAATACCTCAATGCATGAGATATCCTTTCCCTGCAGACCAATGCAGAGCAAGACAGAAGCCTGGGCATATGACAAGCTAACAGGAATCTTCTCCCAGAAGTAAGCAAGTGCAAGATCATTCACAAAGTCTTCAGTCTGCAATAAGTGGAACATTTTCAGCCATGACGTCAGATGAAAACATCATCATCAATGTGAAGATCATACCATGTGATGGTCAACAAGATTGCTTGTATATGCTTCCAGTTGCGCCATACCATAGGCTGACAATGATCCACTGATAGAACTCAAATCTCCACTTGTACAGGACGAGGCACCAGCCAACTCTGAGAAGTTGATCTTTGGATCCAATATACTGCACAGTAAATGAAAATAAAATGAACAAGAATCTTCTAAATAGATGACAAAACAAAAGGCAATATCGTACCTCATGGCAAGCTTGTATTCCAAGTGACGGAATGCACGGGCTAAATACTTAGTAAACTTCTTCCTGAACACTGACGCCAATATTGGAAAAATCAGCCTTTGATTATGAGAAAAAAAATAATTAAAAAAAAAAGACAGACCCCAAACTCAGAAGAAATGACTTTCAATAAACAAGAGTCAGAAAAACCTTGATAAAAAGGGCTAAAAAACCCCAATGGGTCAGACCCACTAGATTCAATGTCATCATTGTTTAATGGCCTCACAAGCATGCAAGTATGCTCGCCGGTTACTTGATTCTGAGCATTGAAATGGAAAAGCACTTCATGAGCTGATAGTTAATATGCTTGAGAAAAAAATATACAACAAAGTAGAGCGAATCAATCTGAAACATAAAAAGGAGAAAACAATCTTAACTGGGGAATGATTAATGTAGAACGGAGCAAAGTTATGTCTCCTCCAAAAACGGAAAAGGTCGAGAGTAAGCCCAAAAGATACTCCAAGGTAGTGGAGATTTTCTGGTCTCCTCTCACGAAGAGGCACAAGCAGTGGAGGAAGATCAGTCCGAGGCTTTATATTTTCTTCAAGCAGAGACGCCTGCAGTCTTTGTACTTAGAACAAGTCCCATGTAGAGGTATAAAATGATTATAGCAAACAAAATTCTTAAAAGAACAAGCACTGCCAAGTATTTCCACAAACTTTTTGAACAAATTCACATTTCTCGCACCACTTCAGCAGTATCTCAAATCTTTTCATTTGTTTGCACCTATTTCAATGCATGTGGAATTTCTTTTCAATTGTAGTGCCAATACGATCAATGTTGTTAAACGGCTGCAGCCACGGGGCACCCGTGGTCGACCTAATTTCCCCAAAGATCGATTCATTAAAACAAATATATATAAACCAATTTAATTTTTTTGGGTTCCACCATGCCTTCTGCCATATGCTGTCATGCAAACTGCCACACATATATATTATATATATATATATATACACAGAAGCGCGCGCACACATACATACGGCTGTTTTTTGCTCACAGATCCACCATTGATAACATAGTTACAGATTTCAGGAAGACAAAAACTCGTGTACATTCTGTCAGCCTGCCCCAAATTTAGTTTTCAGCTATTTTTTTCTGCAGATTTTAGGCTTTTTCTTCACAAACTTTTAAGGTTCATTTTTATGTTTGCAGTTTAGTGTTTTATTTTATTTTTTATTTTTTTTAGTTTCCTGCTTCTTTCTATAATATTGATTTTAAGTTTAGTTTTAGGAGGGTGCTTCATTCAGGAAAAGTTATTTGATGACAAATCTATCCGTATATATATAAATATTGATTTTTCCTAGTCTAAGTGTATGTGTGGTGCTTCATAATCTTATATGCCAATTCTTTGTGTTCCGTAATTCTGTATATACATTTTTTTGTGATTTGGAGTAGTCCATGTAGATTTAGACTTCTATCCATGTAGTTTAGCAATTTTAAGAATATAAAACACTTGTCATAACTTACATATAATGTATTAAATTAATTATCTTTGATCATCTTTCATTTGATATTCATATTGCATATATAAAATATCATCTTTCAATACATTTCGATTTGACATCTATATCGCATATATAAAATAACAAAGTACTAATATCTACATTTGTAAGTAGATAATTATTTATGAATCCTAATTGGGAAAAGAAATATTAAATAATTACAACAAATAAAAAAACAATAATTAGATATAAAACCTATGTTCAATATTTATAAACAGTATCATGTAATCTATATCTACAAAACGCCCCGTTATTTTTAAAAGGTAAAATCCCGAGTTTTCGAAAATAAGAATAAATTTTTCAAAAATGATTTTCCAATTTAAAGTCGTTTAAAGGGCATTACTCAAATAATATTATCACTTAGCTCAATTCATTGCTGAACAAAAAGAACTTGTCCAAAATCAAGTCACCATAATTCAGAGATAATAATCCGTAATCAACAACGAAATCTCTTATCAAGTTCAGACAGTTCAAGAGAATCTCAAAATCGAACAATATGAGTTTGAAAACATTAAGCGAAAGCTAATAAAATAATATTTAAAAATATGATAGACCACCATCATCTCGTCATCGCCACGACCATCAACTCAACCTGAAAAAAAAAAAGATAGTAACAATGGGGGTGAGCAAACAACCAGCTCACCGCGAATAATATGCAATATATCCCAGATAATAACTAATGACATAATCGCAGCATGAACATAAATCACATCTCCTATCAGAGCAGCTTATGTGTACATATCTACAAAGTCGTTGAAGGTCGAAACCGCACACGACAATGGGAACTCATGTCGAAACCACGCACAACGACAGACAAAGGGAGACTGCTTAGGCACCGTCTAAGGTCGAAACCGCACACAACGACGGGATACCATATCGATGGTCGAAACCGCACACGACAGTTTACATGGTTCACATACATACATTGATTATGATATCAAGCGATTATAAGAAATAAAAGCGTAGCAAAGTTTATCAATACCTACCCACTTGTTCGGATAAGACGGAAAAGATGCACTAAGGCGCGCTAGATTTGAGGCTCGACTTCTCAGGTACCGAGTTACTCCAATGGTCTCTCCCTTCCCTCCCATTGCTTCCCATCGGAGTCAGACATCAGAAGAAGAGTTAAGTCTCTTAGGCGAGCCTAGCCGTGACGAGTCGAACCTCAAATCTATCGCGACGTAGTGCATCTTTTCCGTCTTATCCGAACAGGTGGTTGTTGTTGATAAACTTTATTACGGTTTTATTTCTTATAATCATTTGATATTACAATCAATGTATGTATGTGAACCATGTAACCTGTCGTTGTGTGCGGTTTCGACCTTCGATAAGGTATCCCCGTCATGTGTGCGGTTACAACCTTCGACAGTGCCTAACTAGAGGTAGCGGCTTCGACATGAGCTCCCACTGTCGTGTGCGATTTCGACCTTCAACGAGTTTTTAGATGTGTACACATGAGCTGGTCTGATAGGAGATGTGATATGCGATTTATGTTCATGCTGCGATTATGTTATCATTATTCGGGATATAATGCATAGTAATCCCACGGTGAACCAGTTGTTTGCTCTCCCCCATTACTACTATATTTTCAAGTTGAGTTGATGGTCGTGGCGATGACGAGACGAAGGTGGTCTATCTTACTTTGAATTTTATTTTATTAGCTTCCGCTTAATGTTTTCAAACTCGTGTATTATTCGATTTTGAGATTCTCTTCAACTGCCTAAACTTAATAATAGATTTCGTTGTTAATTATGCCTATTATCTTTTGATGAATTATGGTAATGTGATTTTAGACAATGAGGTTCCTTTTGTTCAACAGTGAATTGAGCTAAGTGATAATATTGTTTGAGTAACGTCCTTCAAACGATTTTAAATTAGAAAATCATTTTCGAAAAATTTATTCCTATTTTTGAAAACTCGGGTCTTTACCTTTTAAAAATAATGGGGCGTTACATAACCATTTACTAAAAAAAGTAGCCAAAAAATCTTTGAGCATTAAATGTATACTTTCTTTGGAAACTTTTAAAATATATACATTAATTGTTTTCATATACACAATTCCAAATCAGATATGATCAAAATGATTGTTTCCTTTAATAATATTATTAACATATGCAATAAATTTATTGATATCCATTATAATAAACTACAAATTTAATTTTTCGTGATTCATATTGATTATATTATTTTCAATTTAGATATATATTTTAAGTTCTAAGTAAATTATTTTTTATCACAAATATTGACTTTCATCATAAAATATTTATGGAAAATGGTAACATGTTAAGTAATTTTTTACTTCATCTTTATTTCATCATATATACAAAAAAAGAAACACAAATTATTATTCAAATCAACATAATTTACCATTTTGGAGATAATGACCAAAGATACAAAATAGTGTTACTTGGCCAGATAATGAAAGTGAAATATATTAACTATTCCTTAAGATTTCAAATGGAAGGGGCAGAAGGCGAAGGAGGTGGAGGATACTGGCTTCAAGCTTTTTTGTTCACTGGGGCTTCATCGAGTAGGAATGGTGTAGGCATCCTGATTGATAGGAGACTTAAGGATGGAATTGTAGATGTTAGGAGGCAAGGCGACCGGATTATCTTAATTCGATTGGTAGTTGGGGATGTGACCATGAATGTGATCAGTGCCTATGCCCCTCAGGTAGGTCTTAGTGAGAGCGCCAAGAGGCAATTCTGGGAGGATCTGGACACCTTGGTCAGTACGGTGCCTGCCAGTGAGAAGCTCTTTGTAGGAGGAGACCTAAACGGACATATGGATGCGACTAATGTAGGTTTCGAGAGAGTGCACAGAGAGTTTAGGTATGGTAGTAGGAACGAAGAGGGGGAGGGTGTGTTGGACTTTGCGATGGCCACGACTTGTTGATAGCGAACACCATCTTTAGGAAGAGGGAATCTCACCTAGTGACCTTCCATAGTGGACGACACTCAAGTCAGATCGACTTTATCCTTGCAAGGAGGGAGGACAGACACGCTTGCGTAGATTGCAAGGTGATACCTGGAGAGTGTTGTCCCCCAACATAAGCTGGTGGTGGCGGACTTTCGATTTCGAATACGTGCCCACAGGGACAAACGTGCCAAGACCGTGAGAACAAAGTGGTGGAAGCTTAAAGGGGAAGCGACGCAGACGTTTAGAGATAGGATGCTAGGCGAGGGGCCTTGGGAAGAAGGAGAAGATGTAGATGACATGTGGCTAAAGATGGCAACATGTGTACAGAAGGTGGCCGCAGAAGTACTTGGTGTGAGTAGGGGAGGCAAGCAGGATGCGAAAGACACTTTGTGGTGGAATGACGAGGTGCAAAGGGCTATTCAGGAGAAGAAAGAGTGTTTCAAGCGTCTCCACCTTAACAAGAGTGCAACCAACATTGAGAGCTATAAAATAGCGAGGAGGGCTGCAAAGCGTGCCGTGAGTGTAGCGAAGGGTCAAGCCTATAATGACCTTTATCAGCGCCTAGGCACGAAGGAGGGGGAGAAGGACATTTATAGGATAGCTAGAATTCGGAAGAGGAAGACAAGGGACATCAACCAAATCAAATGCATCAATTATGGGTCGGGTCGGCCACTGGTGAAGGATGGGGAGATCAAGAACAGATGGCGAGAGTACTTCGACAAATTGTTTAATAGGGAGATTGGATGACTCATTTGAGGATACCAATAGACGCTTGGTGAGGAGAATTCGGGAGGCAAAGATCGGAGAGGCTATGAAGAGGATGAAAAGAGGTAAAGCAATGAGTCCTAATGGTATCCCCATTAAGGTGTGGAGATGCTTGGGCGCCAGAGCGTTAGTATGACTAACTAAGCTTTTTAACCTCATTTTCCGATCAAACAAGATGTCTGATGAATGGAGGAGACGTACTTTAGTACCGATCTTCAAGAACAAGGGTGATGTTCAAAGTTTTGGTAACTACCGTGGGATTAAGTTGATGAGTCATACGATGAAGCTCTGGACGATGGTTATCGAGCATCGCCTACGACGAGTGACGAGTGTGACCCAAAACCAATTTGGGTTTACGCCTGGAAGGTCGACCATGGAGGCGATTTTTCTAATACGACAGTTGATGGAGAGATATAGGGACCAAAAGGACTTGCACATGGCATAGTTTAAAATGGCGACGCCTCGAGGCGAGGCGACCGAGGCGAGGTCCATATTGCCTCTCCACTGCCTGAGGCGACCCTGTTCGCGAGGCGCTTGCTTCAGGTCGCCTCAGCTCGCTTTTTCGAGTGGCGAGAGGCGCCTGTGAGGCGCGCCTCTGCACCTTTTAGAGAAATTAAAGGCATTGTCCATTTAAAAAAAGAAAAGAAAAGAAAAACGTGCCACTTTTAGGAAAGAGAATAATTAAAACAGCTCGAGCACTTTCTTCACTTCATCTCCCAGACCCACGAAGAAAAAAACTTCAGTGGAAAATCCCTAAATGGCTCCTCCCCAAACTAGGACTAGGGTTTCTGCAAAAAAACTCCCTAAGCTTCTCAGATTTGAAAATTGCAGAAACCCACGGCCGACCCATCCCATCTCCGGCCTCCTCTGAACTCCGGCCACCATCTCGCCGCCACCAAGATGGTCAGTGATGCGTGTCTTTTCCTTTCTTTTCCTTCTCCCTTTTCTCTATTTTCTCGTTCCCGTTTCTGCCGCTAATCTTTTCTTCTTTCTTCATTTTTTTTTACTTTATTTCTGTTACTAGTATTGTCAATAGTCAAGGGTGACAGTTTTCTTTCAATTTCTTTTACTTTACACTTTTTATTTACCTTATTGCTAGTATTCACATTTAAGTTTTAGATGCTTTGAGTAATTACAACCAAATTTAATTTATGTTATCTTTTTTAGGATATTTAAGATTATTTTTGGCACTTAAACTTAAATATATGATATTACTATCTATATATATATAATTTTTCAGCTTCGATGGCTTGTGTTCGTGAGGCCTTGCCATGGCGAATCGCCTCGCCTCGCCATTCGCCATTTAAAACTGTGGCACATGGTCTTTATCGACCTTGAGAAGGCTTATGACAGAGTACCGAAGAATGTCATGTGGTGGGTCTTAGAAAAGACAAAGTCCCATCTAAGTACATTACTCTCATCAAGGATATGTACAAGGATGGATGACGTGTGTCCGAACATGTGGGGGCAATACCAGCGACTTCCCAATTAAAATAGGATTATACCAGGGTCAGCATTGAGCCCTTAATTATTTGCCTTGGTCATGGATGAGGCCACAAGGGACATACAAGGTGATATCCCTTGGTGTATGTTGTTTGCTGATGATGTGGTGCTAGTTGACGAGAGTAGGGCAAAGATAAATAGGAAGTTAGAACTGTGGAAGGACACGTTAGAGTCGAAAGGCTTCAGACTTAGTAGGACGAAGACCGAGTACATGACGGGCGCTTTCAGCATGGCTACTCATGATGATGGTGACGTTAGCCTTGACGGGCAAGTGGTGGCCAAGAAGCAGACTTTTCGGTATTTAGGATCGATGCTACAAAAGGATGACGATATTGATGCAGATGTTAGGCATAGAATTGTAGCCGGTTGGTTGAAATGGGGTCAAGCTTCGGGCGTTCTCTGTGATAAGAGGGTGCCACAAAGGCTAAAAGGTAAGTTCTATAGGATGGCGATTCGCCCGGCGATGCTATACGGTGCTAAATGTTGGCCTACAAAAAGGCAACATGTCCAACAAACTAAGTGTAGCAGAGATACGTATGTTGCGTTGGTTTTGCGAGCACACAAGGGATATAATCCGGAATGAGGATATTCGATAGGGTCGGGGTGGCTCCAATTGAGGAGAAATTGGTCCAACATCGGCTGAGGTGGTTCGGATATGTCCAACGGAGGCCTCCTGATGCACTGGTGCGTAGGGAGTTCTACAGCGGGTCGATGATGTTAAGAGAGGTAGAGGTCGGGTTGGAACCACTGCTTAATAAAAATCTGCTTGATACCCCTCCATAACTTCATAAGAAGATGATCGCCCATCTGGTACGATAGCCTCACTCCCCCTGCCCTCTCTCTTTTCCTGAACTGAGTTTTGCGTTAAGATGAGCTGTTAGCAATTCCTTAATAAAATGGATGTTATCTCTTTAATAGAATTCCCTGGAATGTATTCTTTAGCCGTTGGGAAAGCAATGCAAGTCATGTCCTATCAAGCAAAGGAGCTCTAAAGAAAGGGCCAAAAGTGGTTTAACTCGAAGAGCAGGCTCCGGTCTCAAGGTCGAGTTGTCGGTCAGGTTAGCGGTGGCGATTTGCCCTCTACAGGAGTTGTAAAAGAGAAGGGCAGAGGTTCAAGCGGCCTAAACTCACTTAGGAAGAGTCGGTTCAGAGAGACCTTAAAAATTGGAATATCTCCAAGGATTTAGCGGTGGATAGGAGCGCTTGAAGGCTAGCGATCAACGTGTCAGAACCGTGACTTTTGCTCCTTTCTCTTTTGCTCCAATCTCTTCCTTTGTTTTGCTTTGTTTTGAGTTTGTTTTGTTTTGTTTTGTTTTGAGCCCTTTTTGTGTTTCTCTTAACACTGTTTCTCTTGGGTTTCATCTCTATCCTACCCCAACTTGTTTGGGACTAAAAGGCTTTGTTGTTGTTGTTGTTGTTGTAGGATTTCAACATGTGATTTATTTTTATACTATTGTTAACCATGACTTTTTCTATCATTTTTTTTTTTTTTATTTTGATTTCTATCCATAGTCAAATTCTTTTAAAATATATTTTCATTGCATAGTATGTTGAATAAACTATAAAGCCTTATGATGCAAATTAGAAAATTCAAAGATGTTTAATCATTACAAAAAAATTAAATTCTAAAATAAACATTTGTGTATATTTTGTAAAATATTTGTACACAATGTTTTATTTAAATCTATTTACATAATTTAAATTAATTACATTAATAAATTATATTAAAACCATTAAATATTTTCCTTACATAAAAATAAAAAATAAAAAAGAAGAAGAAGACTACATCTATAACTTTTATAAATAATAATAATAATGTTATATTACAACAAATTTTATAATAAATAATTGAGTAGTGTACAAGGAACAAGAATAAGTAAAATTGTTATTTTTCTTATATCAAAGAATAAATATATATAGTAATATCAAATTTATATTACTATTAACATTTTAGCGGGATAATATATAAATTAATTTACGGGCTAGCGCTAGCAGGCACAACGTTAACGTCCCAACAAAAAAATGACGTTGATGAAAAGCGGTGGAAAATAGATGATGCAACTCTATTATTTTTAGGCCTTAAAGAACAAGCCTATGAAAATTACTTATCTAATATCTTTGTCTCGTGCATCGCAAAGGCTACTTAACGTACAAACCCTATTGAAATGACTAATTCAATATCTCTGTCCCGTGCATCGCACGGGATATGTACTAGTATGAGTTAGAAAAAATAATTTAACCTAAGATAAGCAAGTCTTGTGAATGATATATGTTATTTTAAACAAAGATAATAATATATTTTTTATGAATTATTTGAAATTTCTACTAAAAACTTTTATTTTCATTTTTAGAAATAATTTATGTAGTAAATATGTTAATTAGCTACAATTAGCCATATGTTAAAAAATGATGTCATGAGGTGCATCCTCATTGCAGAGTTTTATAGAGGTAAACCTGCAAAGGTAAACTAAAGAAATAATAAATACAGAACAAAGTATACACAAATACAAAAAAAAACACCTTCTCAGCTGCTTCAGTGACTCTGACGGGAGAATTCTCCGGAAAATCTTCAACATCACCTTCAGATATTGGACTGAGTTGACCTTCAAAGTACCTATATGTAGCCACTGTTTAATGCCAGAAACTCAACATATATTTGCAAAAACTTATATGTCATATAAATCCTCCAAAAACGTCCTACATCTTTTAACATGACAAAAAAAATCCTTCTTCGTATTATACTGTCAGTACAAGGAGCCTCTGTTGTCTTTGAATATATCATATTTACGAAGTAATACAGAAATTTTAAACACACGCACAAGTTGCTCCACCATTTTCCTTTAAAAGTTATACTCAGCATTTTGAAGGACATCTAAAAAAAAATCCAACATCATCAAAAGAAAAAGAAAAATCTCAATTGAAACCCTTGTTTTGAAATCATCTCAATTATAATTGATATATAGTATAAGCTGTTACCTCCATACTTCATTTGAAAAAATAAAATAAAATAAAATAACATATCACAACCAGATTCAAAGAGCTTACTCATGAACACCTTAGAAACCAAATGTTACTGCAAGACGGTCACGAAACCCCAAAAAGGATAATTGACGTAGAGGAAGCCACTTCCCCC
>CACSLK010024540.1:13020094-13035280 GCA_902706635.1 Striga hermonthica | reverse complement strand
GATTCACCAGTAAACTACAAAATCTTGGTGGGTGGGCATGCATATCTATGTATATTTTAATGTATTTATTTTAAATGTACTTTTGACCAGATGATAAGAAAGTCAAGTATCAAGGAACAGAGGCACACCTTGCCAAAAGTTCAACAGCAGCCGAACCATATCCAAGCTGCATATTCAAGAAAACTATAAGTGAGGAAGGGTTGAGGAAATAGTTTAAACTTTAAGTGAATTATCACAAGTATCTACCCTCATTGCACTTGGATGTGTGGCAATGCGAACAATGCGAGCACCAGACAGGCTGGGGAATACTGTGTCACGGAACTGTTCACAAACTTTCCAAGGTATTTGATCTCCAGCTGGCATATGACCTCTACTCAAGCTTTTTGTAGCAGATATTTGAGAAATTTGCCCCTCAAAAGAGATCTAGACATAAACTTAGTAAAAGGTATTACCAATATGACTAAGAATTTTCTTTTGCAATTAAGTAGATCTTAGAGTGCTGCTTGAGACAGCTAACTAGTCACAAAGAGGGAGTGGGACAAGATATAGCATATCAGATGGCAATTTTAAAATGAATCAAAATTGAAAGCACACAGGCTTTTGAGTGAACAAAGAGCAGTAGCATCTTATCATTCAAATAGCTACAGGGAATGAAAGGACAATGGCCATTGTCTACAACTTTCAGATAAGGACATGCTCTATTTGACTGGACTTAACAACCTATAATATTTGCTAAAATAGAAGCTCGTTATACTTCTAACAAGTTGGATGTGTTTCAATTAGCAACAGTTGATTAAATCTGTGTGATGATATATGTATATATTCTTACAATGAATAAAAAATGAAAATTAACACACCATTAAAACTGTTGCAAATTAATTAATACTATTGAAATGATCATAGCATTCAGTTCTAGAAAGTATGTCAATTTGTAGTGTTGTAATATGACAAGAAAAAAAAAGGTCTACATTTGTCTCAAGAAAGAAGGTATACCTGGATTACACACAGAATATCAGGAAGATGATTTTGGGACTCATCTACAGGACCTGAGAAATGATGAGTGAGTATAACGACAGGAAGAAAGTAAGAAAATACATTTATTATTAACAGAAGCAATCTCTACCAAGTAGTACAAACAAGTGGTGAGCTGGAGCATCAGCCATCAGCTGCAAATCACTTGGAGAGTTCTTGTAGTGAGATGCAACAAATAGAGCCATCATCCTCTAAACAAGTAATGTTGAACCAATGTGAATTATGAGCAAATTAGGATAGATGAAAAAAGTATAAAAGCATTTACGAACAAAAATAAAATGAGGATTTACCTGCAAAAATAATTCGCTGTCCTTGTGGTAGGAGAAAAGAGTGTCCCGATTTACATAGTAGAGATCACATTCGCCTGGTGGGGGTAGCCTGTTAAGAAAGAGGACAGGTAAGTGAATAGAGAGAGGACACATCTCCGGCTTCCCTCGATTATCAGGGGATAAAGTACAACCTGCTGATACTAGGGATATAGTTTGTAACATCCAGACAGAGCAAAGCATTAAGCCAGGATTCAACTGGATCACCACAAGCATATCTGATAGATTCACTCAATTCGATCTTTTTGAAAAGCCGGCCTGCAATAAGAATATATCGAAATTAAGCATTTATCATTGGTAAACATCATAGCGAGAATCTATAAAGTAAAAGTAATTCAATAGCATGAAGAAAAAAGGGATATAAAAAATGAAATGACTAAGCAATCAGTCAACTCAAAAGCAACTTTTACCCAGTGAAAAAGGACCAAACAGTGCTAACCAAGAAAAATGGCATTTGAGATGATAATTAATTTCACACTAGAATATCATAGATCATGTAAATTTCGGCATAGTTTGTCATCTTTGATCCTTCATGAATCTCTAAATCTAATGCACTGGCTTACACAACATTTTTAACATTACCAGATACGACTACATCTATTGCGTCTACCAGTGAAAAAACTTCCAAAGGGATTCATTTGTTTGCAACTATTTGGAAGTAGATCCTGCAATTGCTATTAATAAAACAGAGAACGTGGTGGAACAAATCGTCCTCAAGAAATTTGTCTCAAAGTCAAAGAGAATTATCTGGCGTTACTACAGCTGTTTCCATAAAGCACAGTAAAGTAGATCACAATAACTTAATTACACTTCACAAGCTTGTGAAAGAAAACTAGTCAAAATAAATAATCATGACTAAAACCAGTAACAAAGGACAATTAGCTTATCCAATCAATTAGTCAAAGCCGCTAATTCAATTAGCTATCGCTATCAGCAAATTTAATCCGCAATCCACTAAGTGACAAACAGGGCCAATAGCAAGTTAAACCTCCATAACACTATCCGTATGTACCCTTCACTAGCTTCACTTTTCATTTCTGATTTCTCTTCTCTCATGGCATAGATTTACCTGATGACGATTTTCTAATCACTGTTATCAATGGATGGTGGCGGTAAGACAAAAAACCGCCACATATATAGATGCCGGATAGCGTGGCGGAAAATGGCGAAAGTTAAGGTGGACACAAAATATACAATATTTTATGTATGTTTATGCATTCTGATATCTATACACAGACACACACAAGCATAACACCATAATTAATAATGTCAATTAACTGAATTAAGACATAAAAATAACAGTAGTTACATAAGAAAGAACTGAAAATCAAAGCAAAATAAATAAATAAAGAGTTTAAAATAAAGGGCAGCAAGTAAAAATTTATTTTATAACAAAAGAGAGCTGAAAATTAAAATAAATGAGTAATCTGAAAAAGTATAGAACATTAAAGAGAAACTACCTTTTTTATTTAATGTAAAAAAGGAAACATCAAAACAAATAAATAAAAGTTGATAAATTAGGCAGCCAAAAGAAGGAAGATAAAAGAGGATCTGGAAATTAAAGAAGATAGAGAAAAAAGTATAAACAAAAACAGATCAGGAAAAGAGAAAGAAAAACAGAATAATGGTTGCCATAGGGTAGGTAGCCGGAGATTGGATTGCCGGATGGTAGGTCTCCGTAAACCGGGCTCGCCGGACAGGCTCTTCTCCTTCCTTCCTCTTTCTCGCAAACAATTAGGGTTCTAGTTTTTAATTTCTCAGCAAATCTGGGCTGATTTTTGGCAAAATTGGCCGAGCCCAATTACTTTTCCTTTCTTTTTAGCCCAAAATCTGATAGAAAACCGTTATTTTACGCCATCAGCGCCACACTGCCATGGCCACAATGCTCATGGCAGCCGCAATGGAACCGCCATTGAAATTCCGCCACAAGGCAGCCATACCATGGCGGTCAGGCTAAAAACCGACAGCACATACCTCCATGGCCGCTATTTATTCTAATTCATGACTTGAAGAGGAGAGTTAACTCAGACATTACTACTTACCAATATTTTATCAATGTGTTCTGAATTTAATTTCTTGATTCAGTAACTTACTGTGGTTGCAAAAGATTATAATGCAATCCAAAACCAGAGGACACTTTTCACACGGCCATGTACGCAAAAGAATAGAAAAATCAGTAAATGACTGGGCAAAACACATCAGATAAGCAATCCCTCACAGTAAGCCCAAGAAAAGTAGAGAACCGTGAAACCTGAATTAATAGTCTCTGTGCTTTTACTCGAAATCTGATTTTTCTCCTCGAGCTGTTGCAGCAGTTTCAAGGATAAGGACCTTCCGGTACCTTCATAGCTATAAAATATAGAGTTAAAAAAAATATAAATAAACATATTGAATGATCATTACTTGAGCTACTGCTCGAAAGTAAAGTCAAGAAAGTAAAACAAGTGATAGCAACTTGTTTAATTTAGAGAAATCCCAGCATATATGTGAATTTTGCAACAATGGTGAATTGGCTTAAGATCTCATACCCATTCACAGTTGAAGAGAGGAAGACAAGATACGGACCAAGCATGGCCTTCACTAATGGCAAAGGTATAGCTGCTGCTTCATCAACAACCAGCAATTCCACTTGCGAGAGCTTTTTATGTTCACACGGCTCTATATACTGCACAAATGACAATAATTAGGCATTTGACTATGACAATTATTAAGGCATGTGCCTCAAATGAAATGATCTCATTTAGCGTTATCAAATTTTAGCCATTGTTGTATGGCGTGGCGGATTTCTGCCTAACCACCATAATAAATAAATTTGTGAAGGATGGCGGTTATGACGACGCCACAGCCCATCACTATCCATTTTCCAGAATCTGCCGGTGAATAATACTAACTAGTAGTGCCATCGCACTTGTTAATTAAAAAATTTATACTTACAAAGTTAAAATAAATATCAATTCTATTCAAATTTTCAAACATATTTTTTAAACTGTTTTTATTTAAAAATGACACTAAGATATGCTCGTCCTGTTCTATAATAATTTTTCCAACGCGTATCATATAATAGACTTGATAGATAAATTTAATTAATAACTAGAATTTTTATTATTTCCAACAATGATACATTAGATAATTTAATTTTAATTACATAGGTAAATATAATTTTTTATATAATAATATGGATATCAAAACGAAAATCGTAAAATATTATTAGTTTGATATATCATATATAGAAAAACCAATAATAATGTTATTAAGTTTTAAGCTATATTTATAATTTAAGTTGATCAAGTGTTTTATAATTTTAAAAGTCCGAACAACATGGATAAAAGTCCAAATCTAAATGGATAGCTCCGAAGCACCTTAATTTGACAAATTGAAATATGAAGCACCAAAAGTTGACACGTAAGTTTGGATTTTGGAAAACTTTGCATTTATACATATGAGGGACATCACGAACACAAAATAATTCTGGAAAACTTTGCATTCAATAAATCTTAAAAGTGTTTTTCTTATATTCTTTTTATTTTCTTTCTTTTATTCATGATTTTCCTTCTTAGGCCGTCATCCATTAGACCATTATCGTCGGCGCTGGAAGTAAAGTTTATTCTTCTCCACGTGAGCCAATGATCTATGGCACCGCAATGAAATCAAAGTCAATTGGATCCAAACCAAAGTGTCGTCGCTTTGTCGCTTTGTCGCTTTGCTTTCACCACCGCAGGTACCACCGCTAGAATCTGTCGAAATATATGCTCAAACTCACCGAGCATGCTACTCTCATGATCTACAAATGTTGTTGCCAGAGAAGTAACCGTAACCAAACCATGGTCGACATGCATTTTAATTTTCTATCAAAGCAGATATCCTTCGTGCAACCAATTTAAGTTTTCAATTATGGATTTTTCGAGTTTTTTCTTATTTTGGGTTTGGGAGGGCTTTTGTGGTTGTGGTGGTGTGACGGCTACCATCGGTCCAATGGTGGTTGTTGTGATTCACGATGGCGAGTTCCACGTCATGAGGTTTAAAGCAATTTTCCAGCGTCACTTGAGCTCAACAAACTCCTGTGCAAATAGGCTAAGCCCCTGACCAAAGGACTTACATCTTCGTTTTGAAGGTGTAGGACTTAGAAGGGCTCGAGGAGGACTAGAGTTGTTAATTGAGCCGCTCGTGAGCTCGACGGCTCCTTAAGGCTCGAGCTCAGCTCAGCTCAGCTCAGCTCGGCTCGGCTCGCAATCAAACTCGAGCTCATTTACAGCTCGTTAACGTAACGAGCCGAGCTCAGCTGGATAAGAATGAAAAAGATGATTTTCATGTATTTTTCTTTGGCTCAATTTTGGCTCGTTAAGGCTTGAGTTCGACTAGTTAATTTTGATAAACAAGCCGTGCTCGAGCTCCTTAAGGGCTCGAGCTCTCGAGCTCGGCACGTTTACACCCCTAGGGAAGACAAAGGATGGCCTAGGCAGCGTAAACGCTCGAAAAGGATTTCGAATGCGGCGTCACAGTACAGGGCTATTGGAGAAGAAGCAAAGGAAAAAAGAAAAAGAAAACAGAAAAATTAGAAGAATTAATTATTTTATTTTATCTAATTAAATTTAATAATTTCATTTTCTTAACGATTTATCAGTTTGTTTTTCCTAACGATGTGACAATTTTATTATAATTTTTAGCTATAAATATATTAGCAATATTAGCAATATTGGCCACCTAGACGACACATGTGATCCATGTCAACAATTTTGGTCAACTGGGATGACACATGGACAAATCCGACGACTTTCAAATTTTCCAACAGATACGGGGATGAAATTGCAACCTTTTTGTATACACATGCCATATGGAACGATTTCCAAAACCGCTCTTCGTGGAGGACTATTTTCTTAGTTTCTGGAAAATGAAAGACCAAAAATGCAATTCACTGTGTGTGTGAGCGTGTTTATAACCTACATAAATAGAATTGGCAAACTTCCAGCCCAGACTCACTCTTAAGCTTTAAAGAAAAATCTTCTACATATAATTTGAAAAGTTTTGTGATAAAATATTTTTGCATATTATTAACCATATATTAAAAACTTAACGATTTCTGACAAAAACTTTCTACTTTCTAAAAATTGCAAGTGTACAAATTAAATGCCATAAACTCAACATATTTTGGCTATTCCGTTTTTATATATATAATATCAAAATTATCTTTACTTCTTTAGATGATCATCGATTTGACACCACCTACCATACAGAAAATGAAGAAATAGCTCTATCGGCATAGAACAAAGTCATCCACCAAGCCTAAAGTTATCTCATAGAACAAATTATATATGTACACGAGAAAGCCCCACCAGAAAGCATGGAGGTAACCAAAAGACCGAAGATAGAAGCAGTACTCTATTTAAAATGGCTAGACAAGTGATACTCTTGTTACCTGAATAGTTTGTCGGTGCTGCTTGTAGATATTAATGCGGACAGTTGCTTTCTTATTTTCAGGTGTTATGCCTTTCACAACATCATAATCCAAGTGCTCCTGAAAACATATGGGGGTTAGCATACAATCTCCAACACCAACCACAATACTATATACTTTGTTCAACTTGAAACACAAGTGGATTTATGAGGAATCCAAAAGTCTGGTTGTCCAACTTGAAAGACAATTGAAGCAAAGTTAGATGCTTCAAGATACAAATTTGACAAAGTAGTCTTGAAACAATGAGCAAAAAAACATAATGCAAAACATATTGCTTGCGTAGAAATAAGGGGTAGCATAATACCTTGTATTCAAGCATATTGAATCCTATGCAGATGAATTCAAAAAGAGTTTTCAGATTATCTGGGCTTGGTGCAGTCACAAAAATATTAGAATACCTACCAAAAAAGCAAATTACTTTGGATCAGTGTTCAGACAAGAAGATCAAGGGAAGGACAACATAACAAATGGATCTGAACTATGTATATTATCGTCATGATACCCTGCTGCAACAGCTCCTGCAATTGCCAGACCAAGAGCAGCCGACTTCCCACGTCCACGACCAGCAAGTAAAGCTACTGTGCTTCGAAGGTTCTTGTCCAGAATTGCATCAAGGAATGTAACAACAGCTTTTCCCTACGCGCACACAGAAATGTAGACAAATAAATGATCAAACTACAATGTACCAAATCGATACATACATCCAAACAAGCACTACCTGGTCCATAGTGCAGCATTTTCTAATTAGAGGACCGACAGGGAAATCATCGTTCAATTGCTCCTTCAAATTCTTCAATTCTCGGTCAGCTTCTGAAAGTCCCTCAGAATCCTTTCAAGACCAAAACAATATAAAGCTCCAATATGATCATCTTTTATTAATAATTATGATACAAATTACTTCAGAATCAATAAGTTCCCAACTCAAGAAGAATTGTATGATAGGCTCCACTGCCGCCGTGAGTGAAATCCTTTATACAAGAAATGTTAATGAACTTTTCACTTGGAAAAATATCACGAGGGAAAATGTAGAAAGTGATGAACGTGGTACGTGATGAGTAATTTATAAATAGATTTAGGAAAATACAATAATTAAAAGACTAATAAGTACTCTAGACAATTGTAACTCCATATCCAAGCCGCTTACCTCTTGAACTGGAATTGCGGTGATCGATTTCATATGGGATGAAATAGGTAGAATGTTTAGTTCATCATCCATTACGATGCAAGCTTTGCATGAAGCAAGAGAAAGTAAGAACCGTTCGTTAAAGCGCGCAGCAGCCTGAGAATGAGATTCTGTACGAAACCTCTCATGAACATCCTGAGATTAGTCAAATTTAGCTAGTGCCAAACCACAGTACAAACAAAAGGGAAAGTAAAAGCAAGAAGAATGAAATGCATATTCATGAAATAACTGTGGCTTCCTTCTTATCCCTTTGAAAGCACCTTCATTGTTTTCATTTATCTGTTAACTCACTCTTCTGTCTCAATATTTGTTTATCCTATTGAAATTGGCATAAAAGTTTAAGAAAAGATTGTGACAATACCATGACCATTGTGTAAAGACTAGTGAGCGAAGAAAGAGAGCGAAGCAGCAATAGTATCAATCCACCACCTTCAACCGTTTCAATAGTCCTTGCTAGGAGATTTGGTGTCAAAGCTTCAAAATCCTGGAATCAATAAACAGAAAATTAACTCAAAACCCCAATGAGAGAAGAATCATATCCTTATAATTAAATCTTAATAATTTCATAATAATTAAATGACTTGCAGCAATGATGAATTTACCTGCAATATACACATGCCAAACGTGTTACCAAGAATTCTTTCGGAATCTTTGTATAAGCAATACTGGATATCTGTTGTTTCAAGAAACAATGAGAAAGAATCAGCTTTCTCTGGTTCGAATAAGCCTCTCGCCATTAACTTCTTGACTTGCTTCATCCGCTTCTTTTTGTGACTAATAGCAAATGAAAATAAATGGAATCAAATCAACTAGCCTTTCTGATACAAAACAGAGGCATCAAGGTAATCAGACCCAACAGGAAATAAAATGCAAAAACGATATGGAGACATGCTGAGTGAAATAGTAGGCAGACATAGAGACAATATGCATTTTCATTTTTGAGAACAAAGTCAACGAGTTAACAAAGCCCAAGATATATATTAGTTTGAGCAAAACCTCGGAGGAAACACAAGCAAATAGCAGAATATAACTGTAATCAAGATAAACCAGTAACAATTATACATCAAGCACTTTTAAGTATTAACAGTCTAGCAGCTAATCCACGAGCTACAAACACAAAGATTCATTCAATCAAAAAAACATATACATAAAACTCCTAGGTTTCTGTCTCAAGCTCACGAATCAATCAATCTAGTCCATAATACACAAATATTCTGAAATTCAAGCTAATCTTCAATCCATATAACCAAGGCAGACCTACTTTTACATCCACTTACAAAAATCAACTCTTTTGCTTTCATATCAATGAAGCTACCAAAGAAAGGAGGAAAACATTCTCTAAGTACTTGACCTAATAATTTTCCTTATTTTAAGATCATTCATCAGAACAATGTCAGAAGTATAAGCATACGGCATCCGACAGTCACACCATCCATGTATTTCTTCAAAAAATCAGTAATTCAAATCCCATCAGTCTCCCCCTCATCAAATTAGAATAAATTAGAGGATATTTCCACTTGATAAGGATAAAACTTGAGCGAGAACCTGCTGATTTCGAGTTTGTCCTTGTAGCACCACAACACAGTCGGCTTTAGCTTGACCACCGACTTGCGCAACATATGGTTCAAATTCACAACCTGTCTCGAGAAAATAAAAGGCATCGAATGAACTGAGCTCACTAAGCATTAACATGAAAAATGAAGCGCAGAAGAAAGAAATAACAGAGATATACCTGGTCGCGTGATTTGTCACCAATAATGACGAACATGGAGCGATGTCGGGCTTTGACGCCATTCTCAATGAGAGTTCTGATGCGTTCGTCAACCTTTTTCCTCATGTGTTTCCTCCCTTGGATCTCACCTCTTTCCTCCTCACCAGAATTTTGTTAGAATTGGTTCTCGGCGGCGGAGGCTCGTCAGTGGTGGAAGGAGAATTAGAATCAGTTACTTGAGTAATGGCGGTTGTGTGCAATGTAGCTTTGCTTGTGGGCTGATAGTCGTTGGGGTTCTTGGGTTTAGGGTTTTAGTGAATGGTACCTTCGTGCCAATGCTAATTTTAATCCACAAAATTAACACTAAGTTTTTAGTAATGATATAGGTACATAATGTTGTACATAAAGGTGTACATAACACTCACATTCAGTAGGACCCACTAAAATTAAAAAATATCAAGTGGACCACACTCCATGTGAATATTATGTACATCTTTATGTACATTTATTATGTATATGTAGTATTTTTCCTAATTTTTTAAGGGCATTTACCATATTGGTTCAATACTCTTTTTTTTTTTTACTTTAATCAAATTTCATCCTTTTTTTGTCAAGTATTTATAATTAACCATTGCAGTCGTCACCAACGCGGAACAGGTTCGGCGACACATCGCGGCCTCGCCGGACTGCGATTTATGTGGCGCGCTAGAGTCAGTATTACACGTTCTTCGGGAATGTTCGCTTGCTCGGAGTGTTTGGAGTCGGTTGCTCCCAGGCGATGGGGGTGGCTCGTTTTTTGAACAACCGCTGTCGACTTGGCTGAGGGCTAATCTCTCCCCGCGGGCTGTGACCTCCAACTGGGACAGTATTTTCGCGCATGCCACGTGGAGTTTGTGGGGCTGGCGCAATGATTGGATATTTAGCCATCGTACTTTGGGCTGTACTGAGCGGTATCTTGAGATCGCCCGGCTAATCGATTCTTATGGACGTATGGCTGAGGCTTTGCGCCGTGTGGGGGCTGATGTTCATGTTACGCGCATGATCGATTGGTGCCCGCCGGATCCAGGATGGATAAAGTTGAATACCGATGGAGCATTTCACAGTAGTACGGGTATGGGATGCGCGGGGGGTGTTCTTCAGATGAGTTGGGTTGTTGGATTGCTGGCTTTTTAATGAATATCGGTATTTGTCCTATCACGGGAGCCGAGCTGTGGGGTTTATTTCAGGGACTGCAGTTGGCATGGGACCGGGGTTACCGTAAGGTTGTTGCTGAGGTGGATAGCATGTGCGTCAAGAGCATGGTCTCGGGCTCTGGCGTATTCCATGGGACGCACGGGCCCATAGTCCAGTCTATTCGGGAGTTGTTGAATAGAGATTGGCAGGCTCGAGTTTGTCACGTACACAGAGAGGCTAATTTTACGGTGGATCATATGGCTCGATTAGCTAGTTCCTTCTCCTTGGGTCTTGAGCGTGTTTCCACACCGCCCCCCGGCTTGGGGTCTTGGTTGGATCATGATGCTAGTGGGGTTTCATATCCCCGTCGAGTCTTAGTCTAATTTCATCCTAGGCCTTTGGCCTCCTCTTTTGTATCAAAAAAACCATTGCAGTCGTCGAATTGTGTCGAGGAAGGAGTGGGTGCGGGCCTCTAAGTGTTCTTCCGATGGTGTTTAGCTGATTTTGGTTGAGATCTGACTAGTTGTCGTTTGTAGGGAGTTTTGAATCCAGGTCTCGGACCATGCTTTCTGCCTTTTGGGTCTGCGCCTTTGGTGTTTGGAGTAGTAGTGGTTTGGTTGGGCCCACAGACTGGTGAAAAGGATATTATTCTAGTTATGTTGTTTTTTTTTTTTTTGAATGATAGATTCATTAAATAAGCATATAATTACAAACGACTAACAAGCCTACTGAAATAGCTAAAAAAGTTGACTACAAAAAGGCCTACACAAACATAATGCATGTAGCCTAGATAACACAAAAACTAATGAACCAAAACAAAGCAAAAACTCTTATAAGTGGATAATTAGGCTCCCAATAGGAAATAAAACACATAAACAATGGAGTAAGGGTTGATACTCTTTATACATTCTCACCTCTTATCTCTTTACAGGTATTAGCTGTGTGACCATAGCCTCTATGATAACGATAGTACGCCTCTGGTTGACCTATTAGAAATCTATTTCTCCTGGGTAGCGGCCCAGGATGGTTCTATAATCCAAGGTTATCCCTCGTTTTTATAACTTTAAAGACATGTCTTTGGGTCGCTGATAGGAGTGCATACCGGTCAAACCTATGACCGAACTTCAATCATTTTTTCTCACCTTCAAGCCCATCACGTCCTGGATTTTTTTCCTTTGATTTATGACGTCCATCATGTCTTTCTCCATCTCTCTCTTCATATCCGACTATAAAAAGTCTGCTTCCACTTCTTTCATGTTGATATACTTATTGCACATTTCCAAAAGCTCATCGTAACACCTTCCAGGCTTTTTAGCCAATGAATTTCTCAAAGCATTAGGTCGCAACCCCCTAGTGAGCCCTCCTTCCTTGACTTCACCTATGGCCAAGGGTACATCGAAGCACTCCTATGTATAGCGTGTTATGTACGCTCTTAGTGTCTCTCCCTCTCAGTTGCATATTGATGAGTGATAGTTTGGTCTTCTAATGCCTTCATGCACTTGAGAACTGATTGATGAACACCGAGCTGAATCCTTTAAAGTCCTTAACTGACCCAAACGTCTGTTGATAGAACCAATCATGTGCGGGCCCTCTCAGCGTGGCAAAAAATGCTCGATAACTAAACTTACGTAGGACGACCATGTTCTTTAAGCTTTATAGGTGTCAGGCAAGGTCCATGGACCATCGTATGATAAAGTTATCTCTCGAAACCCATGCGGTAGATCTGCATCAAGCACTTCGCCGACGAACGGGTGTCCATAGAGCTGAGGACCACGCCTTTCCTCGATCTTCTCTTGGAGTCCACACTATTCGGCAGCCACACGTTACCAGGTTGGGTCACGTTAAGTTTGTATCGGCGATGTTGAGTTGATAGAGCATTCTGGGTTATCATATCGCTTTTGAGTACTCTTTTGCTCCTCATGTCGCATTGTAACCTCTGGTTCCACGGGTGTCACTGGTGCTGATGTTGGTTGGGTAAGTCTAGCCATTGCCTCGGCTATCATATTATCTAATTCTACTTGTGTGACCTAGACGGAGCCTTCAATCGCGGGAGTCGCATTTCTCGTCCGACCTAGAGGACCACTAGTACCCTCAACAACCTCCAGTTGCAATGGCAACCCGATACCATGACAAGGAGGCTTCTCTAGCTTGAGCAAGGGTCTTGGTTGCAACCCTTGAAGGCATTGTATCTCATTAATGAGGGTCCTTGGTGAAACGTTGTTTGTGGGCCACCCCATGGGTGGCCCTGACCCCTACGGACGGGTCTACAGCCACACGTCTTCCCCGCTTCCTTCCCCCTGCGCTGATTCTTGTTTTGCCAACAATGGAGGTGTAACACAAACTTTGAGTAGATGCAACCTTTAACTCAATCTTCAGTAGAACTGGTTTGGTTCCCACAGATGGCGTCAACTTGACGATACTCCACTAAATAAAACGCGGTTCAGGCTGGCCAAGCTTCCCCAAAACCTCTAGTTTAGCTTCATGACCCTGTCGTCGGAGACAGAACAATCCACGATAGAGCTGTTGACCTACAAAATGGGCCGAGAGGTTCTCCTGGCTCCGACGATCAAGTCAGTGAAAGTTCTAGAGGAAAGTGAAGATCATAAATAATTGCATATAATAATAATAATGAAAAAGTGGAAAAAGATCATAAACATGATCTTACCCTCTATTTATACTGGTCACCTTACCCTAATTGTTGTATTGGTGCCCAAGGAAGGGCTACCCAAAAATACAACAGGTTGTCCGAAGGGCAGCCAGTTACCCAAATCAGTTGGCTGAGATTAGTACTTATCATCATGACTAGGATTATTTTAACGTATTTGCTTGACTGTTACCTTTTAGGTCTTGAGTCGTTTGGATAGTTATAACACCCCCTTGGTTACCTACCACACTTGAATCAAGACTTAAGTAGTTTAGCACCTTCTTTTGGGTCTTCTAAGTTGAGTTGTCGGCCCTTTGGGTCTAGTTGTGGCATTCAGGTCATTTGATGGGTCTTGGTCACTCGTCTAAGCATTTTAAGTCGTTTGGGTCTAGTTGTGGAATTTAGATTGTTTGATGGGCTTGCAGGCGTTGGATAGGCCGGGTCATTTTGTAACACCCTACTTTGATTTTAAAGAAAATCCGGACTTTCCAAAAATCAGAAAATAATTTTTCGAGATCATTTTCGAAATCTAACGGGTGTTAAACAATATTTTTCATAACCCAAGTTTTATCTGGGCCCACGGAGATTCATTATCCGGTTTTCACAAGTTTTTCATTAACCCAAATCATATCACATAAAAAAATACTCAACATGAAATATCCAAACCTCATTAAAACCAAACATCATAAGCAAAAGGTCTATCAAGTATTCCCAACATCAAAACAAGTCATAAGTTTTTAATAAAATTTTTCACAAGCCTCAACATAAAAGGTTCAACGGAACCTCATTTATTCTAACGGAAGCGAAATATATAGGCATAATCAATAGATCGACCCACTCGTCTTTCCTCGTCAGCCAACATCTGCTTAACCTGCATCCGTGAAGAGCAGGTGGGGATGAGCACAAGATGAAAACGAGGTGCTCACCACTATGCACGTATAGCACAATAATGAATAATGTAAAGAAGGCATGGTCGCAGTATGAACATAAATCAATTACCTGTCACATCCCCATATCATATCACAATATATTACCCCTGTGTACACATCTTTCATTAGCCACGGAAAGGGGATTCATTACCCTAACAGTGGGGGTACGTGCCACGCTACGGACACGGCCTTTCATTAGGTCTTAAGGGACTTACCTCGCAAGGGTAACCGTATTACATCGACGGGAACAACCGTACCGACGGACGAATCGGCTCGCGCCGATAGGCTACATGGTTTACATGCATACTTAGATCATACCAACCCAACATTAAATAAAATACATACGGCATAGCAAATTTTATAAGTAAACCCACCTGGTTTAAAGCAACAGATATCACGGAAAAATACGAGTAAGTTGAGAGCTCGGCTCGTCAAACACCTACAATAATTAAGAGGTCCCTATCAATAACTATCGACCCAATACTAACTAGCTCATGCCATTTAAGATTCATATAAAAAATACTTAGATCAATTCAGGCCATATAAGTCATAGAAGCAAGCATTAAAAAGATAAATTTCATTTTCGATAATACCACATGAATTTTTCAAAACATTACCCGTGCAACGATTTTGAATTCGACAACACTCAAAGCACATAAATTTTATTAGTCTGATTCAAGTTGCATTAGAATTCTAAGACATGCATCTACAATGTTTATGAAGAAACCAAAAGCAT
>CACSLK010024540.1:12989594-13004147 GCA_902706635.1 Striga hermonthica | reverse complement strand
GCAATTATGTACTTTTACCTAGCAAAATGGCTAGATTTCATTTTTCCTAAAAAACTGGCTACATTTCATTTGTGCTTTCACTTAAGTGCTAAAAAGCACCATTACCACTTTGTAAGTTAATCGATGTTATCTTGCTTTCTTGTAAAAAAGTAACAATGTTTGTTTCTTTGTCTTTAAATTAGTGGGATTCAGTTACACGATTTTGTTTCATCTTCTTCATTTCAATCATACAATTTTTCCTTCACACATTTTATAATAGTCATGTTGCATTTTTCTTGAATTAAAGTAAGCATTTTTTTGTGATGAAAAATTGTCCACATTAATCCTTTATATATAAGTGTGTGATCTATTGAACCTTAGTTATGTAGTTGTTAGTCCCTTATTTTTTCCCCTTTCATTATTATTATTATTAGTATTATTATTATTTGATTTATTGAAATGATGTTACAATGGGAGCAACACCTTATAGATCATGCATTATATGCATGATGATATTTGGTGCAATATATATAAGCTTATCCCCTAACCAATCCCCAATAAGAAATTGAATAACACAGACAATACTAGCCATGCCGTAGTTTCACATAAACTCAATTTCTTGGTAATTTCTCCATGGTTACTGGTGATCCCATCTCTATCCGCTTTCTCCGCCGCTAGAATCTCAACCGGGAACTTACACGTTCCATTGGACGGGTCGTCGGGCACCAAAACACCGAGCCCATCAAAATCGCACGTCACCCCCTTAATGTCATCGTCCTGTGCGCTGGCTTGGAAGGCCATGTTGAATGCGTATGAGACGTTCTTGTTGAAGTCTAGGTGGCTGCAAGAACCTCCCGGGGAAAGAGTCGTGCAGTCGGCATTTTCACAAGCTTTGTCGAGTTCAAACTTTACCTTGGTTAGGTTGCTCTTATCCTCGTTATAAATGCACCACCTCTGAGGCATGCGGATGAGGCCTTTGGCGGTGGTCGGGAAGATGTCCCGTCCATTTCCCCTAAAGTCAATCTTGTACTTGGGCTGCCCGTTGGTCCAATAAATCCCCCAATGACGTTGAAAAGCAGCGAGGTTGACTTTATTTTTGTTTTCATCGACGAGCGAGTGGATGTAAACGTCAATGGAAATCCCCGGGCGGAGTGGGGTACCTTTGTTGCTCTTGATGTAAGGTAGAAACGCTCGATGAAACCTCTCGGCATTCGTAATATTTGCGCTCGGGTACCCGTCTGTGGGCCACCCAATCTTACCCACCTGAAGCTTCAAACCTGTGCTAGGACATATCATTGAGAAATTCGTTGAAAACAGTTTGAGTATCACTTATGATTTATCCCACATTGATTTTATAGGGTAGATAAACCTAGTTTATAAGTCCAGTGGACTACTCCTTTCATCACCAGTTGGTTTTCAAATAGAACCTCACTAAGGGGCACTTAGGCTCACCCTTATATGGCGTCCTTTATTCCTATGGAACCATACCCTCTTCCCCCAAATCTATAACTCTAATAAAAACTAAAAGAACCAAACAACTAATTAAAAGTAGTGTAGCCCGTTGTTAATCTACCTGGTGACCCAGCTTTCGCGAGCGCGTGAAGGACTGAATCATACATAAACTCGAATACATTGCGGTAGATCAAGCCGTTGTCCTCGACTGTAAAATTTGAGTTGTTGTCGATGAATGCAAACTCGGTATCGTTGATGTTGAGGTCCATGAGAGAGAAGATGGGGAACATGTTGATGACGAAAGGGGCATTGCTGGCGTTGAGAAGTCGAACAATCTCGACCATTTTATCTCTTAAATCAGGACGAAAGTCGGCTTCTGATGGCTTTGATATGTTCGGGGTCAGCACGTCCGTGAAGTGGGACATGGTTGCCGTTAGGTTATTGTACCCATTTGCCACAATCGCGTCTTGAATCAATTTCAATGCAATTGGAGCATTGTCGTACGTTTTCTTAAGAGCGTATGTCGAGAATGGTTCGCTTCCAACGTGAAGGCACCTGATTGATTTTGGGGGTAATATTCATAGTTAATTCGGAGAAATTAAATAATACATATTTGGTTATTAATTCAAAAATAAGTATATGTGCATAGTTACTATTAAACCTTATGTCAACATCCTGATTTCTGTAGCGAAGAACCGCCTCTTGCAAATAATAAGTGGCCATGAGGGGATATTTAATGTTGGTAAGGGCTTCATTCGGCAACGTTACGGTGACGGCAATGCCAGTCGAGGCAAAGGCCTTTAGGACATTGTTGCTGTTGCTAAAGAGCTTCAAGTGACGAATGTCGTTCTGCAGCAACAAGTCCGCCACCATGGACGGGATCAACCTGTGAGTCGTTTGTCGGCCCCAATTTATCCCAATCACGCCCTCTGTTGGACTAAATAACCAACAACCTGAAATCAATGTTGTTATTATTAACGTTGGGACCATGAAGAGGATCATGGGTGTGGGTTTATCAGATTTATGTCTGATGATTTTGTTTTCGAGGGAATGTGAGAAATAAAATGTGCATGGTATAGTGAAAGAGGGGGAAAAGAGATGGAATGTATGAAAATGACATGCATCACTCTTTGAATTATTTTATTCTCTCTGAAAAATAGGATATAAGATTAGTTTGTTTGTGGTTGTAAGAGAAGTTCTCAAATCCTAATCCACTAAACTACTGGCAACTTTTTCGCTACACCTTCCATGACGCATTTCAATGGATAGTTAAGGAACAATTTAGGCTAAATTGGTTGTCTGTATGGTGAGTAAAAGTTAAAAAAAAAAAGTAAAAAAAAAAAAACTATATTCATACGACACTCGGGTATTACCCTGTTGGGGTCCTTGTAGTTTGTTTTAGTTGTTTGTGTTGTCGGTTAGTTTAGCTGCGAGTGTTTTTATTCTAGCGTTGCTAGCCGGGATTCTAGGCGGTGTTCTGACATGTCCTCCCTCTTTTTCAGTTGTTGGCTGCTGTGTATTTGCACATTTGTGCATTTTGATTTATAATATTATCTATCGTTTTGGAAAAAGAAAAAAAAAAAGTTTTTTTTTTTTTATATATTTCTTTCATTTTCTATTAGTTGGGTTGTAATGAACCGAAAATGTTTTGTATAACTATACTTTGGTTATATATGTATGTGTTTATATAATTTTATTTGTATTAAGAAAAATGGAATTACAATTGAAATTGGAAAGACGAACCGAATCAAATTAGAAAAAAAATAAAAATAATGTAATTAGTTGTTCAAATATTAAATCCAAAAACGCTACAATCGATTCTTGGTTTCTTCGATTTTTTATGTATTGGAACAAGTTCATGTAGGCAATTGTAAACAATCTAAAAAAATATAAGTAACACTTTAGCCTAGAATATTTAAAAAAAAAATTAGCAAAAATATCAACAGTTTAACCTTGAATATTTTAAAGGCAAAATTGCCCTTAATATCATGACCTTTTTCGAAATTGCAATTTAATCGCGACTTTTTCACTTTTGCAAATCATATCACAATTCAGTTTGTTGCAAATTGGTGGACCGATATGCAGATCCTGTGCAAACTATATCACAATCTTCAGTTTGTTGTTCGACCACATCAGCTTTTCTATGACTATTTGCAACAAACTAAAGATTGTGATGTAACTTGCAAAAGTGAAAATGTTATGATTAAATTACAACTTCGATAAAGGTCGTAAAATTAGGGGCAAATTTGCCTATTTTAAAAACTATCTTTCTAATAAAAAAATTTACATACATTGCTCGTTGTACACCATTAAGCTCATGGGAAGAGAAGAGTTGGAACATTATTCCATACACATAAAATCGGTCGCACCCCCCCCCTCCCGGTGCCTCACTTCATCTCTCTCTCTCAGTTTTCATTCGAGTTTTATCTTCTTCTTGTTGCTCCACTGGTACAAGTTGAAGAAGGGTGTTTGAGATATACAATAGATCCCGTGGTTTATTGAGATAAATATATTCATCAACCTTGGAGATAAACATGAGCCATAAGCCGCGACCCGAAGGCTGCGACCGCCGACCCCAGCCCGCCGTCTGGTGCCGTGAAGCAGCCGGAGGACTGCCTAGCCCAGCCGCGACGCCACACGCCTCCACGACCAAGCACTGCAATGCAACCAAGACCCGCGACGCGCCCCACGGATGACTCGGCCGATCCGATCCGGTGACCTGACCTCACACGTCTCGATCCGATTGCGAGCTCGACGTTCCGTTTGTGATTCTATCTTGTTCATGTGCTCATCCCGGTCAATTCAATACCTTTGAAGATCAGCCAGATCGCCATAAATTTTAAGCCGTAAGTTTTCTACGTCAAATATTTAGATCCGTTGTGCATAGGTTTACGTTTGCTATTGAGTTCGTGATTTGTACATAACGAGATCCTCACATATCTCAACAATCATCATTTCACATTATCTCTCTTTTACTTTTAGATCAAATTAATTTTAATTATTTTATTTTAAAATTTTAATATAAAGTCAAATTCTCACTTAAAATGTGTGTGATTGGTTATAAACTTAGCCACAAAAATCAAATCAAAACTCGAATTTAACGCAACCTCATAATCCTCAATATTATCAATATAATTAAATAACATCAACCAATCATTCTTACTAATCACAGCTCCGTAAATATCAATTCAAAATGTGTTGAGTCTAGGTGGCAGACGCACACGCTTTAGAGTCCTGCATGTCACAATATCACGCTTTGTATTTAGGTTCAAATAACAAACATGGAAACAAAATTAGCTTAGAAAGTGTCATAAATATTTTTTTTTTCATTTTACATCATTGCCACACACCAATCTATCTTTCATTGCCAAATTGGTTTAGAATTTAAAGATCACACTAATATTTCTTTCATTATTTTATTTTTCCATTTTAAAGATCACTTGAATTTAATAATTGAGTTAACAAGTTATTTGACAGCTGATAAATGCCGAGTTAACAATACTTTTTTATTTGATAATTGAGTTAATAATATGTTATTTGATAAATAAGTTTTTTATATTCATTTATTTGATAATTGATCTAACGATGGTGTTTGTCCCATTTTCGTTGCATTTTTCGTTGTCTTTTTGTATTTCTTTTTCCCACATATTGAGACTTTTCGTTGGGTTTTATTCATTTTCTTAGTTTATTGCGTGATTTGATCTTTTTCGATTTTTCTTGTGTTTTCCGTATGTTTTTCTGGTTTTCCTTTGCTTTTGGTGTGTAGGTTGGAAGCCTCGGGAGGACCAAATTTTATGCAAAAATTATTCGGACAAGAGTAAATAAATAGAGGAGCTCGTTGGGAACGCACAGCAAAAAGCGGAATCGAATTCCGATGTCGGACGAGCCCGAACGAGCCCAAACCGTAAATTCATGCAGAGCTGCCCAAGATAGCGCCGCTATGGCCAACCCAGCTAGCGGCGCTACACAGCAAAGTGATGGGCAGAGGCTCGAGCATCTCCACCCTTAGCGGCGCTATGGCCATAGCGGCGTTATGCCCTGATTTGTAACAGTCGCGATTTTCGTGGATTTTGAATTGGAATAGCTTTTACTTCGAACTGAGGGCATAATGGGAGGGGACCAGACTTTATATTTAGGGAGATTTCTCTGGAGAAAACACAACTCTCGACCGGGGTGCAAACCCTAGGTCCCGAGAAAGCACGAACTCTCTTCCTCTCTTCCCCTTCCTTCTTCTTCTTCTTCTTCTCCATCGTTTTTCCTCTTCCTTTAATCTTTCTTCTCCAATTCTCTTCTTCTTTTCATTGGATTAAGCTTTGTATTATTGGATTCAACATTGGAATTGCGATTAATTGTAAGTCTTCTCTTTATTTTTAATTCATGTGAATGATTGAATTGAGAGAGATGACGAATTGTGTTTGATTTATGTTGCTTAGCTAATTCCTATTGCTAGGGATAGGGGATGAATATTCTTGTTTGAATTGTATCTCTCGGGCTTGAATTGTTGATACTTGTGTGAGTTGATTTAATTCAGAATTGATGAAATTGTGTTTGATAGTTCGATATAATCGAAGGGTGACAGTTCGATCTTGTGATTGGAAACGATTAGATATTGAATTGTTGAGTTTGGTTCTGTTGATTCTATATGACTAGTTGATTAAACACCTTCTAGTTAACTTAGCGAGTTTTTGAACTGAAAGGGGAGAAGTCGTAGACCTAGGCTTACATGAGATAGATAATTTCGTAACTAAATCATCTATGGGTTTGGATTGAAATACATGCTTGTCGGTGTCTTATCCCTTGTTACGAAAAGTTATTGAGATTGGATAATTGACTGGTGTTGTGTGCTCGAACTTGCTCGTCTATGTTCAATCCCTTGTTACGAAGAGTTATTGGGAGCGAACCGCTAGATGTTTAGGCGAGAGTGTCAATTTCGAACCGAATAATCAATTGCCCCGTTGTGCTAAAAACTTGAATTAATTATCCCCGACTCCCTAGCTTTTCCATCTTCGTTTCATTTTTATTCTTAGGTAAATTATTGCTTTCATTATTTATTAGTTGGTAATTGCTCATTCCTCCTATTGGATTAGAGTGTTTAGGATTTCTTTTTCTTTTGTGTGCTATCAATATCAAAGCTAAATTCCGAACAACCTTCCTCGAGAGATCGACCCGGGGAACGAATCATTCGATTCGGTACTCGGTAAAAAAAATAATTTGTACACAACAAACTTGGCGCCGTTGCCGGGGAAGGCAAGTAGGATATTTGGTCTTGGTATTGATTTTATTTTATGTGTTTCTCTTTATTTTTGCATTTTTAGTATTTTTGTTCTTTCTCTGCATTTTTGTTTTTCTATTTTGTGTCTTTTTCTTCTTCTCTTTTTCGTGGCTACGTTGGGTTGTTTTGTTCTGTTGTGCAGGGATATGAATTTCAATCACGAGTATTCCTCCCCGCACTACCCCTCTTGGAATAGTGAGTCGAGTTATTGTGCCGGGTACTACACCCAATCGCACCCATACTCTTCGGAGCAGTGCTGGAACTAATTTCTGGTCGAGCAGACGCATGAGTCCAACAAGTTTAACGAGAAGCTCGACCAGATTCTTGATTTTATAGAATCCAAAGTAGTTCGTGAAAAAGAGGCCGCCTACAATAAAAAACTTGATCGGGCTCTCGCTCTTTTGTAATCTTAGGCAGCCCATAGGAGCAATCTTGATGGCGAGGTTGCGAACTTAGTGGAGCACAGTCAAGTTATAGAGGACCGAGTTTTCTTTCCTGAGTCCATCATGCAAGACGAGTTTACATACACGGGTGGACTTTGAGAGGATACCTTGACGAGCGATGAAAAACTCGACCTCATCCTTGCTCGTGTGGCAGACCAAGCAACTCGACTAGAGGAGATTGAGGGTGGATGTACCCGATTGGTGGACCAGCTCGATGGAATAATGGATCACATTCAATCTGTCAAGCCACGAGTCAATGAGACCTTGAGCATTAACTATCAGATTTACGAGGGCGAGACGGAAGAAGAAGAGGATGTGCTTCCAGCAGATGAGGGTTATAATTTGATGGAGGTAACTTCTGAGCCCGAATTCGAGAGTCCCTCATTTGAGCCGTCATGCACCGTCGAGAAGGCCCTAGTGGTCCTGATATGCTCCACAGATGTTCTTATCCTTCCATTGGTTAACAATGGAGTTTCGGTGAAGAGAGCTATAGGCCACTTCGTTACCCCACCTAGCTCCCATGCTCAGTGTTCGCCTATATTTTTAAAGCTCGACCGCAAGTGTACGGCTTCGCTCGTAGTATGTGGCAAGCAAGGTCGTATCCCAAGAGACCAAATAATTAATATATCAAGTACAAGATTATGATAGTGTCAACTTTATTTAGACGACCGAATATGAGATTGATTAACTAAACTAAGAAAATAAATGAAAGGAAATAAAGCAAAAATAAATAACTAGCTAGATCAACACGTGAGAAAATATATGGGAACGATAGATTCTAAGACGTTGGGTTCAATTAATAGTTAGGATTCCTTCAAAGATATCACAATTAAATATTTTCTTTATCTACCCTATAAGACGATCATAAATTTAGCATATCGTCCCTCTCGAGATCGATAAAACCGTAGATTAAATCACATATATTACGTCTCCACTCAACACATGCAATTCAACTCCATAAAGACTAAAAGACCCAAAATCCTCACAACTATCTACTAATCTCTCGATTCAAGCAAATAAATTGTGTCAAATATTAAAGATCTAATATTGAACTCATCTCTCGAATTATGAACAATATCATCAAACATGTAAAAGCAGTGGCCAATTGCAATTCATGAAATAAGAACAAAATATTTGAATAGGGTTCACAAGAAAACAATCAACTATGATAAATCATCCAAAAATCCCAAACTATTAATCTACTATCATGTCTTAGAATCAAAGAAATTTAGCTACTCATGTTTGAATTCAAATACATAGACATATTAGAAATCATCATGAGAAAATAAGTTTAAAAGAGAGAAAGAAAAACTAGAAATCTTGTGGTTGATCTTCTCTTCTTTCCAATTGCCTCTCTTGTGTGTTCCAAGCCCTTCTCCTTGTGTTCTCTATCTTCCTTCCTTCCGTAATCACGTTCTAGGGCTCAAGATCAGGTAAATAGGTCTTTTTATATGTCCAAAAGTCCTCTCCTAAGCGAAAAAGGTAAGCAATTAAAAACAGCCCGCGTCGCGACACGACCTGACACGCCCGTGTCACAGGTCGTGTCACGGGTCGTGTCAGGTATTCTGCACTTGCACTTCTCTGTTTGGATGACACGGGTGGTGACACGACCTCGGAGCCCGTGTCACGGGTCGTGTCACACCACTGTACGCTCATTTTCGACTCGTTTCGCTCTTTTCTTCCATTCTCTTCATCTGTGCATCGATCTATCATTATCCCGGGAGTCTCAGGCACTCACTATGCTCCTCCAATAGCCAAAGCTCTACAAATATGTGAAAATATCTACAAAACGAGCACGTGTAATACATTTCCAACAAATATAAAATTAAAGCACAAATGTGCAATTTATACACCAATAATGCAACAATTAAGCTCTAGATACTATATGAATATGGTGTAAAATCACACATGAACAAACCCCCAAACTTAAACCATTGATAGTCCCGATCAATGCATCTCATTCTCTCAACACACAAAGAAAAACAATCACAACTCTCAAAGTCGATCATACACATCATCAATAGTCATCAGGCAAATAACATACTAAATTCTGAAATCTTTAAACAAAAAGAATGCTTCATCAAGATCATGGTCAATACTTTCAATCCATAAACCTCACCAGATAAGTGTATACTCTCACTCTCGAAAGTGTATAGGGAAATAATCGCTCAAATCAATTCAATGTCAAAGAATTACCATAAGCTTGCAAATCGTCTACTATCTTCACCACTTATTGTGCATGCATTTCATGAATCAAAAAGGACTTTTTATTTGGTTGTAATGTAGGTTCTTTGGTTATGGTAGGAAAAATATGGACAAAGTGACGAACACTTGAGCATCTAGAACTACAAAACATGAACCACATCAATTCATCTCCTTATCAACATAACCCATCTACTACCCAAATTCAATCAAATATCTCAATCCAAGAGAATAATGATCAAACAAAAAAAACCAAAAACTCCCTTTATTCGAACTAAGACAAACTATATACAAGATAAACTTCTTTTTTTCTTTTTTTCTTTTTTTTCTTTTTTTTTTTCTATTTCATTTTTTCTTTTTTTCTTTTTTTTTCTTCATTTTTTTTTTCATTGGCTTTATTCAATGGCCTTATTCAAATTCCCAAACAATATTTTCATCCCAAAACATCCCTTTATTCTTACCACCACAATACATTCATCCCTTCACATAATATAATCCTAAATGCTCAAGTAGGGACAAGGAAAAATAAAGATAATAGCTCAATCTGTGGCAATCAATAAAATAGGCAAAAGCTCAAAAGGGATAACTAGGGAATATAAATATCATTTGGTAAGCTAAAAGTCAAAAGGGCTAAAACAAAAAATATGCCTTAAATCATTTTCACAAAAAACATGCACCATGTAGTCTCAATATAGATACCAATGCAAGTTCTAGAATTCAACAACAATGAATGATACACTCAATCAACAAAGTATAAGGCTCAAAAACTCACAAGTGATCATATGTTCATGAATTAAAAGCATTAACCAATCATTCAAATTCACAATTCAATTCGTCATCAAATTCCATCACCTAGTACGTTATGCCCGAATTATATATCAAATATGTATAACAAACTAATCAAGGTGAATCCAAGTTGACCAACTACAACTACTCAAATCCTACGAAAGCAATAAACGTGCTAAAGCAATAAACATAACATGCAACTAAATGATATGCAAGATAATGTGAGATATCTTGTTATCTTCTCTCTAAATTTCTCTCATCAAAATATCACATCTCCCCCCAAACTTGAATGAAATTATATGAAGCATATAAGGGAAGAATAGAATTTCAATAAAAGTAAAATAGAGAAGACTCACAAAACATCATTGGAAAGATGACAATTCTTGGTATAGATCTCAAAGCATATTCTTCGTCTTGTAAATCTCTCCAAGTAATGTTCTGCAAGGAAGAAAAACAAAATATCAAACAAACAAACAATAAAACTAACTAAAAACATAAAAAAAATAAAGCAGTAAACATTGGGTTGCCTCCCAACAAGCGCTAAGTTTAACTTCTTCAGCCAGACGAGAATGTCTATTAGGGAATTCTAAATAAGGACTTTGATGATCTTCTCATCCTTTTAAGTTTGACTTTCTCCCAGTAAGGACTCAATCCATCAGAGAGCATCATGGTTCGCCGGAGCTTTGTTCACTACCTAGTCGTCAAAGTCACACAACCGAAAAGAAGGTCCTACACATTCTACTCGCTTGAAAGGGATTCATTTAAGCTAAACTAATCTACGAAATTGAGGGCATTGAAAGCAATTAAAGCACGCAAAAAGATGAGAGAAATCAAGGGGGAAAGAGAGATTTTGGTTCGCCGGAGTCTCTATGATCAATTGCACACAAATAACCGAGCATTGCCATGCTAGCTAAAACCCTAGGTAGCTAAACCAAACTTTAGCATAAACGAGCAAGCATTTAACTCCTAATCACACTTAGTCAAGCATTCACGATCCAAAGATTCGATCTTTTCCTCCAAGCAACACAAACACAATATCGATTTTCACAAAAAGCAAACAAAGATATACGAAGTAATGAGGCTTAAGACTAAGTACCCAATCTCACACGCGCTTGGGAAGAGAAACGGAGTCAAAAGCTCGAAACTTTACTCGAAACAATGTCGCCGGAAAACTTGATTCATAAGCTCCAAACTAAAATATAAAAAAGGAAAAAGGAAAATAGAGAGGAATTCTCAACTTAAAAGTTGGGAAATGAGGGTTGTGTCCAAAAATACAAAGTATAATGTCTATATATAGCTACACCACAAACACGCACTAAAAACATGCACATTTACTAAGGTACTCTCGAGCTAGCCATGAAATCCGACGCATGAAGGAAAGAAGGAAACGCACGATCGCACGCTAGAAATGGAACTCTCGAGCTCGCGGGCATCCTTGCGATCGCGCGGGCGCACGGGGCTACGGGGCTCTCGACATCGCACGTGTTCTCGCGACCACACGGGCGCTGTGGGCAACTGAAGGCGGACTCTCGACCTCGCGCTCATATCCGCGAGTGTGAGTGATGGGCAGCGGTCGTGGAACTCTCGAGCACGCCATGGTATTCGCGAGGTCGCGAGTTGGCTGGCAGTGCGGCCGTTGATAGTGCGTGCACTCTCGAGCGCGCGACGTCATCCGCGAGGGCGCGGGCGCGGGCGTACGAACATCAGCACTCTCGAGCTCGCTTGATCTTCCGCGAGCTCGCAGCTTGGGGCGCGCGTGGTTGTGTAAGCGTGCGTGCTTGCTCTCGACCTCGCCGGGCCATTCACGAGCGCGCGAATAGTGCAGCGGGTAATGGCGCATCCTCGAGCTTCGACTAAGGCTAATGGCTCGACACATCTCGGAATTGACTCAAAATTCTTCAGAAAGCTCGTCTCTTGGAATTCAATTTGACTCTACTCTACATCCTCGGAATAAACCTGAAAATTAAACCCAAAAACACAGAAAAGTACGCCAAAATATAAAATAAAACGAAAGACACAAAAACACATGAAAAACGACAAAATGGACCGGACGACACTAAAACGAACCTAAAACCGACTCAATAACACAAATAAACACATAAAAATAAGCACAAAAACATAACAATCAACTCCCCCACACTTAGCTTTTTGCTAGTCCTCAAGCAAACAAAATAACAAATAGCTCGAAGAGATACATCGAACGGGCCAAAATTAACGAACATGCAAAATAAAACTATCGTTATCATTCGATTATCCCAAAGTCAAAATCCAATCTGAGACACGGTACCCACATAGTGAATCAAATTAAACAAAAACTCGTCCCAAGTCATTCCACGAATGATCACTCGAGTCAAACCCCCTTATTCACATATACGTGCAAAAACCATAAAAGATCTATAAAACATGAAATAATAAGCATGAGATCAATAGGCCAACTCCCCGATTTTCTTCTCTCTTTTTTTTTTTTTTAAATGAGCCACTTTTTCCAAATGAGAGCCGTTAGGACGATTATTACCTAGGTTTAACCTCGGGGTTTGTCCCCGAGTCGTCTAGGCCGGTTTCCCGTGCTCGTTGACCCGATTTATTTAGGAGATTAACCGAGCCAAGAGGAGCCTAATCCCGTCGACTCTCACGAACTCATTTCGTGAGCTTCTTTTTCTAAACGAGGTTTCCGGACGAGATGATCTAGGTTTAACCTCGAGGCGTTTCCCCGAGTTTCCTAGACCGGTTTCCCAGGCTCATTATCCCAATCCACGAATGGCTCGGAATAAGAAGAGCCTAATCCGTACTTCCTCGCGAACTCACTTTTTTATTCTCTTTTTCTTTTTTTTTAGGGAGAGGCACACAAGGATACATCACAATTACAATAACATAATCGTCACAAATCAATCGAAACGTACCACAAGTGTATAGATAACACGTTTACAACGATAATCGAACATAAGGAAGGCATGCCTCAAGACATCCAATCGAGAACAAACAAAGGACAAAAGAATTCCGTTAATCTACATGCGGATTCCAATGTCAACGAATCATCAATCAATTTAAGGAAACCGTCAAATTCATCAAGTACCTTAAGCATGAACGCTAATAGTGAAACCAATCAATAATCTCGACTCACCACTTAGCTATCTCGACTCTCGAACAAACATCAAGTTTCATGCGGGAGAGATGACACAAACACACAAAAACTCAAATAAAACCGGTCCATGACACGACAAAAGCGAAAAAGAAAGCACCAAAAATGAAACAAATATCACTCAAACATGCATAATCACGAAAATCCCTCCCCCACACTTAAAACAAAGCAATGTCCTCATTGCTTGAACCAAAAAGCATAGGAGAAAGCACATAATCATGTAAGTTAATGCGATAAAAACGAAAACGAGACACAAAGATCAAAGAAACGAGACAACATAACACAAAGACACACAAAAAGCAAAGAAAGAAAGAGAAAATAAGAAAACAAAATGCGTACTCTACACGGTGGTCGTCACCACCGTGTGTCCGATAATGGTCGTCCGGAGGGAATAGAGGAGGTCAACCGAAGGCCATCGAGCGCGAAATGGAGCCATCCGAACGGTATAACATTGAGCAAATAAATCGAGAGAGGCCATGTGTGTGTCTCGGAGAGATGGTAACCATGCATGCATAAACTCGACGTAGACACACGTTCACGTGAAAGCGCAAAAATCGAGCCTCGAAGTCCTTGTCGATCCCCGCCATGGTCCGACACAACTAACTCCGTTGTATGCAACGCATGATCGATTACCGGCGTTTGCCGTAAGTAGGTACCTACAAACTCAAATCCCAACAAAAACACAAATATGTGGCACGCCCGGCAAGAAGTGCCTAAACACACAAGTCTAACCCAAATATCTCAACACGACTACTCCGGTAAGAGTAGTAATCCAAGCACAACGCATATAATAAAACTACGGAAATACAAATCGAAATCGAGACGTTGGACCTTGGAAAATTTCGAGAAAAACGGTCGCCGGAGTTTGTAAATAGATAAATATAGAAAAATCGGAGTTTCGGTCGCCGGAAGAAGGTACCAAACGAAAGGAATCGATGGTATATGACAAGAAAAGCTCAAAAATACTGACCGGAAACTCGGTGGGTGCTCGATCGCTGGAAAAAGTGGTCGCCGGAAAAGTTCGCCGGATCCGGCGACAGTGGTTGGAAAAATGTATGGTCCGACGAGACGAGTCCGGGGGTGCCTTCGGATTACGGTGGGTCCATGTGAGTCGCCGGCAATTTGAATTTGAGGGTTGAAGACATTTGTAGATCTACGAGCTTTCGCCGGAAAATCGGAAGTCCTCTCGCCGGAATTTTTCTTTGAGGTTTGGATATGTTGTTGGCGTCGACGAGAGCTTCGCGTTGATATAAAATTCGTCCCGATCGGAGCAAGTTGGC
>CACSLK010024540.1:12971245-12988089 GCA_902706635.1 Striga hermonthica | reverse complement strand
GAATAGAAGATGAATCCAAGTCGAGAAAAGACACCACGGTGGAGTCGAACTTCTCAAGTGTAGCACGGAGAACGGATGGAATCGGGATGCACCTCCAACTATTAAACTCTTCAATGATCGACGCGAGGCTCGCGAGTGCGTCTTGAGTACTCGCCAAAACTTTTTGGTGACGATCGATCGGCCCAACCTCAGAATGAAATGAAGCTCCAATACTAGACGAGGTTAGCCAACCGATGGGTGCTCAAATACCGGAGAGGGACAAGTGAAGGACTCAGTTTCTTCTTTTTCGGATAGGGAGGCCAATGAAGCACGAAGGGATTGAGTGTCCTCCTCCAACTTTTCCATGATCTTTTCTAATTCGGTTGGAGGGGCCGAGTCGGCTCGGGTGGAGGCATAACATCATATGAACCGGGAGGTGGAAGATAGTAGAGAGGCGTCTCGTCATAAGCCGGATAGTGATCATAATAGTCACATTGGGGTGTGGAATAAGGGTGGCTTGGGCCAAATGAGTTCATCTCCCCTTGAGAATTGTCGGGGTATCCACGAAATGAGCTCCCAGCATAATAGTGAGAATAGGGATCCATCCGGGCTCCTCAAGCGTAATACCTCGCACAAGAACAAGAAAAACAACCCAAGGCACACGAGGCAAGAGGGAGAATAACAAAAAGTGAAACTAAAAACACATAATATTTACACGGGCACGAAAGGCAAAAAAAGAGAAGTCGAAAAACAAGGCAATAATAAAGAGAAACACACAAAAACAAACGAAATCCACAAAAAGCAAGAGAAACACGGAAACAAACGACAACTAGATAGCAAACTTGGCGTCCTACTCGCCTTCACCGGCAACGGCGCCATTTTGTTTGTAGTATTTTTGGGCATGTGGTAACCGAGCTACCCTACTCGAGTCGTTCTCAAAGGAAGGCTCTTCGGAGCTTTGTTCACTACCTAGTCGTCAAAGTCACACAACCAAAAAGAAGGTCCTACACATTCTACTCGCTTGAAAGGGATTGATTTAAGCTAAACTAATCTACGAAATTGAGGGCATTGAAACAATTAAAGCACGCAAAAACATGAGAGAAATCAAGGGGAAAGAGAGATTTTGGTTCGCCGGAGTCTCTATGATCAATTGCACACAAATAACCGAACATTGCCATGCTAGTTAAAAGCCTAGGTAGCTAAACCAAACTCTAGCACAAACGAGCAAGCATTTAACTCCTAGTCACACTTAGTCAAGCATTCACGATCCAAAGATTCGATCTTTTCCTCCAAGCAACACAAACACAATATCGATTTTCACAAAAAGCAAACAAAGATATACGAAGTAATGAGGCTTAAGACTAAGTACCCGCTCTCACACGCGCTTGGGAAGAGAAACGAAGTCAAAAGCTCGAAACTTTACTCGAAACAATGTCGCCGAAAATTCGCCGGAAAACTTGAGTCATAAGCTCCAAACCAAAATATAAAAAAAAAAGGAAAATAGAGAGGAATTCCCAACTTAAAAGTTGGGAAATGAGGGTTGTGTCCAAAAATACAAAGCATAATGTCTATATATAGCTACACCACAAACACGCACTAAAAACATGCACATTTACTAAGGTACTCTCGAGCTAGCCATGAAATCCGCGAGCACGCATGAAGGAAACGCACGATCGCACGCTAGAAATGGAACTCTCGAGCTCGCGGGCATCCTTGCGATCGCCAGCTCAATAGCGCCGCTAACCGTGAATTCATGCAGAGCTGCCCAGGATAGCGCCGCTATGGCCAACCCAGCTAGCGACGCTACACAGCAAAGCGATGGGCAGAGGCTCGAGCATCTCCACCCTTAGCGGCGCTATGGCCATAGCGGCGTTATGCCCTGATTTGTAACAGTCGCGATTTTCGTGGATTTTGAATTGGAATAGCTTTTACTTCGAACTGAGGGCATAATGGGAGGGGACCAGACTTTGTATTTAGGGAGATTGCTCTAGAGAAAACACAACTCTCGACCGGGTTGCAAACCCTAGGTCCCGAGAAAGCACGAACTCTCTTTCTCTCTTCCCCTTCCTTCTTCTTCTTCTTCTCCATCGTTTTTCCTCTTCCTTTAATCTTTCTTCTCCAATTCTCTTCTTCTTTTCATTGGATTAAGCTTTGTATTATTGGATTCAACATTGGAATTGCGATTAATTGTAAGTCTTCTCTTTATTTTTAATTCATGTGAATGATTGAATTGAGAGAGATGACGAATTGTGTTGAAGTTATGTTGCTTAGCTAATTCCTATTGCTAGGTATAGGGGATGAATATTCTTGTTTGAATTGTATCTCTCGGGCTTGAATCGTTCATACTTGTGTGAGTTGATTTAATTTAGAATTGATGAAATTGTGTTTGATAGTTCGATATAATCGAAGGGTGACACTTCGATCTTGTGATTGGAAACGATTAGATATTGAATTGTTGAGTTTGGTTCTGTTGATTCTATATGACTAGTTGATTAAACACCTTCTAGTTAAATTAGCGACTTTTTGAACCGAAAGGGGAGAAGTCGTAGACCTAGGCTTACATGAGATAGATAATTTCGTAACTAAATCATCTATGGGTTTGGATTGAAATACATGCTTGTCGGTGTCTTATCCCTTGTTACGAAAAGTTATTGGGATTGGATAATTGACTGGTGTTGTGTGCTCGAACTTGCTCGTCTATGTTCAATCCCTTGTTACAAAGAGTTATTGGGAGCGAACCGCTAGATGTTTAGGCGAGAGTGTCAATTTCGAACCGAATAATCAATTGCCCCGTTGTGCTAAGAACTTGAATTAATTATCCCCGACTCCCTAGCTTCTCCATCTTCGTTTCATTTTTATTCTTAGGTAAATTATTACTTTCATTATTTATTAGTTGGTAATTGCTCATTCCTCCTATTGGATTAGAGTGTTTAGGATTTCTTTTTCTTTTGTGTGCTATCAATATCGAAGCTAAATTCCGAACAACCTTCCTCGAGAGATCGACTCGGGGAACGAATCATTCGATTCGATACTCGGTAAAAAAAAATAATTTGTACACAACAGATGGTTCCAAACTTTTGGAGAAGATATAGTAACAAATTTCTTTTTACTCCAAAATCTTCAATAGAATTTGTAACGCGATTCTAACGGGATTTCTCCAATTTATTTATTTTGTATATACTATATTAAACTATTTTACTAAATTTGTTCAAATTATTTTTTGAGAAATTTTTAGGTGTCCAACATGATTTGCACTTAATTGTAACTCTACCATACAAGTAAAATTAAATGTGACTCTATCTAAAAGACCTTACTTATCTACATTGATGCCTAGTGTCAGTTACTATGTTCTTTCAACCTCCATCCCTTTTTATGTGGTCGATTTCAATCATGTACCAAAAAGAAAAAAAGGAAACTTGTTAGTTGAAGAAAACAAGATGCGGTTGACGAACAAGATACTGAAAAATATATCGAAAATCCACGAGGACGATGCGGGTCGATCAGAAATTACGTTGAAGAACAAGATACGCAAAAATGTACCCAAAAAAACAAGAGGACAATAAGACTTTTGCTCAATAAAAAAGTTATGAAAAATATACCAGAAAGAACGAGGATGGTCGATCAACTTAAGGTATATTTTTTCATAAAAAAATTATGTATTGTTGTTTTTGTAAAAATGGACAGATAACCTGATATCACAGTCAACTATATATATATATATCATTAATTGTACATATACTGATTATATACTGATCATATATTGTACATATATCACAGTTGACTATATATATATTTAACATATACTTAACATAAACTATATTGATACTAAAGATGTACATAGTTTCAGATATCCTGTATAATGATCAGGGAGCGCCGAAGGAGTGTTTCATATCACAGCCCGCCCGCCGCCAACAAGTACCCGGCCGCTTTCGTCCACAATTTGCGCCTCCCGAAAAACCCCAAACTCTGTCGCCTTTTCCGTATAATGAATACGAATATTCACACTGGAAGCAAGAGTTGATGCGCTTTCCTAAATGCAAATTTATTGAGTGTTTTTTGGTCTCCCAGAAATGTAAAAAGCGAAAAATGGAGAACAATATACAAGAAACAAGTTGAGCCAAAAAAATGCATTGCTGCTGGATGGGAATGGAGCATAATTTTCTCTATTTGATCTATTTGATCGGTGCAGTAAAAGAGAGGATGATGGCGTCGGTGGAAATACGATAGGATTTGGAGAAGAGAGAGTGAGAGAGGGAGGGAGGGAGGAGGAGGAAAGTCATAAATTAAATCCCATAAAATTTGTCATTTACCATGTTTAGAATATATATTTAACAAAATTATAAAGCTAGTATATGTGCAAATAATTTCGACAATTTCGGTAGGTTTGCAAATAAGTATATATTGGATATATATGTGCAATATAAAGAATAAAGACTTGTATGGGTGCAAATTCCTCTTATTTTTTCATGCACCAGTGTAGTACACGGGTATTGTATTAGTCAACTTTAATTCACTATTCACTCACATAATTTTAATTAACTATCACTTTCAATCATTTTTCTCATACTTTTACATCAAATCAACTCTAATTATTTCATTTTAAATAATATTTGAATTTAAACTTAAACTCCCACTAACAATTAACCATCCCACATTTTTCAAAGTTGACTACAATTAAAAAAAAATCAATCAAATTCATATATATCCAATTACACCTTAACTATATCACTTTTTTAAAATAAAATTAACCATAAAAAACTATAAAATCGAAACTAAATAAAAACATTTTATATTATTAATCTGAATTGACAATATAATATTAATTCTACGGTGTCTTATCCGACACAAATCGTTGTAAATTAAAATTAAAATATCCTGCAAATGTGCATAAATGTGTGGAGACATTGAATTTGGGAGCTGGCAGACATGATGTGTATTGGCCATCTAAGGTGAGCAGAGACAAAATGAAATGATGTCTGTTTGCCAACACGGTGCTATTCAAAAAAAAAAAAAAAATGCACAATGTTTTTTAAAACATAATTTATCCTTTTCTCATTGTACATGATGCGAAAAGCATCCTTACATCATGCAAACGCATGTGTAACGCTAAGCCACAATTCTAATACCACACACATCGTGCGAGAATTGGCAGTGACTATTCCTCCTACCATTGATTGGTTATAAGATGAAATTCCACTTAGGCTCATCAAGACTCACTTGATTTTGGTGCGTTTCACGTTTGTGGGACTGCACCCGTCAACACCCGTTTCTTCATAATATCATAGCCGGTTAACCCAACCCAGTTGGGTTTGAACCTACGTGGGACCGTACAATGATGTACCACACTTGTCAACTCTCCTTTTTTCATGGTATCAGAGTCGGTTCACCTATCACAGTTGAGTTTTTGGGCCTAGGTGGGACCGTGCAATGACGTACTCGTCATCCCGTACCCGTCACCCAGCCCAGTTAGACTTAGGCCTCATATGAAGGACCCACGAGTGACACAAGTGAATGTGCGTCTTATAATATACACTTGTGAGTTGTCTCACATCTTCTATACATGGAAAATAGATCTAACTTATAAGTCTAGTGCGCTACTCCTCTTATCACCAATTGGTTTTAGGTTAGTATCCCACTAAGGCTCATCTAAGCTCACACAGGAAAAATAGACTTAACTTATAAGCTTAGTGTGATACTCCTCCTACCACCAATTAATTTTAGGATGGAACCCCACTAAGGCAATCTAGGCTTACCCTGCTTTGGAGCGTTTCGCGACCGTGGGACCGCACCCGTTAACTCTGTTTCTTCACACAAACAATAATAATTCTTTTGCTAGAAAAAAAAAACAAACACCAACATTTTTTTTTTTTTCTTATAAGTTGCTTAACGTAATTAAATATTTGTTGTTGAGTTTGAGGCTATGTTCCGATTTTAAGTAGAGGTAGGGCCATGTCCTTTAAAACGACATCATTAACTTCAACTTGAAGTTTTTTCATGATTCAGATTTTTGTTAAGAAACCATTATGGTAAATTGAATAAACTGTAATTTTTAGTTCTGTATGTTTCACTACCTTAATTTTTTCATCATCTTCGAAATGTGCTTTTGATTTTCATCTCATATGTTTACAAAAAGCTAACAAAAATATCTTTTTCGCAACAAAAAGGTCATTTTTAGGTTTTGTAAAAAACGATTTCAATTTCATCCGTACATTATGTATTAAAAGGACATTTTTGTAACTTTTTGCAAACATACAGGACGAAAATAAAAAATAAAAAAAACACAATTCGAAAAGGATGAAAAAGTTAGGGTAGCGAAACATAGATGACTAAAATTACAAATAAACTCTATATATATATACTAATAGTTTTGTGTAATGATGGTTGAATCATTCATATATGAATATGAATGATAATTCCACCATAATATAATTCATACATCAAGAATCAATGATAATTAATTAACTACATTAATAAATTACAATTCCAGCATATATATATATATCACTTATGGACATAGTTTTGAAGTCTTTGGTTTTCCCTGTTTGTGCAGTAATTCAATGAATGGTTTGATAATTACATTTTAGCAAACTTCATATGTTGTTTGGATGGATTGCACGCACCTATTATAGCTTTATTGTTGCTCAATCACACGAACTTGATTGACCTCTTTATCCTTATTCTAGTGGTGCTGATACAAAAATTCTAATATTTCAATATTGCACTCATGATTCTATGCTCTTTTTTCATTAGCTTCATTTATTTAAACAATAGTTGTTGTTTATATAACTAAACAAAACGATTAGACAGCTAATATTCAATTGCTTGAACTGACCTAATGCACTGTGGGTGCTCTTAGTAGTACTACTAAATTAAGGCTAGTGAAGCTCAATCATAAGAAATATTCTCATTATTTTTAGATTACGAGAGTTGAAGTAATACAAATAGTTCACACGAGGTAAATATGTTAAGATTTTCACATATATTCGACTTAAAATCATATTTCACGCTCTTTATACACATTATACTCAGTGCTCTCACCGTTTTCCTTATGGGTTGAGTTTCACTAGATTATTAGTTATTAATCATTTCGACTAATTAGTTATCCCGACTTGGTGAATCCTTTCTTCCCTGATGAACTATCGACACTAAATCCTTCGAATTCTATGGCAAGGCCGTTTCCAACATATTCCAAAAAGAAAAAAGATACATATTTGATTAGAATGAAAAATCATTGGAATTTTTATGCTAATATTCTACTACTGGATTTTTCGTCTGGTGATTCTTTTGTAGTGAGTCTTACTATAGTAAAATATAGGCAAAAGTTCAATTTTGGTCATCTAAATTAGCTATTATCCAGTTTTGGTATACCAACTTTTTCCTCATAAAAATTAGTCCACTATGTTACAATTTCGTCAATTTTAGTACAGTAATCCCGAGGGATCGGATTACTTGATGACGTGGACAAGGATTTAATCACCGTTGATGGATAAGACTTTGGCATGGTCCACATAATCACCTAATCTGACTTCTCGGAATTACTGTACTAAAATTGACGAAAATTGTAACATAGTGGACTATTTTTTAGGAGGGGAAAATTAGTATACCAAAATTGGATAATGACCAACCTAGAAGACCAAAATTGAATTTTTCCCGTAAAATATATCTTTGAAAAAAAAATAAAAAAAATTGAAAATTGCTTCATCAGTGGCTACTGTCATGCAATTGATGATACAAATGATAACACACATATGCACCCTCTGTCCCCACCAAAAACAATGTTATTGCATAACAAAGTAAACATATAGATTATTAATATGTGCAATTGAAGAGATCATAACAATATTATAGGTTTGGTTTGGAATTTGGGAGAAAATAATAATAAAAAAAAAATAAAAAAAAATAAAAAAAATAAAAAAAAAAATGGTGGGTAGAAGTGGGGTTAGAAAAGGGATTTAAAAAAAAAGGAAGTGGAAAAGGTCACAAGCTTTTTTGCTGCCAAAAGTCAAATAGGCCCCTCTTATATTTAGCATCAATAATCACTGTGATATCTTTCACTGCTGATGATGCAGAGAGGAGGAGATTTCCAACCAAGATTCATCATCATTGTCATTTTTGGTGTATATATAAACACTTATTTATATATTATTATTATTCACATTGTTACTTTTTTGTTTTATTTTGTTGGAGGCTATAAAGAGGCCCTAGTTATTATTATTATTTATTTAATATATGAAAGCAAGAAAAACACGTTTGGTTGTACTCGAAAAAACGCCGGTCCGTCCAATTTTGTTCCGTATTACCACATAAATCGAACGTTTACATTACATTCCATTACATTACACGGTATTTTCTAGAAGTTAAATGAGTACTTGAAGGGCCGATTTGATGTAAAAGTCGGAGAGAGATGAGGTGAAGTGATAGTTAAAGTTACGTGTGTGTGGATGAATAGAGAGTCAAAATTGGTGTGATGTACAAGGACATTGTTTTAAATACCGTAGCGGAGGTTATATCATTCTAGCCACCGGTACGCGGTACTACTAGTCAGACCGATAATATCAGTGGTATTATTGGACTATCAAATATAATGATATACATAAATATGCATAAAAATGTATAGAACCAAAAGCAAAAAACTACAAAAATAAATTACCATAATCATTAATTTCATCTTCTCAATGACATAAAAATAAAGATTCTTTTTTTTTTTTTTGGTACAAAGAAGGAGGCCGAAGGCCTAAGATGACGACGCTAGGACTCGACGAGTGTGAGCCACTCCACGGAAATCGTGATCGATCCAAGTAGTCATTCCCTGGGGGGGTGACGAGAATCTCTGAACCCCTAGTGGACAAGAAGAGGCTAGACTCGCCATATGGTCTGCCGCAAAATTAGCTTCCCTATGAACGTGCAGGATCCGAATGCTCCAATCTCTGTCAACAAGGCTGCGAATGGATCGGACTAGTGATTCATGGGCTCCAAAATGATCTTTCGTCCCAAGTACCATTTGCAGCGCGCACTGGCTATCAACTTCAGCTATAACCTTTCGGAACCCCAACTCCCAAGCTATTTGCAGCCCCTGGAACAAACCCTATAGTTCGGCCCCTGTAATGGTGCCAAATCCTATATTCATGCCGAATCCATCAATCCACTGTCCCCATTCATTCCGAATCACGCCCCCCGCTGTACACAGGCCCGTGGCGCGATTGAAAGCCCCATCTGTGTTCACTTTTATCCAGCCCGAGTCCGGAGGGTGCCAATGGATCATGCGTAACGTATGGATCGCAGCCCCTGCCTTCACATAAGCCGCCGCCGCCTTCTCGTACGCCTCCGAGCGGTAGAGAACCTCTAAGTATCGAGCCTCACAATCAAGATTTCGGCCTTTAAAAATCCTTTCGTTTCGAGCCTGCCATGAGCCCCAAACACCAAACGCGAAGATGCTGGGCCAATTCTTACGTCTATTCATCGCCCCTCCTACTAAGTTATTACGCAGCCATGCCCGAAGCTCCATGAGAAAGAAATTGCTCTCCATTCCAGGCGGGATGAGCTTTCGCCACAAAGCTTTCGTAGTCGGGCAATCACGGAGCACGTGTAGAGTTGATTCGAATGCACCACATTTATCGCACTCCGGCGAGCTGGCCATATGACGCCGGGTCCGTTCGCCATTTGTCAACAACCGGTCGCGAGCTGCCAACCACAAACACGTCCGGACTCGCTGCGGCACCGAGGAATTCCAGATTAACTTCCACAGGGTTCGATCCGGGTCGGTCTCCAATTGATCTAAGGCTGCGTAGGCCGTGCTCGTAGAGAATTGCCCATCATGTGATGCACCCCATATGAGCCTGTCCATACCAGCGATATCCCTTGGAGGAGCAGTCCCGGCAATTCGCATGATCACCGTTGAGGGGAGAACACCGTGAAAGGTGTCCCATTTCTAATTACCCGATGCATCCACATAGTCCACAACTTTCAGGCTAAGGTGATCCTCAGGTGGGCGCTGGTATACATGATTAATAAGCGGGCCAATTGGGCCAACCCACGGGTCAAGCCAAAATCTTACTGTCGTCCCATTACCAATCACCCATCGAGCTTCTTTTCGAACCTGAGGCCAGATCTTGACAAGGGCTTTCATTAAAGGAGACCCTTGTCTACACCGGGAGTTATCTAGATTGGTCGAGGGAGTAAGACTATACTTAGCACTCATAAGTCGGACCCACAGTGTGTCGCTCTTGGACATAAGCCGCCAACCTAGCTTCATAAGCAGTGCATGATTCATCTTGTGGAGGTCCTTAATGCCGAGCCCGCCGTTGTCCTTGGGCTTACACACTTCCTTCCAAGCAACTAGGTGAACTTTACGTTTCTCGGTTGACCCGCCCCAGATGAAGGATCGGCTCCGGCGTTCCAAGCCTTCGGTAATCGCACTAGGTAATAATGCCGTCTGCATGGAATAGTATGGAAGGGAGCTGATCACCGATTGCGTAAGGGTAACGCGGCCCGCTAGTGAAAGAGATTTCATCCTCCATCCGGCAAGCTTAACTTCCGCCTTATCTAGAATATGGGAGTAAGTCGACTTGGTAACTCGGCCATGGATAACAGGCATCCCAAGGTATTTCCCAAGGTTATCAGTCCTCTTAAAGTGTAAAGCATCCGCCAACAGGTGTTGTTCTTCTAACCCCACATTTCATGAGAAGAAGACTTGCGTCTTTTCTGAGCTCACTTTCAGGCCCGACATATCGCAGAAGCTGGTGAGGACTTGTTGTAAAACCCCTACTTGCTCGTGGGAAGCTTCCAGGAAAAGGAGTAGGTCGTCTGCAAACATCAAGAAAGGCACCGAAACCGCCCCTCTCCCGATAGAGATCGGTTTCCAAGCTTTTCGATTTACCGCCTCGTCTATCAACTGTGCCAATCTCTCCATGCATAACACAAAGAGATAGGGAGAAATAGGGTCCCCCTGTCGGACACCTCTAGTGGGTAAAAACTCCTCTCCAAGCGACCCGTTCCATAGAAGCCGCATCGATGTCGACCGTACACAGGCCATGATTGCCTTAATTAAGGTAATGGGAAAGCCCGCAAGGTGCAGAGTGTCTTCAATAAAATCCCACCGAAGGAAGTCATAGGCCTTCTCGAGATCAACCTTGATAACCATGTGGCCCGTCATTCCTTGTTTGCGGCGCATAGAGTGGATCAACTCATGAGCAATTACAATGTTATCTATGATCTGGCGTCCCGGGACGAAGCTTGCTTGTGCTGGGTGAATTAAGTCGGGTAAGGATTCCTTCATTCGATTAACCTGGACCTTGGTAAAGAGCTTATATATGACGTTAAGAAGGCTTATTGGCCGAAACTGCTTTATGGAGGAAGCATTCTCAACCTTCGGGATGAGGACTAGAAGAGTTTGATTGACCTCGGTAGGGACTGAGCCGTCTCTCCACATGGTGCGAATGAACTCCCGAACTGAATGTCCCACGGTATCCCAGTTTTTTTTAAAAAATAATGCGTTCAGCCCATCGATTCCCGGGGCTTTTAGCTACCCCATTTGTTGGAGGGCCTCGAAAATCTCATCGTCTGATATTTCCTTCTCCATTGCTCGTACTCGCTCCACACTACAGGTTTGGAAATAGTTGGGCGCGCTTACTTCCTCTCCTGGAAGGTTCCCTCCCGTGTAGATATTTTGGAAATACTCCGTAGATGGTTGGCGAAGAGCATGCTGGTCCGTTATCCTTTGGCCTGTATGGTCTACCAGCTCCATGATCCTTCCACTTCTTCTTCTGAACTTGAGCTGACGATGAAAGTAAGCCGTATTCTTGTCGCCCAAATGCATCCAGTCCCGCGTTGACTTCTGGAGAAGGAGCAGCTCCTCTTGGAGAATAATGTCATCTAGCTCTGCTCGTAGTTCTTTTTCTAATGCCATTAGCTTGGCCGAGAAATAATATTGCCGGCTCCGTTGGATGCCCCCAATCCTGGCGAGGAGCTTTTTTTTCTTAAGGAAGATGTTGCCAAAGGTCGTGAAGTTCCATTCGCTAGCCTTAGTTGCGAACTGCCTTGCCGCTTCGGGGAAGGGGAGGGAGGGCTGCCACGAGTCGTTTAACATGGCCGAGAAATCAGAGTGTAGCAGCCAAGATGCTATGAATCGGAACGGCTTCACTCCTTGAGCTGCGAGCACTGGCTGCCCAAAGGATACCATGAGAGGGGAATGATCTGACTGGATACGAGGAAGAAGTCGAACCCTGCTGGCTTCGTATTTCTCCATCCAAGCGGTATTAGCCACAAATCGATCAAGTCTCTCCATGACCGTACCCGACTGGCCATTTCGTATCCACGTGTATTTATGTCCATCTGTGGCCACCTCTTGGATTCCATACGAGAACATCCAATCTGCGAAGTCCTGGCTGAGGTTGCAAAACCGGCGAGATCCTCCCACTTTTTCAGACGGGTGGAGGAAGCAGTTGAAATCACCACCAATAAGCCATGGGGTCGGGTTACTTGCCGCAATATTCTCCAGGGCAGGCCATAGCTGTCGGCGGACTGTAGGGTTGGGGCTTGCGTATACAAAGGAGATATTACATTCGTCACCATCTTTGCGGGCCGTGACATGAACCATCTGTCGGGAGAATTCCAAAATTTGAATATGCACTCTATCCCTCCATAACAGCCATATGCCTCCAGAAAAGCCTCGGGCTTCAACTCGGAAAGAGTTCTCGAACTTACTATATCGCACAAAACTATCGGCAGCATCCCCGCTAATCCGTGGCTCGTAGATTGCTATAATATCTGGGTTGTGTTGTCGGCTTAACGTGGAGAAGGCTCCCCGGAAGGCAGGCGAACCAGCTCCTTGTACATTCCAAGAAATAATATTCATCATAAACGAAACTAGAGATAAGTGCAGCTCTGCAATCAATCAAGGGCGAGCATGCTCGGTTCCCCATTATCGTCCTCCCTTTGCAAGAGTGGAGGTGATTCATCTGGTTGATGGTGCAATGGATACTCCTCCGGCCATGGTTCTTGGAGTCGGACTTCATGCTCTCCGTCTGACATAAACGCATCACCGGCCTTGTCCATGTTGGGATCATGAGCTCTGTCATGGATTGGATGCGAACTTGTTGTATCGTCCTCAAGCATAATGGCCCTATGTTTTAAAGGGTCGAGGCCAGCTCCTACACGTATTGGGCCGGCTGTTTTCTGGGGAGGTTCGTTTGTCAGGGGTCCAGAGGCGTTCGGTTTGTTCAGTGGAGGCTCAGTAGTTTGGATCTTTTGTTGTTGGGTCTGTACTGTTGTTTTGTTGGTTACATCTTTGGGTCCGTTTTGGGCCACAGTTTCTGTAGCAAGGCTCTTCGACCCAGATGATGTCATAAGCCCACTAGTAATTGCTTTACCCTTATTCCTTGCGGTAACAGTACGCCATTCTCTATTCCCCGAGATTCCCGCACTTCGCTTTGGTAAATTGTTTATCTCTCTAGGCTGTTCCACCGATTGCGTCTGAAATTCGAAATTTGGGGTGCTATCCTGGTAAGTTTCCGTTTCCATAATATCGAATCTCGAACCGTATTTAAATTTGGGGTGCTATCCTGGTAAATTGTTCTAACTACCAATTTAAATTTTATGTTTTTAAATTAATTAATTATATTGTTTTTTTATTATTATTTGTTGACCAGTATTTTTGACCGGTATTTGTGGTATTGTTTTTTAATCATTGTGTGAGAATGATTGAATGCTATTATTTAATTTTATTGATAATATCGAGGATAATGAAATTGAGTTGGATTTTAAGCGAAATTAATTTTGGAGCCAAAAATTTTATATCCAATCACGAATCCCAATATATACGTCCAGTAAATTTTGATTTTACACATAATATTCGAAGACCAGCTGACTAAGGGGGTGTTTGTTTATAATTTTTTTTATTCACACTCAAGTCATATTCAAAATCTAACTCAATTATTTAATTATTAGTATAATTAAATAATATCGAATAATCATTCTTACGCATTACATCAATTTTAATTCACTAATAATGCACGTAATTTTAACATATTATCACTTCACACAACCTCTTTTCTACTTTTACATCAAATCAACTTTAGTTATTTAATTTTAAATATCATTTTAACATAAACTTATAATCTCCATAACAACTACTCATACTAACTCTATTTAAAATTATTCTTGGTTATTCAAGAAAACTCGCTTTATGCGTATATTAATGCAAATGTGAGCGTCCTGACTCGGTTTAGGATAGATCGAACCTCGCCTTCGCCGGTAGAACGTTGGAAACCTGCAAATAACTCTCACACCGGGGGTTGTGTCCGTTGAAGAGCCTCCGATGCTTAAGTCAGTATGTGTATGAGTATACTGGAGTTGAATAATGGAAAAATCGTGTTAAAGAAGAAAGGCTCACCCCCTTTATATAGGAGTGAGATACCCGACCTAAGGTTGCCCGGATTTGATGAGCTGGCTGTCCAAGCTGTTCGTCCGTACTCTGACACACCGCGCACATGTCAGAGGTGGCGCGGGACGTTGGGAGCTGTCAGAGGTGGTTGTCGCTATCAACCACTAAGTTCTCGACACGTGTCCTCCTGCACATGGGGTGAATATTCTTCTGAAATTCCGTTAGAGGCTCTTTCACACGCCTGTGATTAAGCCGATCTATGAAGTGTTAAATCGACTAAACTGCTCGATCGTTCACCTGGTCGAATGGTAGATTGGTCGACTGCTCAACTGGTCGATTAGTTGGCTGGTCGATTTTCCCGCCTCTCGGCTTGGTTTCTTCACGGTATGGCCTCTTCGACCGGTTCAGCATATCAGTTTATCCTTGTGGGTATAATATCCTATATCAGATATAGTTATATCCAAGAACGCCCTAAATAAACAACTAAATCAACCCTTGTAAAACGGAAGAACGGCACAATAGAAGAAAAACCTCCACTGCATCCAAGGGTCTAGCAGTTATACAAACTAAAATAGCTAGCAACAGAAAACAACAATCGAAAACTACTACAAAACAAAAACCAGCAAAGCTAAAGAAGGAAAAAAAAGTAACAACAGAAAAAACCACCAAACCATGCAATAGTTAACAAACTCCTACCACTCCTTGAGAGCAATGTCCACATGTGAGGCTCCTGTCCTTCAGGTGTTTCGAAGACCTAAAGATTTTGATTTTTTCATATCCACCATAGAATTTAGGTAGAGAGTTTGATTCTTCCTTCTGAAATGGGGTTCTTGTTGATTCCACAAATCTCGATCCACCAGCTTCTGAAGCAGACGGACTCCCTTTCTAGTTCATCCCATGTGATGGGTACTAATATCTAGGTCATCTTGGCTCTTGAACAAGTGAAGAATAGATGCTCTAAGGATTTAGGCTTCTCACCACAACATTTGCAGGAAGAATCAATGTCCAGACCCTTCCTCAGCAGATTCACATTTACAGGCAGCACATTCGAAAAGCAGTTTCATAAAAAATATTGTAATTTCTCTTTTAATTCTAAGACCTCAACTTCTTTTCCTCATCAAAATTCTAGTTCCCTTATCCCTACTACTTTCCTATGCTCATCTTCTTCCATTTTTCATTAACTAGTTTGGAGTAAGAGGATGCAAACAAAAATTTGCCTTTGATCCCATGCTCCACCAGCAGTCTGCCAGGTTTGTCTGGTTCCATCCGTTTAATGCTGAGTATGGCTTTGACTTCTTCTTAAGAGAATGTTTTTGCCACAATGTCAAAGGTCCCAGTTTCTGCCAATGGAGTCGAGAAGTTCCTTTACCCAACTAAGATTTGAATTTCCTTGGGTTGTAATCTTTGGTTTGAACCTAAACACAATGGGTATCCATGGTTGCTCCTTATATTTTAACAGAAAACCCATCCTTTATTTCATATCTAGCTTCTCCTTGAAAGATGTCTCTGACCTCTAGCCAGTAGTTCCACATCCAAGAACCATTTTCTTTCTCTGGGCAGTGAACAAGCTTTCCTTAGGGAAGTATTTTTCCTTGAGCACTTTTGAAACCAAGAGGTTTTGCTTGGTGAGAAGTCTCTAGAATTGTTTGGCAATGAGTGGTTTGTTAAAAAAGGTTGATATGCATGAACCCCAGTCCTTCTTTGTCCTTAGGCAAAGATAAGGTATGCCATGATTTCCAGTGTAGGCCTTGGTTGATGTCAGATTCTTTATTCAACCAAAAGGTAGCAGCTGCTTGAGATATTTTCTAACAAAGTGTTTGAGCTAGAGAAAGCAGAATATAGCATACACCGGTAGTGCATTAAGTACAGACTTCATTAACACTTCCTTACCTATAAAGGATAGAAATTTGTTATTCCAGCTATAGATTCTTTTTTGAACTCTTTCTTAGAATAATTCACATTTGGACATACATAGGCGAAAAGGGAGTCATATGTATCAGAATTTGGTAAATATTTTCTTGGGTCTGTAAAGGTGTGTTTTTGCTGAAGTAAATGGAATGTGTTCAACCTACACCTTGAACTTAGATAACTTCTTCTTTTCTAATGCCAAATATGGCACTAACCGAGGTTTTTTTACTTCAAAGACTCCAAGAATTTGGTTGAGCAATTGCTGTTGGAACCCACGAGGATCTCGATATGCACAAATCACAGACAAACATTCAACATAAACCTATGCGCAGCGGATCTAAAGGTTTGATGAAGAAAACTTACTGCTTAAAATTTATGTAGATCTGGCTGGCCCGGACAGTTAACCGCAAATCAAATCTTCTCGGAATCGAACAAACTTGACCAATCCGGAAAGTTGACGTCCCGACGAAGTCAACGGCGTTGACCGATCAGAAATCGGACTTCTCACGCTCTCTCACGCGCCGGTGCAAGTCCCAGCAGCTGCTACCTTCTGGTGGCGCGTGCGGGCGCGTGCGGC
>CACSLK010024540.1:12936579-12949963 GCA_902706635.1 Striga hermonthica | reverse complement strand
TTCTCTTTATACTTATAAGCAAACTGTGTAATAACAATAACCCCTAAGTAGAGTTTAATTTCACGTCATTGTAACACTTTTTGTCTACTTAATTTGTATCCTACGTACTTAATTATCCAATTTTCGTATTTATACTGTTTAATTTAACATGTTATAATCTCGTCAAATTGTTTTCCATTTCCTATGTCAATTTAGGAAAATGACAAAAATAAATTACATATATTTAAGTACCATGCAAACATAGAACTTGATCACAATTTAAAATTGTAAACTCTATATATATTAATTTATGAAGATATTACGGTCCCGTTACTGAACTATTCCGTCGGGGTTTATAACCGTTAGATCAACTATTCCCGACGGTTACACGATTATCTAACGGTTACAAACCCCAACAAAATGGTTCCGTAACACAACCGCAGTATTTCCCGTTAATTTAATATATTTGTACACGAGTGTTACAAAAACCAAGGGAAAAAATCGTGTTCGCAAATGTCAAATTTCGGGATCGGTTTGTTCCGTGTAATCATAATTTGGAATAAATGTGATGAGTGTTTTAGATTACTTAATCTATTCTTGATTTTAGCGTTACATAATTATATATAAAGCACTTAGTACATGATCAAACACTATCAACTTTGAGTTCTTAGTCATAACTTTGAAATATTTGCCTCTTTCAACTATATAAAAATCATCAGCTTTATCTATAGGAAAAGATTCACGAACATTCCATTTCTTTGTATTTTTTTTTTTTTTTTAGCCAGCCACGGTATCCGAAGCTTTGTCCAGACTATTTGGACCCGAGTCGCACACCTAGTAATGGTAGGTGAATCTCCTAACAAGAATTTTCTGCATTCACAAGAACTCGAATCATAAACCTTACTTAAGCGACATCAAACTGTGGTCCATTTCTTTGTATTTTATCCACCCATACAACAAATATTGTACTAATCCCATTTAAACTCTCATCTTTCGAAACAATAAATATTGTATTAATCCAATCTATAACAATTTCTTTCCAAATAAAAAGGTGGGAAGAATTTAAAAATTAGTAGGTTATACATTACTATTTTAATGTTAATTCACTATTGAACCTTATCAAATTTAAAAGATATCACATTGAATGATAAAATTTAATAGATATCATGTAGCATGTGACATGGAAAATGTTGTAGTAGCAAAATTTCAATTTTTGTATTTCTCGTTGTTTGTGTGGTTTGTGAATATCAAGAAGATGGCTTAAGGAGAATGAAGGAAACAAAAAAGAAAATCAAAGTCGAGGCACGTAATAGTTACGTTCTCCTTAAGACGAAATTGTCTCGTAAAATACCCACGGTTAATGGTAGACTCCTCCAGATACAACAACTTTCGACTTGTATATAGCGGTACTTCAAATATACAAGTCTTCGGCAAACAATACTACTGTCTGGAACTCTCAAAACTCAACGAAAAAATCAAAGAACACAATATGCTATGTGATCTTTGAAAGATAATGCAAGAGTTCTCTTATTTTCAAGTTGTTAATAGTTTCATGTACGTGGGTATTTTTAGATGTAAGAAAACACCTCCAAGAGGTTTAAGTGTTAAAGACACCTTTTAGAATGTACTCGAAGAGAACTGATGCATCTAGAGGCCAAAAGACACCATATAGTCACCATGGGTTGTGACCTTTCCGTGTTGCAGCCAGCTGCGCGCCCGTGCGCCGCAGTCTCGTATGAGCTCATACAAACTCGAAATCGAGTTCCGTTTTTTCTTACTCATCCCAACGAACCCTACTAGAATTATAACATGCAAGTTGCATGATCAGGTGTCATTTGACTTATTTTAACATTCGTCAAAGATAAAATATTTTACGAATCCAATAATTTTAGTTACTTAAACTCATTGTTTCAACCTTACATTTCCACATATACAACTTAGGATGAATTTCTCATTCATCTTAAATTGGTTTTGAGAATTTTTTAAGTCTTCTACTTACAAAAATAAAACCATAAAATCGGTACAAAATCAATTTTTCTTACAATCCCCCACATGAATGAAATTAATGCTTGTATGTAATACTTGAGAGTCCCAATGATCCGTCATTGCATCAGGATAGATAGTTTGTGGCTTTGAATCTTCCTTATTAGTGAAATACTATCGGATATACTAGCTGGTTGGTAACACGATGCTTTAAATTTACCGGTAGTTTGTGTGCACCAAGACAATAGTACTCACACAACAACAACTCTAACAATTTCTTCTTCTCACGTTGTTTCCATTTCGGTCGTGGACCATGGTAACATAAAACACTCCGACTAGCTGGAAATCGGTTCGCCTCCTCCCTGCTTGCCTGTAGAACGACGTGTACTTGAAAAGAACTCTCACACCTGAGGAGTTTTTCGGTGAAGAGCCTCGGATGCTTAAGTCAGTATATGTTCTACTCAATTCTCAAGAGTAAAAATGGATCAAATCGTATTCAACAAGTAAAGCTCACCCCTATATATAGGGGTGACGTACCTGACCTAAGGGATACTCGAATTTGGTGCATTGTCTGCCCAAAGCCGCTTGTCCATACACACGCACACTATGTGTGTCAGAAGCGGTTATCGCCTACACCACTTACGTTGCACCACGTGTCCTCCACACATGGGGTAAAGATTCTCCCCAAATCCCGATGAAGGCTCTTATGCTCGATCCTCCTTAGGTCGATCTGTTGACTGCGCTCTATCTGGGGATTGGTTGATCATGACCATTATGCTCGGTTCTGTTCGACCGAGGCGGCCCATTCAGTATAATTGACTCGTTCGACGGGATTAATGAACCGGTTTACTCCTTTAAATATAATATCCCATATTAGACCATATCTTGGTTTAATAAGTGGTTGATTAAAGCGGCCTATTTACTTCTCACTTACAAAGGTGATTCTCCTATAGAGAGTATCATGCCTTATTTCACCCTTAGGTATAGGAATAATTAAAAGTCCTCGACTTAACCTCACCACTTAGGCAGATTTTTACACTTGACGGTTCTAAAAATGAGCGAAAATTTTTGAAGTGTCTCACTAAACTTTCAATCCTTAATTTTTTCCATTGAACCAAGATTTCACTGAACTGTCTTTAGCTTTTTTTTCTCTCTTTTAATCGTCTTATTATTATTATTATTATTTATATAATTTGCATATGTTTTGAGTTTGAAATTCAGCACTTATCATTGTTCTTTTCTGTAATTTCTTTTCTTGAATTTTTATATTTCTTTTCATATTTGCAGTTGTTTAGGTTTGAAGTTACAAACTAGCCTTTGTTGTTGCATTTTCGGTAATACTAACACCGGACCGATTTTTCGTTCACCAAATTTTAGGCAGCCGATTGAAAATCGGTTCGGCATCGATATGAGTATATCATAATGCCAAAATTTTCGGTTTGGTTCGTAAGTATGGCTTCTGATTTCCTATATTAGGGAGAATTTTCGGGATGGAAAAGTTGAAATGTTTTCGTATATAAGGCGGGCAGCTCGAGCTACTAGATTGGGACTGATTTGGCCACTTAGCGAGATTCAAATACATGCGAATCACAGTCAAATTTGCGCTTAGGCTTATTATCGCGGCTATAGCTTTCATTTTCAGGCGTTAAGGAAAAATCTTTGAGAAAAGAAGTTGCATTATTCATCTAACTGGAACTAAGACTCAGATTGTCTTTGGTTAAAGCTATGTTTGGTAAAACTAGCTGATAAGCTAACTGATAACTAGCTTATAGCTTATAAATAATTTTTGAGCTTATGATTTCTAGCTGAAAAACAAGCTTATATGATAAAAGTGTTTGGTAAAATTAGCTGATAAGCTAACTGAAATAAAAAATTCAACTAGCTTATTTAAAAAGCATACCTAAAAAAGCTCGTCCTACCAAACGAGACTTATTTGAATACATGAAGCTTATAAGCAAACCAAATAAGCTATAAGCTAGCTTATTTGGCTTACCAAACATAGCCTAACATGCTCTGTACCATATATGTAATATGAACAATGGTCCCATAATCAGTTTGCAAGCAACCTCAAACATGAAATAAATTAAACTCAGACTTTGTAACAATCACCATAATCAGTTTGCAATCAACCTCAAACATCAAATACAATGTCATCCAAACTTGATAAATTAAACTCAGACTTTGTAACAATCAGTTTGCTAGCAACCTCATGTAATCCATACTTAAATAAACTAAACTCTGACTTTGTAATGTGTCTGTTTAAATTCCGATAATTGAGTGACGTAGCCGATTTGATGAATTAGTTGATGTTAGTATTTACTAACAAACTGTTCCATGAATCCCAGAATTTCCAATAGCATATTATCAAAATGACGAATATAAGTATGTACACAACCAATTTCATATTACGCTTTTCCGTTTTTCTTATTCAGTGAGATGATCCCACCTCATATTGATTGAATACTTAGATCCATTATCAAATATTACAAATGCTCACACAAGGTCAGATAATATGAGGAAAAAAAAAAGATGTGACGAAAAAGCCCAACACCACAAGCTTGAATGGCATACGACAAACTAGATAAATATACGCTTGTGGCACAAACCTTTCTCAAGTATGAGGATAGTTGTATGAAAACCTGCTCTTGATCCATTAAAACTGCTGCTCAATGAGAATTTGAGCTTTGCTTCCATACCATACATATTATAGCCAGCTACCCTCTTACTCCTCCTCACCACCGGGTCGTCCACCGGCCCATTAAAACTATAAGATTTAGAACGATTTTCAAAATACAATCCGGCATCGGCATAAAAAGATGAGTAATAAGAGAATGATATATTCTTTTCCATGACAAAAAAGAGGCAAACTCAGATTTATAAAAACAAGAACCACGCTTGTTGGCTGTTGCAATTTTGTATCAAGAGAGCAAACACTAGTTGGACCACATGCAAGACAAGTGTGGGCTTGATTGGACAGTAAAATATACTTAAAAGATTTTCATGTATATATGCTAAATGAATGCTAGTAACAATGGTGCTATCATTGGTTTATATGTATTATTCATGCTACAGCCTGTGCAGTACACTTGGTATGCTGAAAAATGACAATTTTTTTCTACCTATTTGTTTTGATCACGTATTTTTCAGCTATTACAACCATTTTTCTTTAGTGATATGTGTACACTGTAGGTGTATATTTACAAAATCATAATTTGGGTTACATGAAGACTAAATTTTATTTCCTTAAATAAGTTGTTAGACAAGCATAATAATGTAATTGGTAACATGTTGGTTAATCTTATTCTCATGTAAAATGCAGAGAGACATGGATTAAGTGTAAGTGGTTGAGGTAACTGGATGACTACAGTTTTCTAGGGAACTCATTTTGCTGGGTAGTGGGCCCGGGAAAAGTTAGGATAGGAGGAGATTCGGCCCCAACGGGCTTAAACATAGACAGCAACAGCGAGATGCAATGCTTTGCTTTAAAGCAGGCAAATGGGGTTGTTTTCTTCATTAGTTAATTTAATATGTGGGCCTTTTTATCTCTCAGTTACTGAGATCCATCCAGATTATTATTTTCATCATGCATCGTACTCCATGGTGCACCGTAGATCTAAAAGGATGAATATTATCTTAATATTCAGTATTATTCATTATCATCCACATATATTCATCACATCTTGCTTTGTATATCTATTACTGTATAATAATTACCTCAATGATGAATATAACAGATACATGTGATGAGTGATTTTTTAAACCATATAATCAAATTGTTTAAATGGCATTCATTGCATAGCCTATTAATCATTAAATTTGAGTTATGTATATATATATATATACAGTCACATAGATGGTTGTAACTTGTAAGCAAGTAGGACTCAACAATGAATCAATATATCATTTTTTATATGGGATACCATACTTCAAAATTTTAATGATGAATATCATTCTCTATAGATAATTTTAATAATGGGTATCATTTTTTATATTCGAAATTACATATATATCGTTGAAAGCTAGCTTGGAGTTCTAATTATTGCAAGAAGTGAAAACTGGAAGGGGAAAAAAAAAGAAGTCAAGGTATTTAACCGTGAAATGATATTTCTGCGGTATTTTCACTATGTCCGACAATGATTTATAAAGGAACTAATGAAACCAACTGGGGCACCTCTGAGTTCAGAAAAAAAGTCGAACAACAATAGAAATATCAATTAAGATACAAACAGAATTATATATATATTCATTTATAAATGACAGCATCATAAAATGCAGTTTTGCTATGAAGCCAACAGTTGGCTCCATTGTGGAGCCAACCTTCTATATACAACAAGTAAACCATACTATATTAATAAAATTAGTAGTGTTATTTAAGTAATCAGAGAATATGGTATGATTTACTTGTTGTATATAGAAGGTTGGCTCCACTATAGAGCCAACTGTTGGCTTCCTAGCGAAACTGAAATAAAATGATACAAAGGTTTTAGAATAACCATATTTAAAAAATATAGAAAAAGAAGGAAGATAAAAAAATATTTTAATGAAGAATTTACAACACATTTACTGATAGAAAATATTAAAAAAGATCCTTACGGCTACAAAGGATTGGAAAAAGTAAAGTCTTTTTTTTTTTCCTGAGCGCATTTTTTTATCCTTAAAAACACAATCCTATGTATTTTCAATTCCAATAGGGGAATCTCAACAAATATTTTAAATGCAACGACTTCTTAAGTTCCCAAACATCTGTATTAAATTCTATATAAATAGATAATCAAGAAATTCCCCGACAGAGAAATAGATATATACAAAGCTTTCGAAAAATTCTCAAATGATTACCAACTACTTTCTAGATTGCATTATTAATCTGACCAAGATGTTTCTAAATATTTTCGAAGGCCCCGGTTGACTTACAGGAAAACTAAAAATGGGGATGGTAATTGACAATTGTGGTCAGGATGGAAATGGAGCCGCCTAGCAGGCATGAATGACGAACATTTGGAAACTGTTGTGATGAAGTGAAGGTGCACCAAGTGCAATTTAAATTTTTTTTTTTACAGTTGCATTTTATTTTTTGTTTTTCTATTAATTGCCTTTTGTGTGGAAATGGACTGGCATTTAAATGTTGTTAATTGGGTTTGTCCACATCATTTAACACCTTGGTCTATATTTTTTGCCAACGAAGCCAATAGAAACCCAATGCATTGGAGATGCTCTAACATTCCGTAAAGCTACAGCAGTTGCAAAGTGGATAGTAAAATCAGAAGCACTACTTAAGCAGAATGATTGCGAAGGGTTACCTAAGCTGAGTGATTGCTAAAGAAACCGGCACCATTCTCAACATCGTCTGTTTTGATGTTTGCACTTTGAGCCATAAGTATTCTGTAGATTCTCTTGGAACAAACCTCACCCAATCGTCTATCATCGCCAAATAAGCCTTCTATCGTCAGATCCTTGAGCAGAAATTCTTTCTCGTATACCTGATTACGTTTGTTAAAATAACAACTATTATTCTAGCAAATATAGAAAGGAAATAGCGCATTGAAACAAAAAAACAAGTACGATGAACACAAGTTATTCACTTGGAGCAAAAACAACATCATCACCTTCCACTGGTACAGTTTCAACCATTTAGCACACAAGATATTTACTGATGAAATGTTCAGATAATCCATATGCATAATTATATCTGGATTGGTTCACTATAGTTTACATGAACATGTACGAAAGAAATAATCTTATCATCCGACACCCAGTTTTAACGGGAAAAAAAAAGCAAATTAAAATTAAAAAAGAATAAAAAATAATAAGGTAATATTCACTTGGGTTTGTTTGGATGGTTTGGTTTGGTTTGGTTAATTTTGAAAATGTAGTATGATTAGTTGTTAGTGGGTAATATTAAAATAATATTTAAAATAAAATAATTAAAATTGGTTTGATGTAAAAGTATGAGAGAGAAGATGTGATGTGATGGTTAGTTAAAATAATGTGAGTGGATGAATAGTGAATTAAGGTTGATGTGGTGTGTATGATGATTGATTGATATTATTTAATTATATTGATAATATTGATGATAGTGGGGGTTGTGTTAAAGTTGAGTTAAAAAAAGTGGTTTAGTTAAAATGTTGAATTTTTTTTTGAAAAATCTTATAAACAAACATGCTTTTAAGTATTGTAATATCAACAAAAAGATAGTTCGATTCTTTTTTCTTTTCTTGAGATGATTTTCAACATAGCTTTCAAAAAAGTAAAAATGCTAAATATAGATGAAAGGTATATTGGAGATAAAGAAACCGTCTCAGGAGGGGAAAATCATATCTAGTTGTTAATTGAGACTCACAGATTTAGTAGGATCCATGTAAACCCTCAGAAGAGATCTCATTGTTGGGTATTTCTTCCAAATAGCGATCGCAAACCTCGGCTGCACCTTAGGGATAGCTACCAGTGCCTTCAGCCTGAATGAGAAAATGATTTATATAAATTCTTATAACCATATCTGATAACATGGAGAACAATACGCATGAATGAACACACCAATTGATAACAAGTATACTCAGCAAACTTATTTTCACAAATTTCACCACTCATCAACCACAATAACTTAACTAGGGGAGGAAGCAACACAAGTGCAAAATATGATTCCTTATAACTTAACTACTTGAGCTTTGTTAGTCCGATCCTTGTGCAACATTTCTTCCTCCAATCAACATGTGCAACAATTTAAAGATTCAATGCTAGGCTACATTACAACTCTAATAAGTTAAAAGACTTGCCGAAAAGCTAAACTATATACTCAAAGTCAAAGGAAGCCTACATTATAACTCTAATAAGCTAAAACAAAGACTATATTGGGGAGCAAGATCATATACACCATCACAAGTTTATACTGATTAAGCCCATTACAAGTGAAACTGAAGCTGACTGAAATGACAAAAACTAATCTGAGTTACTTACCACAAGTTCTTCTTTAGTAAATTCTTCTCAGCGCAGTCTTTAGGGATAATGGATCCATTTGCATTAACTGATAAGCGTGTCAACTTTTTCCTGCGAGCACAGAGTTCATATTGGAGCAAACCATGGCACATTCATTTGTGTGTATGTGTGTGTGTTTGCTCCCTGAAACATAAAGCACATTATGGCTTACCTAAACTGGCAGGAGGCAAGGCTGCAAGTCAAACCAACTACATGCTCTGCTAACTCAGCTTCATCAACACACTGCCTTGAATGCACTCCAAAATAATGTGTGGCTAATTCAGCTAAAACCTATAACACAAGACTGAAGCTAATCAGTTGAAAATTCACGCGCGATTTAATCACTGTGGTAGAGAGTATTTCAAGCACTCTGCTTTCATTGCTAAGTTACCTTCTCTATAGCTGGGAGCTTCCAACTACTGTGGTTGTCAAGGTTCTTGTACTTTGCGTGATCACTACACCAGTGGCACCAAGAATTATTGATAAATATACAACTGTAAGATTTGAAGTACAAAAAACCTAGAAAAAACCATCCCTCTGCAGAAGAAATTACTAAATGCCATAAACATTACAGGCAAGCTAGTAAAAATACCAGAAAACCCTCCATGTAGTGTAATATCAACAAACAATTCTACAATCTAAGAACCAGATATAGGGTCTCAGTTATTATGAAAATTGCAATTAATGTATTAAAAAAAAAATGACGATGTACGAATAGGTGCATCTGCTAGTCATTCTTAAATGGGTAAATCACAATTATAATAGTGTAAACACACAGTAAGCATTTCAGTATGATTGCAATGAGCTATAAATTTCAGCTGTGCTCTTTCATGCCTTCATGAAGAGGTGCAACACAAGAATAATAAATGACAGAACAAAGGAAATAACTGCTCACCTTTTATTTATGTAAGCCATAAGCCTATTGGTTAAGTAACATATAGTATGGTGAGGATATCGATCTCGAACACTCTGAATATGATCCGCAAGAGATTCTTTCATTACAAGGTTGCAGAACTCTTCAGCCTCATATACAATCAAAACATAAGAGATTTCAATTCGCTCAGATGCAATCTGCAAGTTATAACAATCATGGCAGGCATAAGTTAAGCTCTAAACCTAGAAATATTAATTTGACGGAGCACTAAAGTAACTATGATGAGATATAAGAAACCATAACACAAGAAAAAAATCTAAAGTCCCAGAAACTAGAAAATAAAGCATTAGAAAGAACAAAATTATAGTAACTAGAAATATTACCATAGCAATTTCTTCAGGAACATTCATATTCCAGATAATCGTTCTTTTCACCGGATTGGAAGTTATACGATATGAAATGCCTTTTTCTCCAAACCTTGTGAGCAGATATCCTAAACTAAGAGAAGATAAAAGACTGCTTAGGCACCTCAAGAGCAGCGTAAATAAATAAAATAATACAAGTACAAATGAGCCAATAGAACAACATAACATTTATGACTGAAAGTGACAAACAATATAGAAGAAAGATTCTACCTCCAATCGTTCCAAGTTCAACCACATTTTTGTCAATTTCAGCTACAATGGATTTTAGAGCATATTTTCCTTTTTCCCATTTCTGCATTTCCTTCTTGCATTTTTTCAATTCAGCAGCTTGAGCCTTCGAAGCAGCTTTGGCCACTTTCTCTTGCTGTTAAAAATCAAATAGATGCCAGATATATCAAAAATGAAATCAAATGTCTTTACAAACACAAAGAAATCCAGACAAACATGACAACACAAGCAATTTTAGTGAAATACTTCTTTGAGCCTTTTCTTTTCTTCCATCAGACGAAGTCTCTCCTCCTTTGATGTTCTCTTTGGCTTAACTATTACATCTGCTTTCTTTTTCCCTTTCACGTAGCACACAGTGTTGTTTTGTTGACTCGAGATTTGATCTGGGGAGTCTATTTTACAAGCATTGTAATCAGCGTCATCACATGCCTACAGACATATTCAAAAATCCAATTAAAAAAATATAATACATCAAAAGGAATAAATCTATACTCAACCAGTTCAGGATTCAAGCCCGGGTGACATAGATGATGAAAATCTCTATCACAGATAAACAAACATACAAAGTTTTAGTAGTATATAGGCATGTCAAAGGAAACTAAAAATTCAATATTTGGGGCACATATGAGCTTCTGCTTCTCTGTGCTGCTGACTTACTTATGTAAGCTCATAAGAACCAAGTATTGTAACAAGCTTAGCAAAATTTAAAGTCACCCACAAATCAGCTAATAAAGAAAATTGTAGAGAAAAAATCCAAAAGCAGCATAATAATTGCATCATACAGAAGTGGTGAATTTTTTATAACTTTTTTATGTATGAAAAATTGCTCACAGAAAGGAGAAGATGCACATATTTAGTTCAAAGAGCTACAAGTTCATATTAAATTAAAATGTTGGTTCAAGGACAAAGTTTGCAGAAAATGGAAATCTATGACATGATAGATGACTATGAATCCAATCTCAAAGTATAACAATTTCAGATATTGATCATGCATTCCTGATCATCAGATTTTAATTTACTATTGTAAAAGTGTCACTGCTTTATTGTATGCCGCAGATGCACAGGATCTTCATCTAACAAAGTCACTCGTCAAAAGATATAGGTTATATGGTTGCCAAGGAAATAATTTCTGAGCTAAACTGGTGATTAGACATATGCATTAAAGAAAACCCACCACAAATATGCCATCTTCCATGACACCTGGACTTGAACACCCATCTAATATGTGCACTGTAACTGGAGTCTGCAAGTGTTTCTTCTGGAATTGCACTGAAGTGCCTGAAAAATCATCTAATCAACCTAAGAAAATGTTTTTTCTCTCCATTCGAGTGGGTAGTGCTAATAAGACGACAATATCAAGCATCAGACACGTGATAAGCAAAGGTACCAAGAGAAAATGAGGACTCTGCATTTCTAGAGTCAAATTCCAGCTCATCTGTCGATTTAAAAGCAAACCCACTTTCATCCAGTTTCGAAGCACCAATTCCACCAAGACTTTCAGACTCATTATCTGACTCCAGGGCTATGAGTCCACTGGCTTCTGAAACACGTCATTACTTTGATTACCATCACATATTAAGGCTGAAGAGAGTTGGAAAATATTGAACCGCCGCATTAAGGTGCTTTATGAGGAAAACATCATGCAGCAAGATACCCCAGAACAGCAGCATATAACTCATATCTTTCGTCCATGTGTTAGTACATCTTATAATTTGAGAAGTATGCACCATCGAAGGGAGAACCAATTTGGTAAGTGAAATACGCTTTTAATGCATACAAAACATGGTGAACACACCCCATGTTCATAGTTATGTCATAAAACATGAGAATATCAACTATGAACAACATATGCCATGCAGCTACTTGTGCGCCATATTTTTTACTACGAATGCAAAACCCGTACAATTATTGAGCAAAAACATAGTATATCAAGGCCCGGATAATCACTTTTGTGTTTCATGGGTTCCGCTTGGACCGATTTTTTCCTTCAAGGAGAACTTGAAAATTTACCAACTAGATAATGAACCCTATAAAGAAGTAAACTTTATCTAATTCAAAACAACAGAAAAATCCAAACTCACTAGCAGATTTAGGCTTTGACATCACAAATGCATTGTCACTATCAGGGACTCCTACGTCACGTTTAGTCAGCAAGACTTTAGACTTCAAAACCTCAGACATTGGAGTGTCAGCAACTACAAGTTGCTCAGTAGCAAAATCTTCAACTGAACATACAAGAAATAATATTTCAGAAACAATATCAGGTTTTTCAACTCCATGTGCACTGATTGCAACTATTCCAGAAGCCATTCCGTTCTATTTTGATGTCATTGTGCATAACAATGAAAAGAACGAAAATGAAAATTCACTTGAAGAAATAAGAAATGCCTGAAGCTGATGAGAGCCCCATACTAGAACATGGCACAAATAGCCGTAATATAAGTGGGGCGTTGAAATGTTACCGGAAATTGAAAATTTTCTGGTGGAACATTTGACGATTGAGGCATCAGAGAACGGCGTCTCAGCGACGAATGAAGGAGTTGAGGACGCAGGGGCTGAGGAAGACGGGTTTTTCTTACATGGCGTGGGGTCGTCGTCGATGAAGAGGACGTTTGAATTGCTAGGGTTTGAAAATGTTTCTATCCTTTGTTTCTTCTTCGATTGGGGGTAGGGCGGCGGAGTAGTTAGGTCTATGGCATCGTTAACGAAACCCTGCCGCCGATCGCCGTCGGAATCGGAGTCGGACAGAATGTCTACCGGAATTGGCTGTGACATTTCGACTTCACTACGGACAGCACACACCATTAGGCATTAGCACAATGTAGATGTGCTTTGTTTTCTAAAAACTTGCGCGGGATGTGAAGTGGGTTTCGTTGGTGGGTGGTGGAATAATAAGATGTTTCCCATCAAAAAACCTTTTTTTTTT
>CACSLK010024540.1:12923132-12933949 GCA_902706635.1 Striga hermonthica | reverse complement strand
CATGAATCCGACTAAACATCATACTTCCTTTTTCCCTCAAACAAGAACCATTCACAAACCCCAAACGCCAAATTGGTCACAACAGCCAAATGAATGTTCACTTACACAAACACTTCAAAACGTCAAAAATCATTACAAAGAACAAATGAAAATTCAAGACAGCGCACGAACAAGAACAAGATATAATCTGCCGAGAAGAAGTTTGATAAATCACAGTCGAAAACAAGAACTATTATTGATAATATTACACTCACATAAACAGCATATAAAAACATAGGGTATCAATTCATCACATGATTACTCCTCATAATCAACACATGATCAGAGCCTTAAAAGCTGATAATGAATTTGATAAAATACACATAATTAAACTACTTCACAGCAATATAAAGCTCAGAAAAAACAGAGTACACACAGCCAATCTTCACATTAAAATAGTTTAAACACGCTTTTGTGGTTCTTCAACGAGAATTATCAATGTCTCTTCTTGCAAAAAGAAAAACAGAGTACACACTACCTTCATCTTCCGAGTAGAATTATCAATGTCTTCTCTTGCTTGGTGCTTCTTCAACTCTCTTTTCTTTGAAAAATCACGTCGGCGCTTACGGTTTTTGGGGTCAAATTTTGGGAGGTCTGTGTCAACGTCGCCGTCATTCTTTGGAACATCCGCACCCACTTCACTCGAATTTGATTCTTCCTCGCCATGAATATCGAAATCCGAATCAGACTGTTGTTGATTCTTTGGTGTTTCAACAATTTTGGCCTCGACCCTGTTTCTTCGAACCCTCTTATTCTTCGTGTCTGGGGTCATCTTTTTCGCTTTTTGTTTCGTTTGATGTTGTGAGACGAAATCGTCGTCGTCGTCCGACTCATCTACGGCGGTCTTCTCTATTTTCTGAAATTGAAGTTTTTTTTGTATAATCTTTCGCTCGCGGGGTTGAAATTGGGCTTTGCGACGAGATTGGGAGCGAGTAATCCTTGCTTCGTCTTCACTTTTGGAGTGTTTGCTCTCGATTTTGTTTTCCTTTGCCATTGTTATTCACAATTTCAACGGAAAAAATGTGGTACACTGCGGTATTGACACGACTCGTCGGAGAAACGTCCTCAGATTCTGGGTAATCTGAGGATTTTGGGCGAGTGGTCGGAAAGACGCACTTTTGATGCTGGAGGTTCGCCGGTGATATCTAGGTTCATGTGATGAGGTTCTTTCTTTCAATTGAGATCTGAATGTATTTTTTTTTTGGGAGATTTGGAGAGAGTGAAAGAGTAAAAGATTTGGAGAGAGTGAAAGATTTTCAGCTTTTTTTTTTTAGGAGGATTAGTGATAATATGGAGAGAAGATCACTTTTCCCGAGAATCATGTGTAAGAGATAATGCAGTATATACTTAATTGTATTTAACGGTTAATTAGGCCAATTTAACCGCCCTAATTATCATTTTAATTATCCCCCTAACGTAAATCTGATTAAAAAATGTTGGGTTCGTAAATCTGATATTATTTTGTGCCTAGAGTGTAAATTGTGTAAATTTCTCATGTTTCATCAGCGTAATAATGGTTGGGCTAGGCCTCACAATCAATTAAAAAGCCCAAGTTCAATTTCCGTCAAAATATTAATAATGGTTCATGCCCAAATTATAACATATATCTGTCGCAGTATAAAAAAGCCAAGGGGCGGAACTCAGTACACAGTTCAATTTTCCATTCTGCAAAACCCTAATTTTGCCTTGGAGCTAGGGTTCCGATAAGATATTCCAGTGAATTCTGGAGCTGAGCGAACTTCTCCATCTCCGGTAAGGTAAAATTTTGGAAAAGGATGGATTTTGACGAGTACGATTACCTGGAGAAAGCCGTGGAGGAGACAAACGGCGCGGCGAAGGAGTCGCCGGACAGGGAAAAGGAGCGAGAGAGGAGCGAGAGGGGATACAGAAGGAGAGACAGAGGCGAAGACGATGAATTTGATGAAGAAGAGAAGGAAAGGAAGAGTAGCAGCAAGAAATCTCGGAGTGAAGCCAACGGGCGAGAAAGAGAAAAGGAGAGGGATCGCGACAGGGATAGAGATAAAGAGAGAGACAGAGATAGAGAGAGAAGCTCGAGACATAGGAGTCGAGAGCGGGATTCAGACAGAGAGAGACGAAGTTCGAGGGATAAGGAGAAGGAGAGAGATAGAGAGAGGGATAGGGAGAGGAGGGATAGGGATAGAGATAGGGAGAAGGAGAGGGACAAAGAGAGGGACAGGGAGAAAGAGAGGGAAAGGGAGAGGGAGAAAGAGAGGGAAAGGAGGAGCCGAAGCCGATCGATGCTGGAACGAGAAAGAGAAAGGGATTTGCTGAGGGAAAGGGAGCGTGAGGAGAGCAGGTGATGTCCACGCACCTTTTTTTCTAAGTGTTTTTTTTTTTTTTTATCTATATTGTTTGTAATCCGTGGTTTTAGTTTTTTTTTTTCACAGTTCTAGTGTGTATGAAATTTGATTTACTTTGTGTCATCTTGCTCAATATTTGATTGGGAACAGGTCTGCTATGATCTAAGTAAGTATACATGATGTTTTACTATTTTTTTTTTTTTTCATGGTTTCATTTTCTGTTACTGGTTTAAGAGAGCGGGTGATGTCTTTGATGTCCTTGTTTTAGTTTCCTCAGTGTTTTGTCAGTTTGGCTGAACTTCGAGAATTTAGATTTGAGTGTATCAATTTATTCTATGTAGTTTTTGAGTGAGTTCTGGTTAAATAATGAAGCAATCATGTCCATAAAATTTATATTAAATTAAACTGAAAATGTTCCCTCTTGCTTTTCTATCATTATATTGGGGCTGTGACATGTAAGAAACCCATTAAAAAGGGTCTAGTGCAGAAAACAGAAGTGAGTTTATGCATAGAGGATGTAGTATTCTAACTTGGGTTGAAATCGTAGATGGATTGTTTGCATCTTATTGGGCTAACAATGAGGAAACCCCTTGAAGGCTTGTTCACACAAGAAAGTGGATTTCCACATTGAGTTCCATAAGGTCTGTTATGTTACTTCGTTTTGGGCTTTTGAATTTGACTCATACTCCTTCCAATGTTTTGTATAGCTGGTTTTTAGGTTTTTTCTTGCCTTTGAGCTGAGATGTTGACCAATGGTGTATTCAATTTTTAGGTTGGCAACGCTTGTGGTGAAGCTGTGTCAGTTTCCAACATTTTGTTCACTTCCAAGACGAAAATGCTTTACCTCCAATAATGTGGCCTTCCCTTTGCTTTGAACAGGAATTTTGAATGACAGATTTTATTGGCTGGGGTCTAAATATAAGATATGATTAGGGTCTAGCATTTAACAAAGCCTCTCACAAACTTGAGTTTCACTGGACTTGATATTATTCCTGAATTCACAGGATAAACTGTACCCTTGAGATGATGAAGTGGTGACTCATCCATATTTGTCCTGCTGGAACATCAATAGAGATATTTCCTAAGAGGCCTTTAGTATAAATAAATGATTTGAAGGATTTCTTAATTTGGCACTGGTTTTAAATCTCAAATTAATACTATTTGTGTTAAGGCATTGAACAATTGATCATTTTAAAGCCTTGAAGTGTCTGTTTTGGGCAACTGGAATGTAAAGTTCTTGTTCTCTGTACCGACTCCCGGTACTGCTGTGCATCTGAGGATCGTCTTTTGTTGCCCAGCTAGAGTATTGGCTTGCCAGTCATTTTGATTAAAGCTTGTTACAGCATACGCCTGTCTGAATCTTTATGTTCTGTTGTCTTCGTGATTCGTGTTATTAAAATTACTGCTCTGCTCTAGGATTAGCCTTGTCTGATACATAAACAATTGCTTTGAGGATTTGTGGGGGAGTGATAGTATAGTACATAAAATCTGGGTGAATGAGGAAGGGTTTTTGTGATTATTTTTTTCGTCTGACCTCTAACACTCTAATAAGACTGAATTCATTTGAATGCTGACCTTCTCTTGTTATTGGATTTCTGCTCATTTTTCTTTGAGTCATTAATGCAGGAGATTCAAGGATAAAAAGGAAGCTGTGGAGCCTGAAGCTGATCCAGAAAGGGATCAGAGAACTGTATTTGCGTATCAGGTATTAATTTTACAAGAATTCTGGTATCTCAATTGTCAGCTGACATCTAAACACGTTGATTCTTACATTTAAACATTTTGGTCCATATGCCCATCATATTATTATCGACAATTCTTTAATCTTCTCACTGCAGATGCCGCTGAAGGCGACTGAGAGAGATGTCTTTGAGTTCTTCTCGCAAGTTGGGAAGGTTGGTTTACATACTTGCAGATCACAACCTGAACATAGTTATCATTGATCTTTTGGGGGCATGTTATAATTGTTCGCAGTGGCTTTCTTGTGCTCAATGATTCTTTATTCGATGTTATTGGTTGATCCCATAAAAAGTTGTGTTACTCTTTATTGTAATTATCTTTTGCCTCTCTTAATAACTCTCCTGGTGATGTCTGCATTTGAGTGATGTGGATCTCAATTCAATGGCAAGTAATACAGTGACTTTCTGTAGAAAGATGGAGACAATTTACGCTTTTGTGTGTTCACTGCCATTCATACAATGATAATGCACATTTATTGTCTTTTGTTGATTTGCTTTGTTTTGAACTAATATTTATGCATTTTCTCAGGTGAGAGATGTAAAACTAATTATGGACCGGAACTCAAGGCGATCAAAAGGAGTTGGGTATGTGTTCCTTATGTTTATTTTGGTATTATTATACCCTATCCCCCTGCCCATCCAAATACACACCCCCCTTCGAATAGGCTCATTTGTTGATTTCTCATTTCACGACATCAATGTTAATTGGTTATCGTTTTTTCTTATAGGTTCTGAATAGATTTCCTTCCACTTAGTGCTGCTTTTTCTCAAGGTTTAAAAGCATGTTCTGGAGTAAAATTGCAGCTCACATTTTTTTTTTTTATTATTTTTTCTGTTATTTATGTATATTGCAGCTTACTTTGTATCCTATTGTAGAATGTTCGAGGCTTCTTCCTGTTATTTGTGGTGGAATTTGATATTCAAAATGAACAATATATGATTGTTTATTTTTCTGTGTGTTGTTGATGGCAGATACATTGAATTTTATGATGTTATGTCTGTGCCGATGGCCATCGCTCTGTCTGGCCACCTATTTCTTGGACAGCCTGTAATGGTAAAACCGTCAGAGGCAGAAAAGAATCTTGTTCAATCCAATACTTCTACTGGTGGTTCAGGTGTAACTGGACCATATGGTGTAACTGACAGGAAGCTCTATGTTGGCAATCTGCATTTCAATATGACAGAATTTCAGCTCAAACAGGTGGATATCTATTGGCCCTGCAGTTAATTGTTGTGTGGTTACCACGTTTCTGCCTATGCTTCATTGTACTCTATGCTATTGGGCAACAAACTGACCTTTCTGAGCAAGTTGTTCCTTTTAAAACCATCTTCCCTTTCGGCTGTACTTGAAGAGTTGTTATTCACTCAACTCAAAGTCTAATTGCATGGGCAGTATACCATGATTACATATTAGCATGTAACAGTAGACTCTGTTTGCAGAGTGTTGTTGAGGCATTTGGTCGTCCACTACCGAAGTGACACACTGTGGTTGATCATTTTTAGAATAAATTTGGTATATTAACATGCTAGTGAGGCAATTCAACCCAACTTTTGGTAGTATGTAATTAAACATGTTTTGCAAAAAAAAAAAATAAAAAATAAATAAAAAAAAAATAAAAAAAAAAAAACATGGTTTATAGAGTTGGGATTCTGTTATTTGCTAATGAATGTTTGCATTGTTTTATTTAGTTGCCACAATTGCGCTGGTTTCTTTTATATGGCCTCATTGACTGCTTTTCCATGTACAAGTACAATAGGAATCATGGCCTGATTTTTTTTTATATATTCTTTTGCCTGTGACCATCACCTATTGGCAAAGCGGCAATTGTCACTTATTTGTTGTTTTTCAGTTCACTTCTATGTTCTGTGTCTTGCCATGAGTTCTGATACTTGAGTGTTCTATTTCTTTCCTTAAAAAGTTCAATTTTCTGATGTTGGGCCTAGTTTTGTTGGCTATTTGTTTTGTTGTGCTGTTTTATTTTTCAGCTAATCCCTATCTTGATCACGATTCTTTTCCCTAGATTTTCGAAGCATTTGGCCCAGTTGAGCTTGTGCAACTTCCTACAGACCCAGAGACAGGACATTGCAAGGGTTTCGGATTTGTTCAAGTCGGTATTTTATGGACGCAGTTCTGTGGATAGTTTTATATGTTTCTTAGTCACTAACAACTTTTATGTTTCAAGTATCTAATAATAAAATTCATGGATTTATTGCAGTTTGCGCAGATTGAACATGCGAAGGCAGCTCAAAGTTTAAATGGGAAACTAGAGATTGCTGGCCGGTTCATTAAGGTATTGTGAGTTGGTTATTGGTGGTCTCATTCAGCTGATCTGACAATTCTTCATCATGAACTACGCTCTATATTATTTGTTTGTGGGTAACTTTTATGTGACATTGCCCAGCTTGACTTTGCTCTTTACTTATTTCAGGTTTCCTCTGTCACGGACCATGTTGGAGTACAAGATTCCGGAACGAAAACTGCAGATTTTGATGACGATGATGGTGGTGGTTTGGTGAGTAAATCTCTTGAATTATGTTTCTGTGCTCATCAGCTATATAATTGTTAGATATGATTTGCTGTTTTGTTTTATTTTATTTTATACTTAATTTTTCTGTAATTTTAAAGAAGAATTTGTTAATTATGAAATAGCTGAGAACAGCTTGAGAAGCATCCCATGCAGCCAATGGCAGGCTGATACATTGAGCAGAATTGCTCCCAGCTTAAAACCGCCAATCCTGTTTAAAAATTAACCTAATTGATTAATCTATGATCTGTATCTGTATTATACTTAAATAGAGAAATTATCTTATGCGGGTCACAAAATTACCTAATTATTTACTGAAATAGAATAATAAAATAAGACATCGGTGAAGTTGATCTCTAATGGATATTGTTTGGAGCTATGAGCTATTAGATTTCTTAGGTGCACAAAATTGCTTTTACTAAAATGTTTGGTGTCATGGTTTAGGATCCTCAGATCATATATCTGGACTACCATGTATACATTACAGACCCTCACTTGCAGAGCAGACCCCAATGTTGAATATTTAATGTGGCTCCTGATCCATTCTCCTTGGTTTACAGCTTGTTGTAGTATAGAGTAGGAAAATGGCCCTCTCAACAAACTATGGCATTAGAACCTGTTTACCATATCTTTTTTGTGTTTATGATTTTGATAAAGTCGAAAAAAATGTGCTGTCTTCTTAGGATCAGAGATAGAATTTTATTTCAAATTTAAAAAATGAAGTAAAAAAATCATCCTCCCTTGTTTAGAACTAAAATTCTTTCAGGCTTGTAGCTTTTATTGCGTTCTGCATGTTGTCATCTGAAAAAGAAAAGCATGTTCTCATCTGTGAAATCCTCAACCTTTGCAGGCGCTAAATGCTCAGTCCAGAGCAATGCTCATGGCAAAGCTCGATCGTAGTGGTATTGCTTCAAGGTGTGTGTATTATATTAATCATATAGAGTGACTGTTCAATCATTATTCTATAATGAAATGTGAATGCTGACTTGATGTCATTCCATAGTGTTGTGGGTCCCGGTGGAGTACCTGCAGTGAATGGAGTGGTTCCCTCTTCACAACAAGCGATCACAATGCCCATCAATCCTGCAGCAATCCTGCCGAGTCCTGTTCTTCCTGCACAGGTTTTTACCATGGTCCCTGAACCTATTGGAACCCCCAGTGAGTGTTTACTGTTGAAGAATATGTTTGATCCAGCCACTGAGGTTAGTCTTTCTTGCTGTTTCCTGCATGAGGAAAGTTCAGCATTCATTTTACATTTTTCTTTGAAATTAAATTGTAATGTAAAAGTCATGTTATTGCAGGATGATCCTGAGTTTGACTTGGACATTAGAGATGACGTGCAAGATGAATGTTCTAAGTATGGACGGGTCAAGCATATTCACGTTGACAAGTAAGAATGTTGTGTCTCTCTTTAATTTAGTCAGTGTCTTGTACAATTTGGTATGTGAAGATCAGAGTGCCCCATGAATGATTTCAAACTACTTAGGGAACAAAAGAACAGTTTCGCTACCTTAACAAGCGGCAAACTGTTTGAGCTCATCCCTAAATTTTTTCGTTTGACCTGGAAAAGTGTCATTCTTACTAATCACGTCAGCTTATACCAATTCAAAATGTTGTGTATTACTGGTCCCGTTTCTGACAAATAAAACAAAAGTACGAACTTAAGAAGATAAAAATATGGAAATCATGAATGAAGTGAGGATGTTTTCATCTGCAAACCAGGCATCTGATGAATCATTCCATTGACTTGCAGGAATAGCGCTGGGTATGTTTATCTGAGGTTTGATAGTGTGGAAGGAGCATCACGTGCTCAACAAGCAATGCACAAGAGATGGTTTGCTCGTAGAGCAATCTCCGCTATATTCTTGGTAATGTTCTTTGGCTATGAGTCGCGGTGCTGCAAATCAGAATCTACTGTATTCTTGACTAATTTCTACCAATTAGTAGTAGTGAGAATATCAAATCAAATAATGATTATTTTGTATTAATTGAAGTGACAAGAATTTGGTTATTTAGTAAACTAAACCTAATAAAATCTTATGGATAAAAAGGGTAGTAAAAATCCAACAAAGAATGGAATCGAAACTAATATATGGAGAAGAAATCTAATTCACGGTTCTGTCTAACCACGGGAAAAACTTAGAATACACTCTCTACATTTAAAGCAATAGTAGGTTTGGGATCTGAGAAATAGGCTACTCTTCAGTAATAGATTCACACATTCGACGTATAATTAGACTGTATTATTCCATATAGTATTTGGCTAGAAGTTGCTACTAGTGAATTAGGCTCAATAGTAGTTATGGATGAAGGTTCAATTCTAGTTATAAGTTAACGAAACCCTACCAATCTAAATTTGATCGAACATAGTTGGTAGTTTAAACCAATCTAAATTCTTAAAGCTTAGTTTAGTTTCTCCTTGGTAGTTTAAACCAATCTAACTTTTTAAAGCTTAGTTTAGTTTCTCCTAGTTGGTAGTTTAAACCAAGCCTTGACATGTCCATTTATAGCTTGAGTTTGAGTTCCTGGCCTACTTCAGTAAGACTAACTTGATAATAAAGTTAGACTTGACTAACTACTGCCTTTATTTAATTCACCATAACAATGTCATTCCTTTTTTTCTATTCGTCTCCTGTAAACAGTTCTCTGATGGAACGGAATTTTGTTAATCCTGATTGTATTCGTAAACACGTTGACATCATTTTGTAGATGAATGTTATTTTTATTTATTTTGTTTTTTTGCAGCAACCTTACGAGTATGATGCCAAATTCAAGGGTGCTGCCTGAACAAGTTATCCAATTAAGTGGGAGTATAGTGTCTGATGGTGCTTCCTATATACTCTTCATAAGCAGCCTGTCCCCCTCCTAATCCCCTTACACCAAGATATATTGAATTCTTATGGTATGTTTGCCGGTAATAGTCTTCTAGACCTTTTTTTTTTATTATTTTTCCTTGTGTTGTGTAATTTGTTTACAGTTTGAGCCTTATTACTGTCGTGATTTGAGAATGGGTTGCATACTTGCCATGATGGCTTCTGTTATATTTGAAAAGATTTGACTACTGTTCCGTGACGTTTGGTTAATCGTTCATTATGTTGTGTGCCAGAAGTTCCATTTCTTGGAAACAGTATGCCTGAAGTTGAAATTCTCTGAATCCAAAGAACGGTAATTTACTTTCTTTGTATCTTTTCTTTGGCTCGTGGAAAGAAACGTGAGAGACAGGGGCGTAGCTAGAAAATTTTTTAACCCGAGGCTGCATAACTATTGTTGGAACCTAGTAGACATAGACATGGTCATGGGCTGACCCAGCTATTATTTGGCCTGAACCGACACAAACCGACTTGTTGACCATGGGTCTTGAATCGGCCCGTGGTTTTGACCAGTTCTGTTCATGTACAATACTTTATAGTTTATATACATTTTGAACATGAAGTTTCGGCCCGAACTTGAACTGGAACCTGAGATTCGGCCTTTTTAAAAAAATATTATTTTTTTATTATTTTTAATGAACTGGATGACCAATAACTGACAATTCAATAAATCGGCCTGTACATATGTTCGCGTCAGTTCAGGGTTCTCCAACTCTCAGCTCAGTATCGGCGGTTTTGACCTGTAACCGGTTTTGGTTATGATTAGAACCAAATTATCTGTTAACATGTATGTCAGTTTGAATTGGAAAAATTCAATCTCGAATCATTTTATATTTAGACAAGCCAAACTCAAATAGCTAATCGAACTTGTCGATCAAACAAATAGAGTTTTACATGTTTGCAGTCAACTCTGTATGAGTTCTTTTTTGTCAAGGAAATGATGCGAATTAATTATTGGAGGCAAAGCCAACAAATAAATAAATGAATGAATGAAAATGGATAACGGACTGTGAAATGAGACGAACAATTAAATAGCCCGATGGAGAAGTATGTATCAAGCTTAATTATCCAGCTCATTTGATATTAGTCAAGTCAACCAGGCCATATTAAAAAACCAATTGATAAAAATCTAATAAGGTTACATTTGACAATAGATTATCTTTTTTTCTTTCACTAGATCATTACTTTTTCATCATTGTTGTCAGATAAAAAGTTTCGACCTAAATCTTGAGGCATTCAGTCCAAAATTAAATGACGTTACATAAAAAATTATATGGGGCTAATGAGGTTATGTTTAATTTTTTTTTTTTTTTTTTTTTTTTT
>CACSLK010024540.1:12902044-12916142 GCA_902706635.1 Striga hermonthica | reverse complement strand
TTTTTTTTTGTTTTAGGTTGGGAGGAGAGTGTGAGAACATTTTACCACTTATACTCATATATCACTTCCTATCACATACAATTTTTTTGAGTTCTTGAGTTTCTTCTCACTGCGCACACACCGTAGATCGTGAGCTTCTTCATTCCTTGTCTGATCCTGTGGCCATCTGGACAGAAAGGAATAGTGCGAAGCATAGATGTATTACTTTTATGTGTTTTCACGTTGTTTTGCAGGTTGAACGACACCTATCTCTCCTCACAGCTCTGGACATACTCATACCCACAGACTAGACATGCTGCACGACCACACCGCCTCATACCATCCCCGTTGTCGCCTGTCCAACACCCCCTTAGAGACGTTGTTTGGTTGTGACCCGATTCCCTTTGAGTTAAGCTGAACACCAACTGATTTTACGACTGACGTACTAGAGCCGTAGGAGGAGGGTGCCTCCTAGAGATCTCATTACCGATTTCCACGTCCCTCTTCAGGCCACCTCGAGTTATGACGCAGAGGTCCAGGCGCTTCAAATCGGTCTTCAGATCGTAACCTCTATCTCTTTTCACATTTGGATTCAACTGGATGTCACCGCTGTCGTCAACTTTTGACATCTGGCCATCAGGGTTCATGGCAGATTCAACACCCACTTATGCGCATTAGATCCAAAGTGTATTTATTGTAGGACACATGTCAAATGCATTATTTGTGAATAAGTGTGGATGACTCTATAAGTCGTGTCATCCGATAACTCCATAGCAAACTGCTGATAACTTAACACTCACTCTAAAATCAACATGCAAACTGATTCCACTCTCAAGCTACTCTCAATAGCCCTCCTCCTATCCTATCCTATGCCTCTCACTCTCAAACTCAGCCACGTCCCGAAATCTCGAATCCCAAAGGACCATCCTCACGGCCCGTCTCAAATTCCAGTCTTGCACATCTGCTCTTCTTCCTCAATGGGGAAGACCTATCTTCGGCTCAACTGCTGTTGGGTCATTAGGACCATCCACAAGGGCTACTGCCTCGGCTATACCACTGAAGAAGGTCAACTTTTGGAGGGCTACTTTGATGCTGGCGGGCCATCTGCCGTGCAGGCACCTCCAACTCCGCCGCTGGCCCACTGGGCTTGTAGTTTATTCTTTGCAAACAATATTAAGGCTTTTTTTTTTGTTGGGGGTATTTGTAATAGTAAGTAATAAGAAGAGGCTGCTTCGTGTGCCACTATTTTAAATTAGTTAGCCATGATTTGCTTGTGACAACGATATCGATCAGAGAATAATTTGAGATTTTCGGATACAAATTTGCTTTTTTTACTTCTGGCAAAATCTATGGTTATATGTAAAATTCAAGAAATTTTCTGCTTTCAATGGTATGGAACAAATCGATCATTCGAGAGGAGGACAATCTTGATATTGGGAGATTCTACGGATTCGTTATCGAACCATCCCGTTAAAGTTTGTAACCGTTAGATCAACTATCCACGATAGTTACATGATGATCTAACGGTTAAAAATCTTAGTTCCGTAACGGGACTGTAACATTTCCCTTTGATATTTTCTGACTTTTTTTTTTTGGTACAGGGACCTTCCAATTTCCGGATCCACATGGGAATCGACTAATCCGGAATTGAGCCAGGTAGGACCACAAGGGCGACAAAGCTCTCCCTCAAGAGTTTTAACACTGCTGCATTCCCAGGGCTCAAACACGAGACCACTGGTTAAACTGGAAGAGACCCAAACCATCTCATCGAAGCACTCTTGGTGATATTTTCTGACTTTGACAAGATGTTACTTACAATCATTGAATCAAGTGCAAATGGTAAGTGAACGTATACAGCCGAAATAGAGAAATGCGTTTCCATTTAGAAGATGGTAAACAATCGGATCTTGATTCATTCTACAAATTCGTATTCAGCAATCAGGCTCAAGCTACTTTCTACTAAAAAAAACTCATGTAAATGCCCTTTCATGGTAACTCTTACTAATTTCACCCCAAATCTTTTTAACAGAATTGAAATTTCTACCCCCAGTAAACGTCAAATTTACACAATAGCCCATTACCGTCAATACTGGAAACTAGAAAGCAATCTACAGCTCCTCAAGACGGTGACGGCGGTGTCCCTTGGACCTACGGCCGTGACCACGGCCGCCTCCACTCCGGCGGCGGCTCCCTATCTTCTTCCTCCCGGACAAGTTCTTCTTCGTCTTATCCTGCCAGATTCCCGGCGGTGCAATCGGAGTTTTCGCATTAGAACGAGACGCCGGCGCAACTGCCGGAGGAATACCTTCTCTATGAAATTGAGGATTCGGTTTTGGAGTCTCCGCCTCCGGGATATTCTTCCCTGGCCTGGGAAACTCCGGCGGAGAACTAGCGGGGGCAGAGAGATCCGACCCGTTCTCAGTGTGACCGAATTGGTGGTTCAGGTTCAGCCCGGTCAACAAAATCCCATCGATGCCGTGGACCGCGATTCTCGACCCGATAAACAGATCCGGGTCGGTGACCCGAACCCCGTCCACCATGATGTCGACGGCCGTGGCGTTGTCCACCAGATCTGCGCGACCGCCGCGGGTTTTCCCTATCAGGACAGAGTATTTGGGAAGTAGGGTTTCGAGGAAGGGGGAAGTCAGATTCCGGAGGCCGTCGAACGTGTGGCGGCGGTTCGGGATGACGTGGTATTTCAGGGTGCTGACGTAGACGTCGGCGTCGGTGGCCATGTCGAGTGCGAAGAGGTGCTCATCGGTCGGCGCGAACAGAGTGAACGGCGAAGCTGGCTCTCCAGAGGCGGCGATGGAGGTGGCGTTGGTGATGGTGGTGAGGAGCTGAAATTTGAGGTCGGAGGTAGCGATGGCGTTCGTGAAGAGTGCGTAGCCGTCGCGTCTGAGGGTTTGGAGCATCGTCTCGAGTTCTTGGTACGGACTGGTGTTGTTGAGGCCGGCGGAGGCGGAGGCGGAGGCGGAGGTGGCGGAGGCAGCTGTGAGTAGGAGGATGAGGAAGAAGAAGAGGGGAATGGTGGAGGATTGGAGCGGTGGTGAAGGATTCGCCATAGGTGGTGTAGAGAGAGAAATTGTCAGAAGTTGTTACGTTGCAGTTGCAGAATATGGGAATTGGCGCCGAGTGTAGATCGTTTTGATTTGCTGGTTGTTGGGCCTATTTTTTTTTTGGTACAAGTTGTTGGGCCTATTAAGTTCAATTTTCGAGATTGGCTTGCTTAAATGGATTACTTGAAGATAATATACTATAGAACCGCTCACCTGCCCACGGTAGACAGTGCCCACCACTTTTTTTTTAAATGAAAAACGTATTCTGAGAATATGTTTTTCAATTAAATTAATTGAAAAACGTATTCTCAGAATACGTTTTTCATGTAAAAAAAAGTGGTGGGCACTGCCCACCGTAGGCAGGTGAGCGGGACTAAATATACTATCAATGGCATATTATATAAAATAATAATTTACAAAAATAAATCTATGCTAAATTGTTAATACACTTCAGGTAGTTGCATCGGTATTGATAAAAATTTAAATATTATATTAATAAAAATTATCGATATTAATTCCGTATGATGGTGATAATGATTCATCGTCAAGATGTGTACCAAAGACTTGTGAAAGTATGAACTTGCATTGCGATAATTAGTACTATTCTTTTTCTATATGTTGTTTTAATAGACGAATTTTCATTTACCATCTGCTCATTCAATAATTGTTTCGACAATATAAGTGAATCATCGCTTGAAGATGAAGTGGTATTTGGTAGTTAGCGGTTAGTTGTTATCTGATAGCTGATTGTAATAGCTGTTTTGACCAACTGATTGTATCAGCTATTTTGACCAGCGGATAGTAATAACGGTTTTCAAAAGTATATTTGGTAAAAGTAGCTTATTGATTCATAAAAATATTTGGTATTATTAACTTAAAAATTATTTTGATATAAAATTATAAATACATATTGGTTATATTCGTTTAATTATTTTATATTAACAAAAAATATTATTGATATAATAAGTATTTTCAAATTATTTTTCAATTTTTTTGTATTAAAAGTAATAAGTAAATAATATATAAATTAAACTTACAAATAAATGATTTCAAAATACTAAAATATGTTTACAAAATTATGACATGTAATATTGTTATGATTGTACAAAAGAATCTCATGCAATGTATTATGTTAAATAATAGGGGTTCAAAAATAGATCAACCACAAATTGTTTTGTTGATAATATAATATTAAAAAACAAAAAAAATAGAGGTAAAAAAATGGAACGTGCACCCAAAATACAGTGAATTCTATTGTTTTGTGATTTTTAATATTAAAAAATAAAGACCATCATCCACTCTAATTAGTTAAAATAAAAGTATTAAAAAACAAATGAAAAATCTATCCAATATGCATAAGCTGTTACAAAACGCTCCTATTTCTAGCATTTTCATTTTTAGCTTATTAGCTCAATCAGCTAAAGTAAAAAGTCATTTAACCAAACACTAATTTTAGCTGGTTTGACCAAATAAAAAAGCTAAACTCTCCAAAAAGTTATTTTTTTCTTAAAAAGCTATTAAACAAACAAGACCATAATCTAATTCGAGACTTGATGGAGACATTGATAAATGATCTGCCATCGCATTACAATCACAAATACAACGGTTTTTGTAAAATTTAACTCAAAAATAAAATAATATTTATTCACTAAGAAAGATACCTGATGAATATCAACTCAGTATTGATGGCTCGTACCAGATGTGATGCAAGTATAAAAATATATTTTAGTTCTTAAATTCATGATATTTTGTTCATTATCAAAATATTAATGGATTTGACTTTTGGGTGTAGTAATAAGTAGTGAGAAAAAAAAAATAATGATTCTATGTGGTTGTTAATATTTTTCAACGCTTGTTGGGCATTAATATAGACAATATTTTTTACTAATTTTGTAGAACAAAAAAGAAAAGGATATGCAAGTTGAATAGATCATTGAAGTTGAACAATTCATTTCATACTTTACATGACATGCTCAAGCCAAAAAANNNAAAAAAAAAAAAAAAAAAAAAACTCATCCATTTGTATACTTTTATATTATAAGTTTTATTTATTTTTGCATGTGTATAAATATACCACGGATCCAACACTCAATTACACAAAGTATTTTAGCAATTTATTCATTTTCTCAAACAAAGAAGTATAATAGGATTTTATATATATATATATATATATATATATATATATATATATATATTTTCAATTCGAATCCTAACCTTTCAAATGAAATTTTATTATCTCAAAATTCAAAAATACTCTTAAATTTTCCAATTTTCACAAGTTGCATCATGGCTAAATTCTCTCACAATTCTCATTTTTTTTTAAAGCAACAATATTTCCAAAATTATCCAGTCTCGTCCAATATTCATTATTTACAATTTGTTTCACATATTTTATTTCAAAACTCCATGCCTGAATATTGGCAGTATTTATGTAGTAAAATTTTACAATCTTCTCCGCAACAGTCGAGTCAATCGTCTAGATCACAAACGAGGAAAGAATTCGATACCCAATTACATTCCAGAATCACGACTCTAAGATCATGAAACAAACATTGATCTTAAAATGTCAAAAAATACACGAGCCATTGCATATGGCCGAAAAAAAACGTCTATATTGGACGGAAGAAGAGAATATGCTATAAGAGAAGTCTTACTAGACAATAAGCGACGAGCTTATCACCGACAATGATAAGACGACCAAAGACTTTTCAATACGTGTTGTAAATTATTTTTATGAAAATAAACATGTTACTTATATTCATAAAGATTTTAACCTAATAAGATATTAATGACATATATGAGTCAAAAGAAGGTGTATCGGTTCAATGAAAGCTATGACTATATTTATGATATTTATCGAAGTGGTTATAGTGATGAGGATATATTAAGTCGTGCTTACAGAAACTAATGTATTGAGAGTAGTGGTTTATCGTGCAATATTGATCATGTGTGGAGAATACTTAAAAACTGTCCCATGTACACTCCATAGTTTACTAATGATTTTTTTTTTTTCTTTTGTCGATAGTTAAAAGATGAGAAATCGATAAGTTTGGTTCCAGCAATACTTCAAAAAAGGGGGATGCGAGCATTGACATTGATGAACCTAATGAAGTGACTAGTACAATTGGATAGAACGCAGCTAAACGAAAGGTTGTAGGCAAAGATATTTACTTTGATGAGATTGGCACAAAATATAACAACATGGTTAAGACCCCGATTGGTTATAAACTATTTGGTAACCTTTGACCAGATAATTTTTTAACTCAAAATCTAAGACAAATTTAACTCAACTCAACCCTCCTCAATATTATCAATATAATTAAATAATATCAATTAATCATCCTCTTTTTCTTTTTTCAGCCCGAATACGTATCGGGAATTGGTATTGCTCAAAGTCATGAGATTTACCTGGGCCCTCCCACCTTTTCAATCACGAGTAACTGCACTCAATTTAGCTATCTCAAAGAAAGAGTTGCACATTGAATTCAAAGCTGGAGCCATAAAAATTTTTCTGAGGGTGGTCGAACGGTACTGTTAAAATCAGTTCTTGAGTCAAGTCCAGCCTATGCCATGTCGTGCTTCTGAATTCCTAATTCTCTCTGTGAAGAAATTGAGCTGGATTGTGCTAACTTTTGTTGGGGGGGGTGACAGAGGTCAAAGAAAATGCATTGGTGCCATTTGGAAGCTCGATACTTTAGACACTCGGACGTGATGTCGTCTCCTTTGGGTAATGAACTGTCTTTTTGTGTGCTCTCATTGACCTGAAGTAGAGATATAATTGCAAAAGGGTCCGTTGGGAAGCTCGATACTTCAGACACTCGGACGTGATGTCAGCTTCTCATACTTAATCACGGAGAGCACCTCTACTTCCCCATACTTAGTCGTGTGGAGCTTCTCATACTTAGTCACGGAGAGCACCTTTACTTCCCTATACTTAGTCGTGAGGAGCTTCTCATACTTAGTCAGGGAGAGCACCTCAGGGAGAGCACCTCTACTTTCCCATACTTAATCGTGAGGAACTTCTCATACTTAGTCAAATAGAGCACCTCTACTTCCCCATTCTTAGTTGTGTAGAGCACTTCATACTTAGCCGAGACGTTCAAGTCTCGTCTAGACCTCCTTAGGTCTCTCTTCCTCGGTTGCGTTTGGACCTCTTCATGCTTGACTCCGGTTTACAAGTATAGCTATATCAGCTACCAACAAGTTTTGCCAATGCCATCAACTGAGTCAACAAATCGAAGTCTAAACAAAGAAGAACACTACCAAAACCCAAAAATATAGTGTCTCGAAGATCACTTGCACTCATCCCCTTAGGCCTGCCTCGCCCACTTCTTCCATCGTATTCTCAAAATATGCAAAAAAAACTATCATTTGTATGCAAAGCAACTATAATTTGTTCGTTGTCATCCTCAACACTCTACAAGCTGCCCAGCCAGCATACACATGTGAGCGTGCGTGTTGATTTGCTTTTATATGAAATCTTTATTTGAGTTTATTCTCTGTTTGATGAGTTGATGTTGAATTCCTATTTTCTTAATTGACACTTATCTTGATATTTTGAATTGCAACCCACAATTTTTGTATTTATGGTGTGGTTAATTGTTGCCATCTAATCCTCTTAATGCTATGTAAGTAAACCTCAGACTTCTTTATTCGGCAGTCAAAACATAAAAAGAAAATGAAACAAAAAATCTCGGTTCGATTTTTTTCGTTATTGCGGTACAATTCATTTTGTAATTCTTGGAACTTCACTTTGTGGTTATTTTCAGTTCGATTTTGCACCAAACTGCATAATGAACGTACAAACGTGATCAAGAAACTCTGTATTTATGCATAACAAACAATAAGATTATGATGTACAAGAAATTGACTTACAAATTCAGAAAACTGCATAATCTGTAAATTTATATATAGGGGGTAAGTGTCCAAAGTTAGGTCATGCCATCCACTGTTACAGAGTAGTACATAATACTTGATACCTAATTTAGTTTCTTCTCTTTCTTAATATAAAGACCCATACATTACTTTCTGGAGAGTTTTTAGTTGAACTGATTAGTAAACAAAGACTAAGCCAAATTTTGACATCCAATGCCCTGCACATACTTCAGTCAGACTAGCAAAACCAACATGGTAGCATACCCATAAAACTTAGATTAAGATCAGTCGTATACTTCAATTTATGCTTAAGACCAAAAAACGTAAAAGGGGCCAAAACCAGTTGTTTTGGGGGTAAAAAAAACCCCTTGTACAGATACAAAGTTGTTCGGTAATTACATGGTTCACTCAACAAATTCCAAAAAAAAGGGTAATCAATCACCTATGGTGCTTTCCCTGAAACCCGCCTTTGTTCTTGGCAAAAAATGCATTCTTTGTCTTTGGTCTGGGAATCTCATGAATATCCATCACTTGAATCGTCCTCTGCTTTTTGGCTGCAATTAGAAAAAAAAAATTAAAAGAACAAAAAAGATACAAAGGGAGAGAGGGGGAAAAAAAAAAAAAAAGAACCATCCACAAACAAGTCAATCACAAGATTCAAAGCTTATACTAAATCAAAAGATTGCAAACTCTATAATCAGACCATTCTCGGCTTCTTGATAATTCTCCTGAAGCCGCCTTCTTGCTGAATTTAACCTCTCATCATCCATGACTGGGATTGATCTCTACAAATCACATTATAGCATATGAGAAACTCAATCAAATTGAACCAGCTTTAAAACTAGCATATCTTCAATTAGAAACAAAACACATGAAAAGTAGGTATAATTAGTTAGTCTCGCTGCATACATGTAAGCTAATGCCCTGGGCAATTTTACATAAAGAAAATATACCGGGAAGGCACAAGTTTGACATTTAACATATATCCATAAAGAAACACATGCACACAAATAATCCAAACATATGGATCAAAATGTCGGCAAGCAGCCAAGTACATTGGGAGGAGCCGAAGATTTCGAAAGTGATTGTGAAGGTGGTCTTGATGAAGTTTCTCTTCGGGGTATAGATTTTGGTACAGACTTCTGCTTCATTTCACGCCCTCCATTATTCTTTTCAACAGAGGAACTCCCATCTATCATAAAGCCCAAAAAAGGAATATAAACAAAAAAGAGATTAAGGAATCAGAAGCAAAAGTGTAGAGCAGTAAGTCAATCAATGACGAATTGAAACAAGCTAATAAATCACTAGCCGCGAGTTCAATACTGAATTGACACTCACTCTGTGGATTTGGGGAGTACCCAAAATCAGGGACCTGCAAAAATCAAAGCTTCAGAGTTTCAACTGCTGATATTTTAAGCCAGTTTCCAATTATTTCAGTCATCCATTACATTATTTTTCCTTATTTATTTCCTTATTTGTTTCCCTATAAACGTATCAGTCTGGATTAACTTAATTCACCTGGTGATGGCCATTTTGTTGATTTTTGGGAATGCTCTGCTGAGGTGAATCCCCATCAGCTGCCACCACCAACATTAACTTATGAAACTCTTCTTAACTTCAACTACTTTTAGCTACTGTATCAGACAATATTAAAGAGAGCAACTTCCAGTTCTGAAAAACTATGTTACCATTATTTAGGTTTGCAGTCCCTTTTGGTTGGTTCACCCTAACCCATTCATCCACAGTTTCCTTCCATTTTCTGCAGTACCAAGAACAAAATCAACCATGAATACAGTAACAACCTGCAACTAACTTTAATACTAAAGAGTTTTGTCATATTCCAAAAAAATGGGTACATGAAAACCTGACAAGTTGCTTCACCAATACCCGAACCTCATTCGATGGATGTTTCCTCAATCGGTTCACATGTCTTCCTATGTCAGTTTCCTAGACAATCAATCAGAAAGCACTTATAAAACCAAACTAGATGAACAAAAGTTCCATCTTATTGTTCTTCAACCAGATAGGCTTAACTTTCACCTTCAGCGCTTGAAATGTGATATCCATATCTTCCAGGTTCTGAAGCAACTGGACCACATCATCTTCACTCTGGATCAAGGATTTTTTTTTTTTTTATTATTATTATCATTTGGNNAAAAAAAAAAAAAAACTAATAAAAAATCTCGTTACAGGAAAAAATTGAAATAAAACGTAAACCTGGAGTGGATCTTCAAGCTGCTCTTTGATGCTGAGGATTTTGGTCTGCTCATCATCAAACAACCCACCGTACGGATCGAAATCCTCTTCCTCTTCCCCGCCGTTAATCTCCCGGTGGTTGGACTCCGGCGTCAATGGGCTCTTGCCAAAATCATCATTCGAATTCACGTTGCCTTTATCGTCGTCATCAAACTTTTTACCGTCATCATTATATTCATCATCGTAGTTGCCATTATCAACGTTATCGCTGTTATTGTAATTGTTACTAACAGCCTGCGGATAATACGGCTCGTCGACACCGCCGTCCTGGTACAGGCTGCCGTTGCAGTTCCGGCAGAGCTGCGCCGGCGGCGCGTAGAGCGCCTCGACGAATTTGTCACGGCGGCGCTGCAGCTCATCGCCGTAGTCCGAGGAGGCAACTTTAATCGCGGCCTCGATCAGCTCCCAAATCCCAAATCTGGATCTCGATAAGATAGTCCGAAATTCCTCCGAATCCATGCCGACTAAATTCCTTTTTCCTTTTGCTAATAATTTTTTTTTTTTTTTTTGTTTTTAAAATAAGAAAGAAATAATAATTATAGGAAAATAAATTGGGAAAAGAAAATGAGAAAAGAGGAGGAAAACTGTGAGGGTTACATCAGCGGATCTAGGGATTTTGGTATGGATTCCATGAATGACAACAACGAGGTAAACGACACCGTACCGATGTCTTCTGCGAAGAGTGGTGGAGTTTATTAGGGCTTTTTTTTTGGGGGGAATAGAAGGGTTTCGTTATCGTGTATGTAAGAAAGGTATTGGTGAGCTGTGCCCGGCATCACTAATTGGGTGCTTCATCGAATTTTAGTTATTAAAATATTATTAGTTTTTTTTTTTTTTTTCAAAACAATCATATTACTCGACAAAAAACGTAAAAGAGTTTACAACCGGAAGACCTACTAGCTTTAACAAAAACCACAACCACTCCTACTAGGTGGCCTAGAACAACACACAAACATGTACGACAGGCATAACCGGGGTTATGAAATCATGTGCCCTTGCTACAACTAACCAACCACAAGAACCAAAAACAAAACACAACTAAACCACTCCAACTAATCCAAGACACTGAACCTTAAAAAGGACCTAGCAATGGATACATGATAAAAAAACTTAACAAAGCAAAGCACCAAACATAAAACCGAGAACATAAAAAAAAACAACCAAACTCAGTCCATTCACTGTGGGCTAGCCTAGCCACAGTCTCCTCTGGCATCCAAGTGTTTTGAAAGACCCACAAGTTCTGGGACTTCCACAGCCACCATAAAATGTAAGTAGACAATTGAATGCGGGTTTCAGAAATTGGTATGAGCTTCATTTCTGCAATTTGCCACCACCATCCCTTAAAGCCTGTGTTGGCAGCATCAGTGAAATCCCAGGACAAGGGTGATGCCTTCCAAACATCCTGTGCTCTCCTGCATTCAAAAAAGACATGTGCTACAGATTCAATAGCATCCCCACAACATCTGCACACAACATCCACATCAATTCTCCTCTGCAGTAGAATCTGAGATACTGGCAAGTTGTTTGTGAAACACTTCCATAAGAAGTGTCTCAATTTTGGCTTCACCTTCAGAGACCAACATCTCATTCTGGCTTTCTTATCTAGATTCAGATTGTAGCTACAACTAGGAGAGTCTAACTTCATAACCTTCTGACCAATAACCAATGCATAGGCAGATGCAACTGAGAACTTGCCTTTATCATCAGGACTCTATATCCATATGTCTCTCTCCTCTGGATTCAAAGACTGCATAGCTAAGATGGCTCTACAGGAAGAAGGTGTAAACAGTTGATGCAACAAATCACTATTCCAAGACCTCCCAGAATCAGAAACCGGCTCACACATCCATGTCACCTGCAAACTCTCTACATTTTGCTTTAAACAAGGAACTCCTGATTTGATTCTCAGTACCCAAAGTTCAGACAAGATTTTTGTGCTTAACCCATCTCTAACCTGTTTTCTAAAGCTTTCTTTATGAATGTTCATGACCCTGACCTAAGAATTCCATACCCAAGAAGCAGAAGCCTTTCCTCTGACATTGAGCACACATTCATTTGGAAAGTACTTTTCCTTAAAGATTCTAGTCATTAGAGAGTTTGGATTTGTCAACACTCTCAAATTTGTTTCAAAATAAGAGAGTCATTGAACACCCTGAAGTCTTTGAATCCCAATCCTCCTACACTCTTAGGAATAGTAGCCTTCTGCCATGCTAGCCAATGCACACCTTTCAGTTGATCCTTGCCAGAAGACCACCAAAAATTTGCACACAGTTATGCTATTTCTTTACACACTCCCACAAATAAGCAGATATAGGATATCACAAAGATTGGTAGTGCAGATATAATAGCCTTCAACAAATACCTCCTTCCCAGCAAAAGATAGTAATCTGTTTTTTTCCATCTAACAATCTTCTTCTTCACAACAGACTTTACATATTCTAACACTTCTTTCTTACTCTTACCAATGCCCAAAGGAAGACCAAGGTATCTATAGGAGTAACATACCTCAATCCCGTGCATACATTGACACACTTCAAACTTTAGTCTCTCAGAAGCATTCTTACTGAAGAAAACAGAAGATTTAGAAAGATTCACTCTCTGCCCTGTAAAACTCTGATAATAAGCCAAGATTTTGAGTAAGTGCTGGGAGTTTTGATAGTCAGCTGAGCAGAACAAAAGAGCATCATCTGCAAACATGAGATGAGACAGAACAGTCCCACCTCTTGTGAGCTTCAATCCATGCACATCACCACTAGTGATAACACTCCCAATTAATTTAGAAAATATCTCAGACACCAGCAGAAACAGATAGAGAGACAGAGGGTCTCCTTGTTTGAGTCCTCTAGATGGGATAACAAAACCAGTCACCTTGCCATTGATGTTAAAAGAGAACACAGATGAAGATATGCAAGCAACGATCCATCTCACAAAAACTGAACTAAATCCCATCTTCAGTATCAATTTATTCAAGCAATTCCATTCCACACAGTCATAAGCCTTCATCATATCTAACTTTACAGGCATAAAGCTTTTACTGCCCATCCTATGTCTATTCAAATGATGAATCACCTCATGAGCTATTACCACATTATCCAGTAACTGTCTCTCTGATATAAAAGCAGACTGAGTTTCACCGATACAGAATTTTAAGCAATCTTTCAGTCTAGAGGCAATGACCATTGCAATAATTTTGTAAGAAACTGAGCACAGGCTAATAGGTCTAAATTGGTTGACAGATTCATGGTTTTCACACTTAGGAATTAAGGTTATAATAGTATGATTCCAGCTCCTCATTATTTTACCAGTGTCAAAAAATTCAATATTGCTGCACACAGATCATCCTTTATAAGGGGCCAAAAATGTTGGAAAAATAGTGCAGTCATACCATCTTCTCCTGGTGCCTTGTTAGGATTCATTGAAAACAAAGCAGTCTGTATCACAGCCTCATCCACAGGTGCAATCAATCTGAAATTCTCCTCCTCAGAAATGACAGGAGATATTAAATTGAGGATCTCAGCTTCACCCTTTGAGCCTTCTGATGTAAAAAGAGATTGGTAGAAGTTGATAAAACAAGCCTCAATCTGCTCTTGGCTAACTGCATGTCTGTTCATAGCATCCACTGTTGGGTTCTGTTAGAAACGTCAAACAACATGCATAGCATTGAACTTCATCGAAATAAATCCTAACGCAGTGGAATCTATAGTTAGGATATGGACGTTTACCTTTTAAAATTTTGTCGACTCTGAGACGATGTAGAGTACCGTTGATGAAGTTCGTCTGAACACCACAACCTAATGGGCAGATAGGTTTGGCCTTTAGTCGATTCTAATCGACACGTCAAACGGATCACGGTTGAACGACACGCGGGTCTCGGTCGTCGGGTGCAGCGGGCGTGCGCATCGGGCGCGGGCGGCAACGGACTAGCGCTG
>CACSLK010024540.1:12868101-12893830 GCA_902706635.1 Striga hermonthica | reverse complement strand
CAACGTGCAAGCAGGCGTCGTGCACGATGGTCAAGCGTCGCTGGGCGTAGCTGGGACGTGGGGCGTCGCTCGCGATGTGGTGCGGCAGCGCTCGGGCATGCGCGGCGGACCTTCTGGCGGCGATGCGATTTTTCCGCGGCGGATCACGGCGACGATGGGCGGCGGTGATGATGTGATGAAGATGACTGGAATTTATGTCTTTTAGAAAGCTCAATTAATTGTACCAAAAAGCCTTCTAATGGATTACCTAAGCACCTACTTCGATTAAACTTGGTGGAGCGTTTAATCGAATCTCCCTAACTCTCGAACGATGTAATTCTCTCGCGTATGTAGTAGAGAAAATCGGCCAAGACAACACTGTAGGGGAGGTTGGGACATGGTGTATTTATAGGCTCCATTAGGGACCTTAAGTAGGTGCTAAATATGGGCTTATTCCATTAGGCCTAGGAATCCTAATTCTACTCCAATACTAATTTAATGTAGGAAGGAATTTCCTACTAATCATCTCCTTCTAGAAGACTCCTAAGTCTCCTAACAATAGAGAAGATCCTTGTAGGAATATCTTTCCTAATTTAAATTAATAACCATGGAATAAAATTAATTCCTAATTTAGGAAGCCTAATTTTACTCCAATTAATAATATAATGTAGAAAATATATTTCCTACTAATCTTCATCTTCTGGAAGACTCCCAAGTCTTCTAATCCCAAGAGAAGATTCTAGTAGGAATTTTATTCTCCTAATTAATTAATTAATATGGAATAAAATTAATTCCTATTTAATGAAATTAAATAATAAAACATCCCACTAGAGTAATATTATTGTTCTCCCCATTTAGCCACTATTTTACCAATAAAATCGAGCCTCCATGATTAAATAATATTAATCTGATTGATCGATTTACCTCCCTATGTTTAAGATATAACGTCCGTTGATTAATTAAATTACTGACAAAATAATTAATCAACTTCTTATTCATTTCCGAAATTAGTACCACTCAGACTTTAACCATTATGTCAGACAATCGTCTACCTGCAGGGTTTAACATAATGTTCTTCCTGAGCTCATTTCGGGGACGTCATCAATCCAGCGCACTGGAACATAGTGACTGTAAATAATCTATAATAGCACATCATATAATTATTCTTACTTACCAAAATACCTCGTATGTCATCCTAACAGAATATGAATCACTTGGTAAATCAAATAAATAAGAGATAAAAATATATGCCTATTTTATATTATATTACAGCTTAAGAGAACGCATCAATCACTGAAGGGCGAGGTTACAACAACGGTCAGTGAGTCTCATAACTGTTTGTCCCATTTTTGTTGCATTTTTCTTTGTCTCTTTGTCTTTCTTTTTCCCCCATATTGAGTCTTTTTGTTGGGTTTTATTCGTTTTTGTAGTTTATTGCTTGATTTGATCTATTTCGGTTTTTCTTGTGTTTTCGTGTGTTTTTCTGGTTTTTTTTCTTTGTTTATGGTGTGTAGGTTTGAAGCTTCGGGAGGACCTAATTATGGGCAAAAGCTTATTGTGCAAGCATAATTAAATAGAGGAGTTCGTTGGCAACACACAGAAAATAGCGGAATCGGATTCCGAGTCCAAACGAGCCCGAACGAGCCCAAACCGTGAAATCGTGCAAGGCTGCCGGTCCATAGCGCCGCTATGGCCATAGCGCCGCTGTGGCCATAGCGCCGCTATGGCTAACCCAGCTAGCGGCGCTACCAGCGAAGCGCGCCCATAGCGATGGCCAGACGCCCAAGCTCCGCGACCCATAGCGCCGCTATGGCCTTAGCGCCGTTATGCCTTGGTCGCGGGCCAGAATTGTTTTTTCTCGTTCTCTCTCGTTTTTGCTCGGTTTTTCGAACCATATAAAGGAGAACTTGTCCGAGACTCGAGACAGATCTCGACCAGGTGTAAACCTAGGTTTGAGAACACGACTCACTCCTTCTCTTCTCTTCTCTTCTCTTCTCTTCTCTTCTCTTCTTCTTCTTCATTTTTCTTCTTCTTTCCATCATCATTCTCCATTTTTCTTCTTCCTTTTGATAATTAGGGTTAAGCTTGTAACTTGGATTCGACTCTTGAATATGGATTGATTGTAAGTTTTTCATCTTGTTTAATTCATGTGAATGATTATTTGAGGCGAATTGCTTGATTTTGTTGAATTCATGTTAAGTAGCTAATTCTGACTGCTAGGGATAGGGGATGATTATTCTCGTTTAACGTGTATCTCTCGGGCTTGAATTGTTCGTTCTTGGTTGATTTAATTCGAATTGATAGAATCTTGTTTGATTGGTTGATATAATCGAAGGGTGACACTTCGATCTTGTAATTGGAAACAATTGGGTGTTGATTAGTCGAGTTAAGGTTTTGTTGATTCAATATGACTAGTTGATTAATCACCTTCTAGTTAAATTAGCGACTTTTCGAACCGAAAGGGGAGAAGTCGTAGACTTAGGCTCGCATGAGGTAGACGATTTCGTAACTGAATTAGTCTATAGGTTTTGGGTTGAAATACGCGCTTGTCGATGACCCGTCCCTTGTTACGAAAAGTTATTGGGATGGGATAATTGGCGTGTGTCGTATGCTCGAGTTTTTTCGTCTATGTTCAATCCCTTGTTACGAAGAGTTATTGGGAAAAAACTGCTAGATGTTTAAGCGAGAGTGTCAATCTGAAATAGAATGATCAATGTCCCGGCTTTACAAATAGAACTTGAATTAATTATCCCCGATTCCCTAGATTCTTCATCTTCGCTTCTTTTACATTATTAGGAAGATTATTGCTTTTATGTGTTGTCAATACCAAAGCTGAATTCCGAATAGCCTTCCTCGTGAGATCGACCCGGGGAACGAATCTTTTGACTCGTACTCGGTAAAAAGAATAATTTGTGCTAAAACAAATTTGGCGCCGTTGCCGGGGAAGGCAAGTAGGATATTTGGTCTTGGTATTGATTTTATTTTTTTTCGTGTTTCTCTTATTTTCTTGATTTTCGTATTTTTGTTTTATCTTTTGTGCATATTTGTTTTTCTTTTTGTCTTTTTTGTTTTTGTTTTCTTTTTCTTGTCTTTTCGTGGCTACGCGTGGTTTTTCTGTTCTGGTGTGCAGGTATTATGAGCTATAACAGTGTGTTCCCCTATTCGCACACCCAATCTTGGGGTATCGAGCCGAGCTATTCCAACGGGCATCACCAGCCATTTTCATACCCTTCCGAGCAGTACAGGGATCCTTCCCCGGTCGAGCAATATTATGAGTCCCACGAGTTCAACGAGAAGCTCGACCGTATCTATGATTTCGCAGTATTTCGGTTAGCTCAGGAAGAAGAGACGACAACCCGGTGTGCCCAATTGAACCAGCCACCTCCATTCTACGATTCTTGGGACAATGGCCAGACTTGGTCGTATCCTTACGAGCAGCAGTGGGAGTCCAGGCCTGTTGAGCAGTCATGTGAGTCCCTCGAGGATTCCTCAGAATATAACGCCAAGCTCGACCAGGTCCTCACTCTTTTGGCATCCCAAGCGGCCCGTAAGAGCAATCTTGAGTCCAGGATCGAGAACCTAGTGGAGCGCGTGCACTTTAGAGGATCGAGTTACGTCACTCCCGAGCCCACCGCTCAAGGCGAACCTACACATAGAGACGAGCCTCGGGAGGCTGCTTTGTCGTTCGATGGGAAGCTCGACCTCATCCTTGCTCGCATATCTGCCCTGACCACTCGAGATGTGGACATTGAGCTCTGGTGTGCTCGACTGAGCACACAAATGGAGATTCTTGCAGCACATACCAGCTCAATCGAGGCAAAAGTCGACTACCCCCACCTCATGCTTGATACTCAAGCCCGCACGATGAAGCAAATGTGTGAGGCCGAAGAAGATGATGATGAGCTTGATGATATTTCAGAGGAGGAGATCCACGGGCTTGATTCTCAAGTCCCTCCTCCCACTTCCGAGTTGGAGCATCCGTCTTCGGGGCCTTTACACTGTGATACTAAGTGGGGAGCATTCAGTTCGACTTGTTCCACAGATGAGCTTATATTTTCAGAGGTTGACGATAGAGCTCGGGTGGAAAAAGCTCTACGTCTAGAGTTGGGAATTGCTCGTACCCGAGACCTCTTTATACAGAACATGACCACCCAGATCCACTATGCCCGCCTTCTAACCACACTGCCCGGGCTACCACTTCTAGAAAATACGAAGGCGTGGCACGATCGTCACTTCTTCTTAGATCCCGGTTGAGTTCTCTTCAGGTTTCGTCAAGATAATGACGTTAAACAAGCGCTTCTTGGGAGGCAACCCAAGTGATTTACTGCTTTATTAGATATTTTTCTTTTCGCTTTTTAGTTTTATCTTGGAATAATGGGAGTTTGGAGTTTCGTGATTTTCTTAGTGGCAGGGATGAGTTCGCGAGGCTGATCATAGGCGAGCTACTTGCACATGCATGCTACTTCTCCTCGAGGCACTTCGGTTTGCACACCCTTTTCTTATTTTCTCTTTTTGAGTTGTTTCTTTCTTTTGTCTTTTCTTTTGAGTTTGTGTCTTGTGTTAGCTGCTAGTTTAGTTCATTATATGAAAATGTTGGGTCCTATTATGTGACTTCCGGTTTGTGTTGAAGCAATGAGGTCATTGCCTCATTCTAAGTGTAGGGGAGTTTATTTGGATTTTGCATGTTTATGTGGTGGAACCGTCTAGCTTTAGGTTTTTGTGTTGTTGAGCATGGTATTGGTGGATTATATGAATTGTTGATGAATGTTTGATGAAATTGGGAAGTTGTGATAACGAGCGTGTTGGTCATTGCCTCGGTATTTGCTTGATTGCTTTGAGTGACATTTATTTACCTTGTGAGGTTTTGAGCCTTATGCTTTTCTTGTGAGATATTGGTCATATTCTTGAATGATTAGAACTTTCCTTGAGTTTGTTTGAAAGGAATCGATTGAGTTTGAAATTGCGAATATAATTGAGGCATTTTGTTGATTAGCTCTCTTTCTGCCTTGTTCTTTGGTCCTAAAATTTATTCCACTAGTAGCCTTTGAGCTTAAAACTTTTTCTTGTCAACCTATTGACCGATTTGTGTGATGATTGGGGGATTGGTGGCATTTTTTAATATGGTGGAAATTTGAGTTGCATTTTATTGGCTTGACCTGTTGAAAAAAAAAAGAAAACATGAGAGCTCACAGGACGAATTAAATGGACTCTGCTCCTCTTACTAGTCGATCCACGTTGACGGGTAACGAGCATTGGGAGACTACTGTAGGACACTTGGATGACCTCCAATGTTTAAACCTATAGAATGTTGTCCTTTTGATTCGATTTTGTTCGGAAAAAGTTACTCTCTAAATAAATTAAAAAAAAAAACAAAAAGAAAAGAAAAAGAAAAGAAATTTGGGTCAAGTGATGTTGCAATTCGATTAGAGCACTTAGGTGTTGTTTGTGGAGTTGCTTTGGTTGGATGGTGAAGGTGTTGTCATGTTTACGCCAGATTGGTAGCGGAGAACTCGAGCTATCTATTTGCTCGAGAATTGTGATTGTTTATTTGAGTTGCTTTTCTCGCATATATCCTTTACCTTAGCCCACGTTACAACTCGTGAAGTCCTCTTGATTCGCAAGTTTTTGAGCTTTGATTTTTTTCGAGTAATTTAAACGATTGGCAAGCATATGTTGAAACTTGAATATTGACCAATTTTGAGCGTTCCTATCACTTAATCATGCAAGAAAATGAGTGAGGCATATATGATAATCTATGTTTTGAGAGTTTATCATTTCATGGCCAAGTCGATATTTGAGGCATATGGTCGTATGTTTGTTGGAATTCGACTCGATTGAATTGGGCATTTTGAAGCTCTTCTTATTTGAAACCGTATCCATGCTCGTGTCTTGTTTTTTTTTTGTTTTTGTTCGGGACGAACAAAGGATTAAGTGAGGGGGAGTTGTTTGTCCCATTTTTGTTGCATTTTTCTTTGTCTCTTTGTCTTTCTTTTTCCCCCATATTGAGTCTTTTTGTTGGGTTTTATTCATTTTTGTAGTTTATTGCTTGATTTGATCTATTTCAGTTTTTCTTGTGTTTTCGTGTGTTTTTCCGGTTTTTTTTTTCTTTGTTTATGGTGTGTAGGTTTGAAGCTTCGGGAATACCTAATTATGGGCAAAAGCTTATTGTGCAAGCATAATTAAATAGAGGAGTTCGTTGGCAACACACAGGAAAAAGCGGAATCGAATTCCGAGTCCAAACGAGCCCAAACGAGTCCAAACCGTGAAATCGTGCAAGGCTGCCGGTCCATAGTGCCGCTATGGCCAACCCAGCTAGCGGCGCTACCGGCGATGTAACACCCCGAGGTAATTAATAAAGGAATATACTAGCTTCGAGTATAAGCTAGCCTTTATTAATAAATATTAATGTTAATGTTCATGTCTAAGTTATTTGACCAGTTAAATTCCAAATTCGATGTTAAATCGAAAGATTATCCGGTTAATTTTACTTATTAACCGAGACAAGGATAGTAATTAATCTTAGTCTGTTTATATAAATAAATGGACATCAGTAAGTTGGGATTAATTAATTCAGTGTTCGAAATAAATTTCGAAGTCAAGTTCCGACCAAACTCATATAATTCGGTTATAGTTCCTTACGTAAAGTTCGGTTTTCCTATACAGCGGTCCGTTCACACTTGGTACATCGCCCACAATTAGCTTATGCTTAAGCAATTGTTATTAACTCTTGCTTAATTATATTAATCCATGCTTAATTAACTTAATCCATGTTTAGTTAATTAATCATGATTAGCTTAAAAATAATCATGATTAGCTTAATGTTAATGATGATTAATTAACACTAATGAAGATTAGTTTAAGGTTAATCATGTTAAGGGGAATCATGTTTAGCTTAGCATGTTAGGGTTAATCATGTTTAAGGGGAATCATGTTTACCTTAGCATTGAGCATGCTTAGCACGGCCATTAGTACGCATAAGCACGTCCTTAGCACGCCTAGGGTTAATCATGTTTAAGGGGAATCATGTTTAGCTTAGCATTGAGCATGCTTAGCACGGCCATTAGTACGCATAAGCACGTCCTTAGCACGCCTTAACCGAACTAATAGTCGAGAGTTCAAAGCTCCCCAATCTTCACGTGCATCGTCATCATTTTATGGACACATGGACGGACTTGACGCATGACTAAGCAAGACATGAGGTGAGTAAGCACCCCAAACGCCATCCTTCGGCCTTAATCATGCAGCAAGTGGTGCTCGGCTATTGGCCGAGACTTTCCCACCATTTTTCCCCACCGTTCAGCCTCTATAAAATCTGGTGTTTGGGTTGAGTGAAGGGCTTAGTAGATAAGATATAAGTTCAGCACCTATTAACCAAGCTTAGCATATAAATACACGCACCCGGCGATTAATTCACGCACACGCACACGCACACGCACACGCACACTCGATGGCAAGAAGCCGCAAGTTCGTGTGATTTCAGCCGAGCAATTGTAAAGGTAACCTCATGTTCAACATTCTCTCATGTTAATTAGATCAAGTCAAGTTTAGTTCATTCAGTTCATGTCAAGAATTCATGAGAAAATGCGAATTATACTCGATTTTGGTACTCATAGGTCATGATCGAGTGATGTTCGGTTTTATGCGAATAACACCGAGCAATTCATGTCTATTTGAGCATTTTGGGTCAGTATATGTTCAGTTTTGAAAGATAGGTCGGGACAAGTTGAAGTTTGGTTCATGAAATGGCCTATGGATGTGCATGTCCACGGGCCGTTGCGTGCCCTTTCGTGTTATCTTTCAATATAATCAGAATTGTTCGAGTAACCCATGTCTCAATAGTCTTTAAATAATATATGATGATCAATTTATTGGGGTTGTTTAATAAAAGTTAAAGTTTGTTCGAGGATTTGGCCCAACGCCGAACATGTGCGTACGGTGCGCACGCCTCGACGCTATTCAAATCCATCAAGTAAAGTTCATGATTTTTGGGTTAAATCAATATGTATAGTCATGTTATGTTTAAATATGTGGAAACATGTTCATGTTGCCGGAGGAAGTTGCCGGACGGCCGTCAGGGGTCGGTCGTACTCGCGCTGTCCGCACATCGCGGTTACAGCGTACCGGCAGTGTGCGTGTAGTGCAGGTGGTGCGCGGTAGGTACCGCGTATAGTCAGTACCCGCTGTGAGTAGCCGTTGGCAGTGCGCCTGTGCACGCCAACGCTCAGTCAGACACGCCAGCGTGCGGTAACGCACGCCAGCACGCAGCATCGCACGTCAGTGGCCTCGGCAGCAACCTGCTCGAGTAGCCAGCATCACGGGAATGCACGGCAACGCCCGCATAATGCCAGTCATGCCCATTTAACGCTCGTGTGCGAGTCTAAGTGCTCAGACGCACGTCGTGGTGTGCGGTAACACTCGACGATGCTCAATCACGTAACAGCCGATGCTTATAGCACTCGGCAACGCTTCATAATGTGTTCAGTCGCACTCCGTAGCACACCAGTGTGCGGAGTTGTGTTAAGCATGGATCGTGAGGCACGGCGATGCCGTGTCTGCGCCCAGTTCACGCCCAGCGGCCAGTGCAGCGGCCAGTCCAGCCAGCAACCGCACACGCGACCTTGACAGGCCCGCTGGCCGAGTCAGCCGTCGACCATCCGGTCCGAGCAGACCGGTGGTCCTTCCAGACCAGTTCAGACCGGTTTGGACCGGTTCATCTATATTTTAATATTTCAGTCCCGTTTTCAGTTAAATTCTGAGTCCAGTTCAGTTCAGTAAATTCATGTCAGTTCAGTTCCGAGTTTATTCAGTTCCGGTTATACCGGTTAAGTTAAAATATCATGTTTAAGTTCAGTAGAGCATCTTAACATAATAAACAATTATTTTATCAGTTTGAGCATAGTATTTAGTAATTGTTTATATTATTTTCAGTTTGATCAGGATACAGATGATCAACACTTACATTTTCAAATCAGCAATTCAGGTGGGTACTCAGACTGGTATTACATTGATTATAATTACAGTACCATGTTTGAGGTATGTATTCTCAGTTCAGTATCCGCTCGGAATGGTCGTCGGTCCCCTCTGGGTTCTAGTGGCCCTAATGTGCCCACTAGAGTGTGCACATGATGTCCGGTATTAGTTTGTGCCGGCAGATGTTCAGGTATCAGGCAGGTGACGATTATGTCATCATCAGTATCAGATCATGATTATTCAGACCGGTTTCATGTTCATGTTCATGCCAGGATCATGATATTTAATTATTCTCACTGTTTACTTTAGGATGAGTTTCCACGGAGCACAGTGGAGTTGAGTGCTCACGCCCCACTTTTATCATGTTTTTCAGGTCATGAAGTCGGGACAGAGGAGTGAGATGACGAAGCAGTTCGGGATTATGCTTATAAAGTTTAAATTACCTAAACTTTATGCTTATAAAGCTTAATTATGTTTTGTACAGTTTGAATTTGGCATAGCAGTGCCGTTATTATTTTCAGATAACTTGTTTTCACGATCACGGTACTGCTATCCAACTTCACCACTACAGTTTCCGCTGATGTTTTACTGTTCGTCATTATTAGCCAAATGGATCAGTCGGCAAACTGTTAGTTGGTTTTTCAAAACCAAAAGTTCAGATTTAACAGTCAAGTATGTATTATAGTAGCACCTCGAATCAGTATTTCGCAATGTAAAATGTTTTATTTTGAATGCAATTGCGAAAAGCGCGCTCTGATTTTCATGATAAGGCGGGGTGTTACAGTTGGTATCAGAGCAATGTTTTTGCGTCTCTGAATATTTCACGAGTCAGAAAATTTTTCAGAAAACCCGAACACATCATGCTCACGCCTCGCCGACTACAGGTAAGTGCTGATTCATGTTTTAAATTATAAACAATTTACTATTTCTATGCTCAGAAATTTCTCAGTTACGGTATAGTTAAGATGCTCGAATCATGATCAGGATCAGTAGTCAGTATACTCGAGATTTAATGTCAGTATTTTCCCCAGTCATGCTTAGCGACTCGTCAAGAAATTTGTGCGCTTTATTGATTATTTTAAATAATGTCATCAGTAAGGATGTTCGAGTCCGATTTCAGAACCTTAGAAAGGGGCTAAGTTTGAAAACTCTAGATTTAATTCTAGATATATTCAAGTTAAGTTAGCAACTTGTCAGGAGATTTGTAAACACTTGTGTTATACAAATCTTAGTGATCATCTTCCTCAGACATTTTCTATCGGAAATTTGTTCATTTTGCCAATCAGTTGGCACATTCCAAGGAAGAATTCCTTGAGTTAGATCAGGGAATAAGCTCAATTTTCCTAAAGTCAGGTCAGTAAATCAAGTTTAGGGCGAAATTTTCATGTTAAAGGTTGTTATATTTTCCAAGTCATTGTCAAATTAGCGGTTTCCAGTGTATAAGAGTCAATATTCAGGGTTACCATGGAGGCTTGAAATAAGAGCCACTCAGCCGGGTATACCATGGAGACTTGAAGCTGAAACTGAAGCAGTAAATTTCATGTAATAACAGCCTTTCCAGTCAGACATGTCGTGTATTATGTCAGTAAGGATACTTCAGGTTATGAGTTTCAAGTTCAAGATCAGTTAATTCCTTTTTGTACTTGCGGGACCAGTTGATACTGGAGTAGCCCTATACAGTACATAATCATGAGTCAATGTTCACAGTTTAGGGTCAATGTACATGTATTAAGGTCGACGTATAATAGTTGTTCAGCCGGGTTAAAATGGAGGTCTGCAAGACAAACTATTAGTCCAGTTTTACCTGGAAACTTGAAGTCGCACCTTATTAAGTCAAGTAAGTCAGTAAATGTCATGTTCCAAATTCCGAGACAATCATCCGGTGGTCTCGGAATAACTTTCAGCATTTAGATAAAGGATGATTCAGTCAAGTCATGGTTATTCAGTTATGCAAATGTCCAGGTTAGTCATGTCAAGTCAAGGATAGTCTGTCTGATAAGACAAGACTTGTCAGTTATTTCAAGTATGTCCAGTACCTTGATTCTCAAATGCAGATAATTTGAGAAATCATAGGAAAGATCAGTTCATGATAAACTTTTCTTGAGGTTATGTTCGACCTCAGGTACAACATGTCGGCGTACGAGACAATGGAGAAGACCAGCCAACATCATCAACATTATGGAGACGAACCAGAGCTTTCCATTCACGGATACATGTCACAAGAAGAGAAGGATGCCATGCCTGAGTCACAGTACACTGGAAAATCACAGAAAGTTAGCATTATAGTACATTGAGGTTACTAGTTGAGACACAGAAATGACTAGTTATACAGACTACGCCGACGACGCAGGTGCAATGTTCGTCAGGTGCTGTATGCAGGCGTGCCGCATTCACTTGATGAGGAGCAGGTGTGCCGCAATACAATGTGCCGCGAACGATGTGCCGCGTTATCGAGCAGATGTTCACGAAAGGTAATCACTGATATTGCTAGTTATCCTCATTTGTACGTGTGCGTATCTCTGGAATTTTCCGTGTGTACCAACAAATGGAGTTGCCCCACCCAACGTTCAGACTGAAGATCAGCAGTCAGTTAGGAGATGATCCTCAAGAATTGTGTATAAAAATCATGTATAATCAGTGGAACACTTTATTTCAGAAAAGTGTCCATTCTCAGTCAGCAGTATCCAACAATTCACTTAATTGTGAATTGATGTATCTTCAATTCAGATCAAGTCTATTATTCAGTATTAAAGTACTGAATTCTCAAGTCATATCATCAGTAAGTATAAGCTTTATGTTAAACTTGTACGTCCAGTTTAAGTATTTCCGAGGACGAAAATATTTTAAGGAGGGTGGATTGTAACACCCCGAGATTATTAATAAAGGAATATACTAGCTTCGAGTATAAGCTTGCCTTTATTAATAAATATTAATGTTAATGTTCATGTCTAAGTTATTCGACCAGTTAAATTCTAAATTCGATGTTAAATCGAAAGATTATCAGGTTAATTTTATTTATTAACCGAGACAAGGATAGTAATTAATCTTAGTCCGTTTATATAAATAAATGGACATCAGTAAGTTGGGATTAATTAATTCAGTGTTCGAAATAAATTTCGAAGTCAAGTTCCGACCGAACTCATATAATTCGGTTATAGTTCCTTACGTCAAGTTCGGTTTTTCTATACAGCGGTCCGTTCACACTTGGTACACCGCCCACATTTAGCTTATGCTTAAGCAATTGTTATTAACTCTTGCTTAATTATCTTAACTCATGCTTAATTAACTTAATCCATGTTTAGCTAATTAATCATGATTAGCTTAAAAATAATCATGATTAGCTTAATGTTAATGATGATTAATTAACACTAATGAAGATTAATTTAAGGTTAATCATGTTTAAGAGGAATCATGTTTAGCTTAGCATGTTAGGAATCATGTTTAGCTTAGCATTGAGCACGACCATTAGTGCACATAAGCACGTCCTTAGCACGCCTAAGCCGTGCTTAACCGAAATAATAGCCGAGAGTTCAAAGCTCCCCAATCTTCACGTGCATCGTCATCATTTTGCACATAAGCACGTCCTTAGCACGCCTAAGCCGTGCTTAACCGAAATAATAGCCGAGAGTTCAAAGCTCCCCAATCTTCACGTGCATCGTCATCATTTTATGGACACATGGAGAGCTAGGACGGACTTGAGGCATGACTAAGCAAGACATAAGGTGAGTAAGCACCCCAAACGCCACCCTTCGGCCTTAATCATGCGGCAAGTGGTGCTCGGCTATTGGCCGAGACTTTCCCACCATTTTTCCCCACCGTTCAGCCTCTATAAAATCTGGTGTTTGGGTTGAGTGAAGGGCTTAGTAGATAAGCTATAAGTTCAGCACCTATTGACCAAGCTTAGCATATAAATACACGCACCCGGCAATTAATTCACGCACACGCACACTCGATGGCAAGAAGCCGCAAGTTCGTGTGATTTCAGCCGAGCAATTGTAAATGTAACCTCATGTTCAACATTCTCTCATGTTAATTAGATCAAGTCAAGTTTAGTTCATTCAGTTCATGTCAAGAATTCATGAGAAAATGCGAATTATACTCGGTTTTGGTACTCATAGGTCATGATCGAGTGATGTTCGGTTTTATGCGAATAACACCGAGCAATTCATGTATATTTGAGCATTTTGGGTCAGTATATGTTCAGTTTTAAAGGATAGGTCGGGACAAGTTGAAGTTTGGTTCATGAAATGGCCTATGGATGTGCACGTCCACGGGCCGTTGCGTGCCCTTTCGTGTTATCTTTCAATATAATCAAAATTGTTCGAGTAACCCATGTCTCAATAGTCTTTAAATAATATATGATGATCAATTTCTTGGGGTTGTTTGATAAAAGTTAAAGTTTGTTCGAGGATTTGGCCCAACGCCGAACATGTGCGTACGGTGCGCACGCCTCGACGCTATTCAAATCCATCAAGTAAAGTTCATGATTCTTGGGTTAAATCAGTATGTATAGTCATGTTATGTTTAAATATGTGGAAACATGTTGATGTTGCCGGAGGAAGTTGCCGGATGGCCGTCAGGGGTCGGTCGTACTCGCGTTGTCTGCATATCACGGTTACAGCGTACCGGCAGTGTGCGTGTAGTGCAGGTGGTGCGCGGTAGGTACCGCGTATAGTCAGTACCCGGTGTGAGTAGCCGTTGGCAGTGCGCCTGTGCGAGCCAACGCTCAGTCAGACACGCCAGCGTGCAGTAACGCACGCCAGCACGCAGCATCGCACGTCAGTGGCCTCGGCAGCAACCTGCTCGAGTAGCCAGCATCGCGGGAATGCACTGCAACGCCCGCATAATGCCAGTCATGCCCATTTAACGCTCGTGTGCGAGTCTAAGTGCTCAGACGCACGTCGTGGTGTGCGGTAACACTCGACGATGCTCAGTCACGTAACAGCCGATGCTTATAGCACTCGGCAACGCTTCATAATGTGTTCAGTCGCACTCCGTAGCACACCAGTGTGCGGGGTTGTGTTAAGCATGGATCGTGTGGCACGGCGATGCCGTGTCTGCGCCCAGTTCACGCCCAGCGGCCAGTGCAGCGGCCAGTCCAGGCAGCAACCGCACACGCGGCCTTGACAGGCCCGTTGGCCGAGTCAGCCGTCGACCATCCGGTCCGAGCAGACCGTTGGTCCGGCCAGACCGGTTCAGACCGGTTTGGACCGGTTCATCTATATTTTAATATTTCAGTCCCGTTTTCAGTTAAATTCTGAGTCCAGTTCAGTTCAGTAAATTCATGTCAGTTCAGTTCCGAGTTTATTCAGTTCAGGTTATACCGGTTAAGTTCAAATATCATGTTTAAGTTCAGTAGAGCATCTTAACATAATAAACAGTTATTTTATCAGTCTGAGCATAGTATTTAGTAATTGTTTATATTATTTTCAGTTTGATCAGGATACAGATGATCAGCACTTACACTTTCAAATCAGCAGTTCAGGTGGGGACTCAGACTGGGTACTACATTGATTATAATTACAGTACCATGTTTGAGGTATGTATTCTCAGTTCAGTATCCGCTCGGAATGGTCGCCGGTCCATTCTGGGTTCTAGTGGCCCTAATCTGCCCACTAGAGTGTACACATGGTGTCCGGTATTAGTTTGTACCGGCAGATGTTCAGGTATCAGGCAGGTGACGATTATGTCATCATCAGTATCAGATCATGATTATTCAGATCGGTTTCATGTTCATGTTCATGCCAGGATCATGATATTTAATTATTTTCACTGTTTACTTTAGTATGAGTTTCCACGGAGCACAGTGGACTTGAGTGCTCACGCCCCACTTTTATCATGTTTTTCAGGTCATGAAGTCGGGACAGAGGAGTGAGATGATGGAGCAGTTCGGGATTATGCTTATAAAGTTTAAATTACCTAAGCTTTATGCTTATAAAGCTTAAATTATGTTTTGTACAGTTTGAATTTGGCATAGCAGTGTCGTTATTATTTTCAGATAACTTGTTTTCACGATCACGGTACTGCTATCCAACTTCACCACTACAGTTTCCGCTGATGTTTTACTGTTCGTCATTCTTAGCCAAATGGATCAGTCGGCAAACTGTTAGTTGGTTTTTCAAAACCAAAAGTTCAGATTTAACAGTCAAGTATGTATTATAGTAGCACCTCGAATCAGTATTTCGCAATGTAAAATGTTTTATTTTGAATGCAATTGTGAAAAGCGCGCTCTGATTTTCATGATAAGGCAGGGTGTTACAAGCGAAGCGCGCCCATAGCGATGGCCAGACGCCCAAGCCCCGCGACCCATAGCGCCGCTATGGCCTGGTCGCGGGCCAGAATTGTTTTTTCTCGTTCTCTCTCGTTTTTGCTCGGTTTTTCGAACCATATAAAGGAGAACTTGTCCGAGACTCGATACAGATCTCGACCAGGTGTAAACCTAGGTCTGAGAACACGACTCACTTATTCTCTTCTCTTCTCTTCTCTTCTCTTTTCTTCTCTTCTCTTCTCTTTTTCTTCTTCATTTTTCTTCTTCTTTCCATCATCATTCTCTTATTTTCTTCTTCCTTTTGATAATTTGGGTTAAGCTTGTAACTTGGATTCGACTCTTGAATATGGATTGATTGTAAGTTTTTCATCTTGTTTAATTCATGTGAATGATTATTTGAGGTGAATTGCTTGATTTTGTTGAATTCATGTTAAGTAGCTAATTCTGATTGCTAGGGATAGGGGATGATTATTCTCATTTAACGTGTATCTCTCGGGCTTGAATTGTTCGTTCTTATGCGGGTTGATTTAATTCGAATTGATAGAATCTTGTTTGATTGGTTGATATAATCGAAGGGTGACACTTCGATCTTGTCATTGGAAACAATTGGATGTTGATTAGTCGAGTTAGGGTTTTGTTGATTCGATATGACTAGTTGATTAATCACGTTATAGTTAAATTAGCGACTTTTTGAACCGAAAGGGGAGAAGTCGTAGACTTAGGCTCGCATGAGGTAGACGATTTCGTAACTGAATTAGTCTATAGGTTTTGGGTTGAAATACGCGCTTGTCGATGACCCGTCCCTTGTTACGAAAAGTTATTGGGATGGGATAATTGGCGTGTGTCGTATGCTCGAGTTTGTTCGTCTATGTTCAATCCCTTGTTACGAAGAGTTATTGGGAACGAACCGCTAGATGTTTAAGCGAGAGTGTCAATCTGAAATAGAATGATCAATGTCCCGGCTTTACAAATAGAACTTGAATTAATTATCCCTGATTCCCTAGATTCTTCATCTTCGCTTCTTTTACATTATTAGGAAGATTATTGTTTTTATTTTATTTCTTAGCTGATAATTCATCCAACCTCTATTTTATTAGAATGTTTAGGATTTATTTGGCTTTTATGTGTTGTCAATACCAAAGCTGAATTCCGAACAACCTTCCTCGTGAGATCGACCCGGGGAACGAATCTTTTGATTCGGTACTCGGTAAAAAGAATAATATGTGCTACAACAATAACCTTTGCCTTCTGCGGTCCTGTTCAACACTTAACATAAGTGCTAGTGTAATCCTTCAGTCAAAGACCAACTGAATCGAGAATACACTACAGTCTTTTTCCAAGTGGGGTCTCACTACCAATCTAGACTGTGAATGAATAGTTTAGTCTTATAAGGAACCGATAGGTGATCTTTCTGTTCGAAACTCTTCGAACCACACTACCTCAATATAAGACATGGAGTATGTATTGCATAAATAAATAAACTGCAAACATATGTACTTTGACCGAAACATGATGGCCAGATCAAAATGGAATTGATAGAAACTGCAAAACATCGCTTTTACAGCATACCTCTAACATCCACCACTCTAGAGATGGCATTCTTTTTCTTCCTTTGCATTGTGATGGCATGGAAAAACTGAGTGTTCTTATCCCCCTCCTTTAGCCATTGAACTCTTGCTTTTAGTCTCCAGAATTCCTCCTCTGATAAATGAGAGTCATCCAGCTCCTTCTTCACCCTTTCCCATTCTCTCCAGTTTCTCTGCCCCCCTAGAGCTCTCATCTCCTCCAGTTTTAATGAAAGGTCTGCAATCTTCCTCACATTCACAGATTTTGACTCTTTATTCCACCTTAATAGAGCCATCCTGGTTTTTTATCTTCTCTTTCAATGCAAACATCAAAGACCCCTCCACTGTTCCACCCCAAACCTTCTCCACTTCCTCTTGGCACCCTAGTTTACCCAACCATCTTTTATCAAAACAAAACCTTTTGAAGAATTGAGACTGAGAAGTACCTGAATCCAGGATCATCATTGTATGATCAGAAGAACTCTTGAAATAAGTCTGGACCTTGGCTTTCTGATTTTCAGCTAACCATGAAAAAGAGCCAAACACCCTATCTAGTTTTTCTTCAATAAAATCTTCTTCTCTTATGTTGTTGCACCAGGTAAAAGGATATCCTTCCATTCTCACCCCTATCATTCCCATCCTCGCAATAATACTGTTAAAATCCTCGTAGCTTCTATGAGGTCTCACTCTCCCTCCCCTTTTCTTAGAATCCCCACAAACTTCATTCTAATCCCCCCTATGCACCATTTAGCTCCCCATATATGTTGACTCCTTTCCAGCTCTTGCCGCTGTAGTTTCCTCACCTGACTATCAGTACTTGCATAGATTAGAATCAACCATTCATTGGAGCCTGAATCAGACAACTTATATTACACTTGCAGACAGAAATTGGAGCTTATAATATGAACAATCTCCACTTCCCTACACCACATCAAGAGTAATCCCCCACTCAGCCCAACCGGTTCCACAGTAAAATTCCTCTAAGCAAAACCTAGATTCTTGCAAACAGTGTCAGTAAAGAACTTGTTTTTTCTAGTCTCAGATAAGAAAACAAAATTGGGGAGGTGGATTCTAATAGAATCCTTAAGCTGGGAAACTGTAGAGGGTCCTCCCATACCTCTACAGTTCCACAGGATTGTATTCATTTATCACTTTGGGGCCATTCAAGGTTGGTTACCCCCACCTGTAGAGTTTGTTTATCCATTATCTTCCTAGATTTCCTGGTCACTTTATCAAATTGCTCCTCCCCTTGAGTATTGATTTGAGAGATAGTTGGTCTGCCTCTCTTCCCCAAAACTGAATTATCCCCCTCAGAATAAATCTCCATGACTCTCTGCAGCCTACCAGATTATGTCTTTTTTCTCTTCCAAATTAGCTTTCATATTGTATTGCACTATCTCCTTGGACGGTAGTACATCACTTTTCTCCTCCCCTACTATCACATTGCCTTTAGACTTCTCCTGGTTATGAGCAGTCCCCCTATCCTCCACCACCACTGGTTGGATCCATTTATTCATAATTTGATCTTCATCCTGACTCATAGGTAAATCATTGAGTTCATTTACCTTAGGATTAACCACCAGCGCTACTGACATGTTATCCTTTGGGAGATTGCATTGAGTATGTTCATCACTGGCTAACCCCTGATCCTTCTCAACATTAGTATTCCCCTCTGGATATGGTGTAGATGGCTCTCTAGTATTCTGCAGATTACCGTTAGTTTGAGAGGTGTTAGAGTTCTAAGAAGACCCTCTCATCCTTCCAGTTTCCATAGCTTTTAACCATTCTCCAAACTGACCAACTTTCTGTTTACCTTCTTCAATGTCCTTAGCTCTAGTAAGACATGCCATCTCCAAGTGTCCCACCATTCCACAATAATAGCAACAGCTAACTAGCTTCTCATACAAGAATGTAACACCCAATTTTTGATCTCCAAGCCTTATATGTGCACATATGAGAATTGGTTCTGCCACATCAAGAGAGACGAACAACCTTAGGTAGTTGCCTTGAACTCCACCTGATTTAACCATAATAACATTTTTTATTTTCTTGAACAGCCTCCTAATATTCCTTCCCACCTTAATGCTCAGCCAATTTAATGGCAGCTTGTGAACTTGCACCAATATTGAGATTTCATTAAAGCCTGGGTCAAGAGCTGTCAGGCCTTTCCTCCAGTCATGTAGCATCAAATACTGGTTCTCAAACACCCAGTTAGTTCCAGCTAACACCTTATCCTTATCCTCCTTACATTCGAAGATAAATTGGAAAAAGTTAGCTCCTACTTCCTTAACCTCGAAGGCCATCGCAGTTTGCCAGACCAACCCCATTAGCCTCTTCATTCCAAAAATATTTGCTTTGCAATCCCCAATAATCTTACCAAGGACACTTCTACGGCATTCTTCATCACTCAATTTGACATCATCCGAGTCCAGCTCCACATCTCGATTCTCCTTCATTGACATCTCCAATGCTTGGAACTGTTCCCCCAATTCCTCGGCCATTGTCGAGCCCTAATTGCGATTCGACACCCAAACAGACAGAAGTTATCACGACAATAAGGTTGCTAGAAAACGATGAGACTAGAGACTCTTCCACAAGAGAATATGATCTTCGACAAGATAATAGGATCTCCGACGAGATAATCGCCCTCTCCGACGAGAGAATTAACTCATATCTTCACCACACTAGATAACATTATTAGTTAACTAAGGTATTTTAATATCAATTGTACTAATATAACCCTTTAATTCATTGTAATTTTACATTTGAGGCACTAAGTGACTAATATATCTCTGACTTTTGATTTGTTTCCTTCAATTAGCTATTGAATTGTAAATGTTTTTTAAAAGTTGATAACTTTTTTGTATTTCTTATCTGTTTTACATATATAATATATCAAATTAATCATCTTTTGATGATATTCGATTTGACATCCATATCGTATATATGAAATAAATAAATTACATTTATCTTTATAATAATAAAAAATAATAATATTTATAAAAATTCATTAGAAAAATAAAATTATTTTTCAATTGATATATTTATGTTAAATGTAGTTATATGTTGTAAGTTAAAAAAATATTTATAATATAACACATGTAAGTTGCACAAATAAAAAGTGTCATATTAAATATATAATAATATATATATTTTTTTATAAAAGGTATTTAAATTTTCAACTATTTTTCTCATTAAATTTAGATTTTAAGAAAAAAAATTAGTAAGCACTCGTGTAATACACGGGCGTTGTACTAGTAAATTAATGTTTGAAAAAAAATTGTGTTTGTATATAAAAAAGTAAAAAAAAAATTACATTTTTGTAACGATATTTTTTTATGAAAAATATATTTTTTTAAAAAAAAAAATGCTACAAGTACATAATAAATGTACATAGGGATGTATATAAAACTTACATCTAGTGGGGTTCACTTGATTTTTTTTATTTTGGGTGGGTCTCATTCAATGTGAGTGTTATGTACACTCATATGTACAATATTATGTACCTATAGCATTACTCAAAATTTTTATACAACGTGAATATATTTCGATCAAACGATTTTGCGTGTACAATCTCTATATCTCTCTCGTGATTATCTCTTCTAGGATTTGGACTTGTGATCTTGAAAGATGGATTTGGCGGTTGGATCTTCTTTGGACTTGATCTTTAATTCCTCTAACATTAGTTTGGGGTCAAATGACTTATTCTCATATACTCATATTGTGATCATTCGGTTCTCGACTCCAGTAGCAGATCATTCGGTTTTCGACCTCATTGACAGGATATTCAGTTTTCTACCTTATTGGTAGGTCATTCAGTTTTTGACTTCAGTGGCAGATAATTCAGTTTTCTTCCTCATTAACATGCCTTTTAGTGCTCATTCAGAGGCCAATCGATGGTCATTTAGATCTCTCAATGCAAATTTAGAGGTTATTCGGTGGTCACTCAAGATATTTGGTGTGCATTTGGTGGTCATTAGATTCATTTGATGGTTATTCAAATTATTCAGAAGTCATATAATAAAATTTTCAAACAATATGATATCCATTTAGAATTCACTAAGAACCACCTTCTTAGTTTACAATCATACAACCATATATTATTCACATGCAAGGACTTCATTTTATTTTCCACAATATTCATCCAATGCAAAGAATTATCATGTTTTGAAACATACATAATCCTATTCCTTTTGGATCTATCTCTAGCCAAGTGATAGTCATGCAAATCACAAAGACCAGATTTACAGAAATTTTTAATAACTTTCTCATGCACAATAGTATCATCAACATAATTATCAAGCACATTTATAAATAGATTATAAGAAATAGAGTTTCATTAGGAATATCACCAGGCATAATAAACACATTATCAGTCAAAAGACTCGAACTGGGTATAAGCTCACCTTTCTCGGAGCTACGATGAGTTCAAAAACAGGTAAAGGAGCAGATAAACAAGGAAATTCAAACTCATTGAAAATCACATCCCGACTAATTAACACCTTAAAGTCAGGTTCTTCCCTTAACCACAAACGATAACCATTAACCCCATTGATAGTCAAGGAAAACACATTTCACAGGCTTCGTTTCAAGATTATCATCTTTCTGATTCACAAAAGAAGAACAACCAAACACTCTCAAGTTCGAATAATAAATTTGTGTACTAGACCACATAGTTTCTGGACATTTACCATTCAAAGGCACATAAGAAGAACAATTAATCACATGGCACACAGTCAAACAGCCTCGCCCCAAAATTTCTTAGAAAACCCAGAACATGTAAGCATTCATTTCACTCTTTCGAGCAAAGTTTTATTCATACGCTCAGGAACACCATTCTGCTGACGCGTGTAAGGCACAATTCTATGTCTTTGAATACTAGACTTAGCATACAAATTATCAAACAATTGGTTGCAAAACACAAGACCCCTTATCAGTCCTCATAACTTGAACTTTCTTGACTGTTTGATCTTCAATTAAGGTTTTCCAGTTTTTAAATTTCTCAAACACAACAGTTTTATTTTTTAATAAAAACACTCAAACCTTTCTAAAAAAGTCATCAATCACAGACAAAAAATATCGATTTCCACTATGAGTCGGCCCACTAGCCGGATCCCAAACATCAGCATGCATATATTCAAGTAATTCAAAAGATGCAGGTTGTCTTGCAACAAAAGAAATAGGGAAACACACTCTTGATTGTTTGCCAATCACTAGAGGTGACCAACTGACGGGCCGCGACCCAGCCCAGTCCGACCCGTTGGGTCGGCGGGCCTCACTATTATGGCCCGTGACCGGCCCAAAATAAGCTATGGGCCGATTCTACGAACCGGCCCTGAACCACCAGTTCACCGACCCGGCGGGTCTCGGACGGTTCAGGGTCGGTACGACCCTTAAAAAGCTAAAAGAAAAAAAACGTTGTAATCCACGGTCCGGCTCGGCCCGGACCGACGGGTAAAAAAAAGGTTATGAACTGGGACCGAACCGCGGGCCTAAGGGTTCGGTTCAACGAACCGGCCCTTAAGAGGCTGGTTTAGGGCCGTGCCGGGACCAGTTCGAGGGCCGGTTCACAGGCTGGTTCGGCCCGTGGACATGTCTACCAAGCACACAAGAATCACAAAATGGCACACAAGACAATTTGATGACCAAAAGGGTCATTTTTAGGCGAAATCTCAAGACCCCTAAAACTCATGTGACCTAAAGGCTTATGCCACAAATTCGTTTTGTCACCAAAGACATAATTCACAGGGTTTTGCATACAAGATTCAACAATGCAAACATACAAGTTCAACTTTTTAACAGCTTTGAAGATCACCAAAGAACCCTTCAAAATTTTCATACCACCATTTCCCATTTACCTTCTAAACCATCATCTTCTAAAGAAGCACATGATATCAAATTATGGCAAAAATCAGGGACATGCATCACATTCTTCAAGGTTAACACATAACCAGAATCAAATCTCAAGCAAATATCACCAAGGCCAGCAACTTCACACGATTTCTCTTTAGCCACAAAAATAAATCCATGCTTCATATCTTTGTAGTTCGAAAACAAGTGTTTGAAAGGAGACATATGAAAAGAGCATGCAGAATCAACACGCCATTAAGGTTCATAAAGAGAACGAGAATGCACATGATTCACATTATCAGGTATTTTAGTCACACAAAACACATCACCAAGGATTTCACTACTAGATGCTATTTTCACATGATCATTATGCTGATTTTGCTTGGGATTAGGGCAATCATTCGTGTAATGACCAATTTCACCATAATTATAACACTTACTGTTTTTCGATCGAGACTTCGACTTACTTTTCCACGTTTCTTTTTGTCAAAATTTTGATTTGCTGGAGGTTTTTCATTCTGAAAACGATTTTGAGGCATTCCCCTCACAAAATTAACCTCACCGTTATTTTCATTACTCATGTTGGTTTTCAAATCCAGCTCTTAGCTTTTCAAACCATGCACAACAGTTTCAAGATTCACATTATCTCTACCATACTTAATAGCAGATTTCATATCACTGTAAGAATCAGATATAACATTCAAGAGCACAATAGGGGTATAATCATCAATATGCTTATCACTGATTTGCTTAATATCTTGAACAAGTTTGGTAAATATATCCAAATTATCATCCATATCATTGGACAAATCAAGTTTGAACCGAAATTTTTTTTCAAGAAAAACAATTTATTTGGCAAGGAGGTTTCAGTGTGAAGTTCCTCCATTTTTCTCAGAGTTCTTTCGCAGAGTCTAGTTTACCAACTTTTCTCAACACAGAGTCAGATAAATTCAGAATAATTGAAGAATAATCAAACTCATCAATTTCAGCATTTTTCTCGGCCGTCAAATTCGCAGAATAAAAAAGATCAATAACTTTAAACACTTTTTGTTGTACAAGAATACCTTTCATTTTTGCTGCCAAATGGCAAAATCGGATTTTCCGTCAAAATGGACTAAGCTAAAAGCTGACACATAGCCCATTTTTTTTAAAAAAAAAAAACACACACACACAAAAGTTTTTGGACAGGAATTCACATACAAAATTTTTTGCAAATAAATTATCCCAAAGCAAATTTTACATACAAATTAACATAACGAAGCAAATTTCACACAGAAAATATGCCAACAAGCCAGAGTATCACACAAATACGAATCTCACTGATACGAATCACCTAGATACAGACCCATAGCAAATTGCACAAAGCAAATATGCACAACATAATAATACTACGAAAGCAAAAGATCACATAAACATGCAGTTGGAACCTCTAGCGAAAGCGATAATCCCACAAAAGCGATAAATCACAGAAATCACAAAGTTTCTAAAAAATTCTACCAGCACGTTCCCAACAAATAAATCCCCAGCAAAGGGATGCAGCTAACCACTATCTCCGGCAAGGGGCTACGCTACGAAAGCAGTAAAAGAGAAGTCAAGCCAATTTACTAGAGCGAACACTTTCGTTAGGTGCTCGTCTTACCGACGTGTAGAGCAAAGTGACGGACGGGCAGGAACCAGGCTCTGATACCACTGTTTGGTATCCGCACGTCAAAAGCCCGCTTGAAGCAGCAACACCTACAGAGTTTATCACAGTCCGGTTTAGACTGAACAGCTCCCGGTCAATCTCGACTGACCCTGCTCAGTCCCGGCAGCAACCAATGGATCCCGAACTGCACTCTAGCAGGATCCGAACAGCAGCGACAACGCCCGAAAGCAGCCCCAAACAGAAATAACAGCAAAGTGGCAATTTTTCAGCAATCAAATGAAACTAATCACCATCACCATGGCAGCACTTTAAGTGTGTATACTGCAACCACAAACATAAACTAAAAGTTATTAAATAACATAAATTAAGATTAATCAAGAGAGGATGACTTGAGAACAACTACACCCTTTTACGTAGACGAATTCGGAAGCCACACGTGAAGTGTTAATTATACATGCTCAGACCCCTCCATATAATAATATCCACAAAAATCACAAAGAATCTAACTCCGGGCCATGACCATGCTATTCACCGACACTCGAACCTTTGATAGCAGAAACCCTTGCACAGAGGACTCCCAGGATGCTCGTCGCTCACTAATAGAATACAAAAAGTATTCTCAATGATTATGCTCTCTTTCCACTCACAGATTTCACTAAAATTAAGCTCACATAAATCATAGATTGTTCACTCACATATCACTCAATCTATGCTCTCATTTTGTTTACACTCACAACACTCATATTTTGTTACCCTTTGTTTTTATCCCTATGCACACTTGCACTCACAGGCTCTTGCATACACAACGCACACGCAACACTTAATAATTGTCTACTCACACATAGCACTCACCTCATAAGGAGATGGGTCAGTGGAACGGTATTTCTTGGGCCATCCACAAAAGTCATTTGGGCCACAAAAAATAACAAATATTTATCAAATCTACAAATACATATTTCTAGAACAACAATATATTACTACCTTCTATTCTTTAAATGTCATTTTGGCATTATCAATTATTAACAAAATAAATGTCGTTTTACATATTTTGTACATATTTTTCTATTATTATTCTCATCTAGCAAATAAATACACTACGTCTTTTTATATTCACTCTTCATCTTTTCTCAAAACATTTATCTCTTTCCTTATTAATGAGGGTTATTATTGGCAAAAAAAATCTATATATATTATTATTGTGGTTATATTAATTTTTTTAGAAAATAAAAAACGTATATGAAATTCCTAAATTAATAATAAACAATTTACAAAATATACATTACATCCAATCTGATAAATGCAATTTAAAAAAATATATATTCCAACTCTTTTAATTGATACATTAATAATTAATAATCTAGGTTTGGACATTGCATAAATATTATTTATCTAACTTAGGTATTTTAATATTGTATTAAAATAACCCTTTAAGTATTTGTAAATTTACATAGT
>CACSLK010024540.1:12815772-12828116 GCA_902706635.1 Striga hermonthica | reverse complement strand
ACCAAAACCAGCAAGTGACCATACCACGACGACCAGGACGACGAGACGAAGAGATCGCCGTCGAGATCGCCGCCATCCGCCGCCGCACGCGCCGCCACGCGCCGCCTGAAGGGAGCAGCTGTCGGAGCTTACTCGCGCGCGTGGATCGTCAGTTTTCCGATCGGTCAACGCCGTTGACTTTGCCGTGACGTCAGCTTTCTGGATTGGTCAAGTTCGTTTGATTCCGAGAAGATTTGGTTTGCGGTCAACTGTTCGGGCCAGCCAGATCTATATAAATTTTAAGCAGTAAGTTTTCTTCATCAAACCTTTAGATCCGCTGTGCATAGGTTTATGTTGATTATTTATCCGTGATTTGTGCATATCGAGATCCTCATATGTCCCAACACATGTATAATTTGAAAATTTTAAAACGGGAATAAAATATAGATGTAATTATTGAGATTCACTTAAATTTCATGCTTAGTAATACTTGAGATCTACAATTGAATTTTCCTCGTTTAAGAAAACATAGTTATAATTATTAAGCTTCACTTAAATTTCATGCTTAGTAATACTTGAGATGTACAATTGAATTTTCCTCGTTTAGGAAAAATATATTTAAAATGGTATGTAAGGTTAAAGAAATATTTTAAAACATATTTAAACATTACATAAATTTGTCGATGCTAGTCTGATTCTATTTCATAACTAACATGGTATGGAAAGTTAAAGAAATATTACTTTAATATAAAATTATGTTATATTTTGTTTGAATTTTGATTTATCAATGTAAGTTGCACAAATTTAGTTTTAACAAAAAAAATTAGGTTATTTCTCCAGTTGATTTAAAAATAAAATCTTTAGTATGATAAAGTTTTGATGAATGTTGGATTTAAAAAAAAAAAAAGAAATTAAAATACAACTAGGTGGCCATTAAAAAAAATAAAAAATTAAAAATCCCCGAATATCCGAACTGTTTCGATTTTCCCGATAACCTAGCCGAACCGAACCGATTTGTGGTACGATTCCAGAGATTGATTTTAGTAATCTTTGAACTTTGGTACGGTTATAGAGATTTGTCAATCTCCGACCCGTATCGACACATGCTCACCCCTAGTCAGATGATCAGGATACTCGGCTCTCATCGAGAGACTCCGGTTCAAGTCCCAGTATTAGATTTTTTTTTATCGAATTTGCATTATATTGTATGTTTTTTTTTTAGGACGCGTTGTGGCATTGGACCTTGCTTTTATCCTAATTAAATAAATATAATAAAATAATTTTTTGTTTCATAAATTTGTAAAATAATATATTTTTGTGTAAATTAATAATTTAAATTATTAAAATATATAAAATTGAAAAACTAAAAAAAAATAATAAGCGAGAGACAGCAAATCTATAAACATAAATATAATGACAATACAATAAACTTGTTTTGTTTTAAAAAATCAAATCAGATATATGGAGTTGTAAATAATATATGTTATAGACATAAATAATTTAAAAAATATAATTAAAACATATCATTTTTTATAAATTTAGTGAAAGAATGCAAGACACCATATTGAATTATAGTTATTGCTTTGTTAATTGTTGTGTATTCATTATACATAATTTTACGATAAATATATAAATAGTTTTTATTCTTACTATACAAATATTAATATATTTAAGTACCAGTTGTACTAATTTATTAATGTACTATAAACAAACATTTTACATCATATTTGAAAAAAAAATGTAGAAATTGAGTATCAATAAAAAAGAATATGAATATTCAATAAATTATATCTCGACTTAAATAAAGTACGTATAAAGTTTAAATGTTATTATGATGTTGTAAATAAAAATACCAATGAATATCTAATTAAAAAAAAAAGAATATATTTCATAAATTTAGAAAATATTACATTTGTATATACTAGTTTATATTTAAAATCATCAAATATTATAAATTTAAAATACTTAAAAATTAATATATGAGAAATCAATCACTACAATACAATATGGCATTTAAGAAAACTACAAAAATCAAAACCAAATATATAGTATTGTAGATATCATTTGCTTGGACATATATAATTTGATAAATATAATTAACAACCATTACCTTTAACAAATCAAGTGTAGAACACAATTTCATGTTAAATAATATCATCTTTTAGTTCTTTATTTTTTATAATAATTTACCAAGAAGAATATATTTATTTTATTATTATCCTTATAAAATATTATTTTTTTTCAAGTACTCAGTGTAATACACGGCTATAGTACATTTATTATAATTACGAGGAGTTGGCTTAAATATTAATAAATAAATGGTATGGAATGCATATAAATTTATTTTGCTTCGGGACTGACAGAAAGAAGTTAAAAGTAGTGAGTTGGGACTTAGACATGGCCAAGGACCACCCGGCCCGCGGACACGACACGGACCCAGCCCGGTCAAACCCGTTGACCACGGGTCCGGGGTCAGACTGGATTTAGGATGGGCCGTTTCAGGGTCATCAATTTCATGACCCGGCCCGGTTGGACGGAGTTGATGGCCTGGTTTACCTAATTTTTTTATTTTTTTATTTTTTTAAAGAATGACGGACCCGGCCCAGACACGGACCCGATCCGGTCAGCCAGGCCATTGACCCGACACGAGTATAGGTCCGTGCCAGGTCCGGGTCAGTGTTTTGCGACCCGGCCCAGCCCAGGTTTTGGCCATGTCTAAGTTTTTTTTTTTCCGAAACGATAGAGATATTATATATCAAAATGCACAACTGTGCAAAAAAGCAGCCCAAAGCTGAATAATACAACCCGGAACTAAAAACTGAGAGGACGGATCGAACTGTCCGCCTAGAACCTCGCTAGCCACGCTAGAAAAAACACAAACACAAAACTAGAAACAACGACACACCAACTAAGATCGCTCCCCACAGAAGAATAGATTCGCCCCCCAAAGGGGAATCAGCACCGGGGCCAACGGCCCAAACCTAAAAAACAAGACCAAAAAACACAAACACAGACTCAAACACAGACTCAAACCAAACGACAGAGAAAGCAACAACACGGACAAAAACAAACTAACTACAACTACTAACGACCCTCCCCCGAAGACTGGCGAGCTGAAGAAGCAGCAACCTCCGACTCCCAGACAGGCCCCTGGCCAAAACCCAACCCCCGAAACTGCACAAGGCCTATACAAGAGCCAGGTCTCCACCCCCGAACCTTACCAAAGAGCCGGAACCCACCGACCGAGAGAGACGAGTACAACAACCCCAACCGGAACAACCCAGACATAGCTAACACCACTAGCAAAGCCCAAGAAACCCGGATCCCTATCTTCCAACAATCGAGAAAGAAAGGGATAGTCTCTCCATACCCGCAATTCAACCCCGGCAGCCACCACGCACAGCACGCGACGGCTACTGAAGCCCCATCCCGATCACCAAGCAACTCAGCCCCACAGAACCACCGCCGCTGCCCAACCGACACCCTCTCCCCTGAACCCCAAGCCACACCCTGAACCCCGGACCCCAAGCCTCCACCCTGAGCCACAGACCATAGCCCTCAGCCAACAAAACCCGAACCCTCAGCATAGCCTCAGGACGCCCAATCGAGCCCAACCAACAAGACCCAACAAACCCGAACTGCACCTCCGACCACCAACCGCACCAATAGGGAACAGGAGACCAACCAAGGAAAAGGATGGCAACAAACTCCCAGCCAAACCCCACGACATCGCCGGACGCCGAAGGCCACGGACAATGACCAGGAGCCACCCACATCTCAACCATCGCAAGCGAGAGGGAGAGAGACGAGGTGAAACAGCGACAATAGAAAAGGGGGAAAGTTACCTGAGGAGGACGGGCGGCCAGCGACAGCCGCAAATCCGGCCTTGCCGCCGCCGGAGGAGGCCAAGAACGGCCGATTGAAGGAAGCTGTGGGCGAAGGGTTTTTTTGGGAAGAAAGGAAGCTGCTATTCGCCCATGTCTAAGTTGGGTAGGGAGTTTTTCATTCTTTTCATTTATTTTTTCTTTTACAGCGAGATATATATAGGGGAATATTATAATAATTTATTAACTTATAGCTTTGTGACTAATTTGTATATAAATTAATTTAAATATTAAGTTATTAGCTTTTAAATATATTTATAATTTATGTTAGTAAATTTTCTTATAATTATGAAAGAAAAGATGAAAAAGGAAAAGATTGGAAAAAAAAAAATTGCGCCTTATATATTACGTATAATGCTCTTGTTTATCCTATTTTTGTTGCATTTTTTGTGTTTGTTTTACCCTTCTTTTGCCCCCATTTTAGGTCTTTTCTTTCGCTTTTAGTGTGTTTTGTGTTTTGTTGTGTGATTTCCTTCAGTTAGTCTTTTCTTGTATTTCTCGTGTGTTTTTCCGATTTTCTTTTATTTTTTGTGTGCATGTCGGAATACCCGTGAGGAATAGATTTAGCCCGAAAATTGACCAGAAAATCATGATTGTGTATATGGGTACGTTGGCGACATATAGGAAGAAGCGGAACTCAATCCCGAGGTCGGACGAGCTCAAACGAGCCCAAAACGCGAAGTCGCGTGAAACACATTTTTGGTGTGAAGGTCATAAGCTTTGGGAGATTAGGATTTCAGGAATATATTTGATGGGAAAGCATAATTGACTAGAAGGATTCGCTGGCGACGCGCAGGAAAAAAACGACACTCAATTTTGAGTTCAGACGAGTTCAAACGAGCCTGAAACGTAAAGCTGCGCACACCAGATTTCATCGTCGCGGCCGCGACCTTTTCTTCACCGCGGCCGCGGCGAACAAAAGCTGCCAGCATCCCAATCTTCAGCGCAAGAAATCCCGCGACCTCAGAGCAAGTCGCAGCCGCGGACCTCTCCGCGGCCGCGAAAGTCGCGTCTCTACAGTTTTGTATTGCAGATTTCTTTTAATCCTAGGATTATGTTCGATACCTAGGTATTTAGTTTTTTTCTCGTCCTTTCCCTTATAACTTTTTATCATCTTTCTTCCATTTTTTTCGATCGTAGAACAAGGATTTAACATCGGATTTTGCTACTGCTTTTGGGATTAATCTTGTTTATCGAATTCAACTTAGGGATTTATCAATTGTAAGATTCTCTTTTAATTTAATCGTTAAATTCTTGGGTTGAGATTGCTTTTGTTGATTATTTGATCATGAGTAGCTAAATCATTACGTTAGGGATAGGGGATTGATGTCTTGATTTCAGTTGCGATAGTGGGTGTTCGTTGATTGTTCTTTTCATGCGAGTTGATCTTTTTAAAGAATTTTTCAATTGTCAGGCTTGAGTATTAATGATTGTTGAAGGGTGACACTTCAACATTCAATTGTTTCAATTGAATTTGATTTATTTTTGCTTGAAATTGGTGAATCTATTTGATTAGTCGATTAACCACCCTCTAATTTTCCTTAATCGACTCTTCGAACCGAAAGGGGAGGAGTCGGTCGAAATAGGCTCATATGAACTAGGCTTGTTCGTAACTGTATTGCCTAGGAGTTTAAATGAATTGTTAATTTTACGTTCTAGTTTGTTCTCTTGTTACAAAAAGTTATTGAGTATGAATACTTGAACGTGCAGATTATTCAAATCACTTAACTGAACAAGCACTTGCACGTTAATCGCAATTAAAACCAAAGCGGATATTTTCGATTCCCTAGCTTCTTAGTCTTGCTAGTTCTTCGTGATAATTTTTGCTATTTCAATTTGCTTTATTTAAATTCTAGTAGTTGTTAATTTAAAACCAAACCAATCTTTGATGTAGAGTGTTTAGGAATTTTATTTCTTTTCTTTTGTGTGATTGAATAAACGTGCATAATATTCCGGCTGACCTTCCTCGAGAGACATGACCCGGTGTCCGAATCTTTTGATTCTACTCCGAAAAAATATTTACAACAAATTTGGCGTTGTTGCCGGGGAAGGCAAGTAGGATATTTGGTTTTGGTATTGATTTTATTTTCCGTGTTTCTCTTAGTTTTGTGTTTTTCATGTTCGTGTCCTTTGTTTGCATCTTTGTTTTTCTTTTGTTTTTGTTTTAGTTCTCTTTCTTTTTTCCTTCCTTTTCGTGGCTACGTGTGGTTAGTCTGTTTTGGTGTGCAGGTATTATGAGCTACAACCGTGTGTTTCCCTATTCGCACACCCAATCTTGGGTTCACGAGCCGAGCTGTCACGCTGGGTGCTACTAGCTGTCATATTCGTACTCTTCTGTGCAGTGATGGGATCCTTACACAGTCCAGCAACTTATGAGTCCCACGAGTTTAACGAGAAGCTCGACCGCATCGCTTTCACAACATCCCGGTTAGCTCAGGAAGAAGAGACTGCAACCCGGTGTGCCCGTCTGAACCAGCCACCTCCTTACCATGATTCTTGGGACTATGGCCAAACTCTATCATATCCCTACGAGCAACAGTGGGATTCTTGGCCTGTCGAGCAGTCGTATGAGTCCCTCGAGGACTCCTCAAAGTATTTTGCCAAGCTCGACCAGGCCCTAGCTCTTTTGGCATCCCAAGCGGCCCGTAGGAGTAATCTTGAGTCCAGAATCGAGAACCTTGTGGAGCGCGTGAAAGCCTTAGAGGATCGAGTTAACAATGTCACTCATGAGCCCACCGCTCAAGGCGAATCTATACATAGAGATGAACCTCGGGAGGCTGCTTTATCGTTCGATGCAAAAATTAACCTCATATTTGCTCGTTTGTTTGCCCAAACCACTCGAGATGAGTAGATTGAGCTCGGATGTGCTCGACTGAGCACGCAGATGAATATTCTTACAGCACATACCGACTCAATTGAGACACAAGTCGACGACCCCCACTTTAGGCTTGATACTCAAGCCCGTATGCTGAAGCCAATGTGTGAGGCCGAGGAGAAGGATGATGAGCTCCAACAATACGTTGATGATATCTCAGAGGAGGAGATCCATGGGCTTTATTCTCAAGTCCCGCCTCCCACCACTGACTTGGCGCATTCACCTTCGGAGCCGTCATACTGTGTCAACAAGTGGGCCAGATGGTACTCGACTTGCTCCACTGATGCACTTATTATTCTAGAGGTTGACGATAGAGCTCGTGTGGGAAAAACTCTGTGTTTAGAATTGGGGATTGCTCGTGCCCGAGACCGTTTTATCCAGAACATGGACACCCGGATCCACTATGCCCTCATTCTTACTACACTACCTGAGCTACCGCTTCTTGAAAATACGAAGGCGTAGTACGGCCGTCACTTCTTCCTACATCCTGGTTGATTCATTTTCAGGGTTCGTCAAGCTAATGACATTAAAAAAGCGCTTCTTGGGAGGCAACCCAAGTGATTTTTTGTTTTTTTGTTTCCCAAAACGACAGAGGATTTTATAGATCAAAACGCACAAATGTGCAAATTACAACTTAGAGCCGCAGCCAAAAGCTGAATAAACTAAAAGGACTAGTCCGAAGACTGCCTAAATCCGATACTAGCAACGCTAAAATCCCAAAACAAAACACAAACAATAACTACCAAAATAACTACGAAGTTTCAACAGGAGAATCTACTAGCTTCCAACAGGAAAATCATCACTGAGGCCAACGGCCCAATCCAAAAACACAAGACCTAACGAAAAAAACAAACAAAACAAAAGAACATAAACACGAACCTATCAAACAAATAAAACAATAGCAACAAAATAAACAAGCCCTTCCAAAGAAGCTACACCAAACCGATCCAGCGGAAACGAAGCAACTGTGAATCCCGCAGCCAGAATAACCGACCCCGAAACTGCCCAAACCATTCGGTTGCCTAACGGTACCGAAATCCTAACCCCGGAATAGCACCAAGCCACCCACTCCACGACCACCACACCAGAATGCTACTGGACGAACAAAAGGGTGTCGCGACCGCAGCACCCAACCCCGAACTGCTTGGAATCTGACCAAGGACACTGCACCGTCGCGTCGCCACTCCAGCCAACACCACTGGGGGAAGAAAAAAACACGACGACCCCTGTAAACTCGACGCCGAGAATAGGGAGAGACGACCTCGAACATTAACGACGCCCCTATTACCCGACCATGAGAGAAGCCGAGAAATTGAGACGCGTTCTGCCCCGAGAACAGCGCGACGACTCCACTGCCACCCTACAGAGAAGCCACCGCTCGGAATTGACGCGTCGACGCTGGAAATAGCGACGAACAGTCGCAAGAGGCGAAGCCTGGCTCTATGGTTCGCAGAAAAAGAGCAGAAAATTGGGGAAGGAAACCAAAGGGCCAAGGGCCAGAGACCGCCAGTTAAGCATGATGGCGACTATGGAAGGCTGACGGCAGAAGATCAGAGAGCACTAGAAAGGGAGAAAATGGATCGAGGGTTTCGGCTAAGAGAAAGTGTTCTTAGTGATTTATTGTTTTCTTAGATATTTTTCTTTATGCTCTTTTATTTTATCTTGGAATAATAGGAGTTTGGAGTTTTGTGTTTTTCTTCACAGGTACTATTTGCGAGCTCGAACAAGAGGATTGCGTTGAATGAATATAGGTTATGGGCTTAGCATAGGCGAGCGGCTTGCACGTGGATGCTTATCCTCCTCGAGGCATTTCGGTTTGCACACCCTTTTATGTTTTCTCTTTTTGAGTTCTCTCTTTCATCTTTTCTTTTGAGTTTGTGTCTTGTGATAGCTGCTAGTTTGGTTCATTATGTGAAACTGTTTGGTCCTAGTATTTGACTTTCTGTTTTGTGTTGAAGCAATGAGGTCATTGCCTCATTTTAAGTGTGGAGGAGTCTAGTTGGATTTTGCATGCTTATGTGGTGGACCGGTCTAGCTTTAGGCTAGCTTTAGGTTTTTGTTTTGTTGAGCATGGAATTGGTGAATTATATGATTCGTCGATGAATGTCTGATGAAATTGGGAAGTTGTGATGACGAACGTGTGGTCATTGCCTTGATGTATGCTTGATTGCTTTGAGTGACATTTATTTACCTTGTGAGGTTTTGATTCCTCTTCTCTTTCTTTCTTGTAAGATATTGGTCATATTCTTGAATGATTAGAACTTGGCTTGAGTTTATTTTAAAGAAATTGATTAGAGTTTGAAATTGCGAATATGATTGAGGCGTTTTGCTTGATTAGCTCTTCTTAGCCTTGCTTTTTATCCTAAAAGTTCATATTTCTGCTAGTAGCCCGTTTGAGCTTAAAACTTTTTCTTGTCAACATGTTGACTGATTTGTGTGATGATGGGTGAAATTGGTAGCGTTTTTGAATGAGGTGAAATTTGAGTTGTAACATATTGCTTGACCTAGTATTAAAGAAAAAAAAAACATGAGAGCTCACAGGACGATTTAAATGGATTATGCTCCTCTTACTAGTCAATTCACGTTGACGGGTAATGAGTATTGGGAAACTACTGCAGGATACTTGGATGACCTCCAATGTTTACACCTACAGAATGTTGTTCTTTTGATTCGATCTTGTTTGAAAAAAGTTACTCTTTAAATAAAAAAAAATGGATATATTAAAAAAAATGAAAGAAGAAAAAATGGGTAAAGTGATGTTGCAATTCGATTAGAGCAGTTGGGTGTTGTTTGTGGAGTTGCTTGGTGGATGGTAAATGCGCTTTATCATTTATTTCGGATTGGTAGCAGAGAACTTGAGTAATTTATTTGCTCGAGAATTGTGTTGTTTATTAGAGCTTCATTTCTGGCATATATATCCTTACCTTAAACCCGCATTAAAACCCGTGAAGTCCTCTTGATTCGCATCTTTGAGCTTTGATTGTTTTTGAGTAATTTAAACGATTGCAAGCATATGTTGAAACTTGAATATTGACCAATCTGAGCGAACCTAGTATGTATTCATGTAAGAAAATGAGTGAGGCATATATGATAATCTATGTTTTGAGAGTTTGTCGTTTCAAGGCTAAGTTAATATTTGAGGCATATGATCGTACGGTCGTTGGAATCCGACTCGATTGAGTCGGGTATTTTGAGGCTCTTCTTATTTGAATCCATATCTATGTTCGTGTCTTATTTTCTGTTCTTTTCTTTTGTTCGGGACGAACAAAGGTTTAAGTGTGAGGGAGTTGTTTGTCTCATTTTTGTTGCATTTTTCCTTGTTATTTTTCTCTTCTTTTTCCCCCATGTTAGGCCTTTTAGACGTTTTTTAGTTCGATTTGTTATTTCATGGTCCGCTCTATTTTGGTTCTTCTCGTATTTTTCGGTCATTTTCAGGTTATTTGTAGTCGTTGGTGTGCAAGTTAGAAGATTCGAGGAGATTTGCTTTCCATGATAAATGGACCGGGTGAGTATATTTACATAGAGTGTCTCGTTGGCAACACATAGGAGGAAACGAATCCAGATTCCGAGCTCAGGCGAGTGTATACGGGCCCAAAACATAAGTCGTGCAACGTAGAACTCAACTCCAGGACCTGTCGTGCCGCGCCAAGTCACCGCGTTGTGAGAGCTGCCCTTGCCGCGCCGCTGGAGGCTGCCACATCGTGAAGAGAAGACCCATCGCGCCGTGCTGAAGCCTCGCGCCGCCGAGAGACCACCTGACACGCCGTTGAAGGTTTCCACACCGTGAAGAATGAGATTTTCATGCGCGGATCCAGATTTCTCTTCCGCGGCCGTGACCTTTACATCACCTTTACATCACCGCGGCCGCGACGAACAAAAATGTCCCAGCGATCAGATTTTAGAGCAAAAAATGTCGCGGCCGCGAAGGGCGCGCTTTTAGGTTTTTAAACAACTGATTTCTTAGATGATGAGGGACATTCTCCCCCTCTTGGGGATGAACCCTAGCACGTAGAAAACACGATAAAACTCCATTTTTTTTTCTTCTCTCTTCTTCCTCCTTGTTCCTTTTCTCCTCTTCACCTTGCTCTTCCATTTTTTTTTCTCCTTCTTCTTCTTATTATTTAGAGATTAAGCTTGTAATTGGATTAATTGTAAGTTTTTCATCTTCTTTAATTCATGTGAATGATTATCTTGGGTGAATTGGTTGATTGTGTTGAATTCATGTTACGTAGCTAATTTCTATTGCTAGGAATAGGGGATGATTGTTCTTGTTTAACGTGCATTTTCCGGACTTGATTTGTTCATGCTTATGTGAGTTGAATTGATTAGGAATCGATTAATTATTGTTTGATTAATTGACATAATCGAAGAGTGACAGTTCGATCTTGCAATTGGTAACGATTGAATGTTGATTAGTCGAGTTAGGGCTTTGATGATTCTATGTGATTAGTTGATTAAATACCTTTTAATTGAAATAGCGGCTTTTAGAACCGAAAGGAGAGAAGTTGTAGACCTAGGCTCGCATGAGGTAGATGATTTCGTAACAGAATAATCTATAGGTTTTTGATTGAAATATGTGCTTGTCGATGACCCGTCCCTTGTTACGAAAAGTTATTGGGATTGGATAATTGACATGTGTTGTATGCTTGAGTTTGTTCGTCTATGTTCAATCCCTTGTTACGAAGAGTTATTGGGAGCGAACCGCTAGATGATTAAGCGAGAGTGTCAATCCGGAATAGAACGATTAATTAACCTGTTTTGCTAGAACTTGAATTAATTATCCCCGATTCCCTAGCTTCTCCGTCTTTGTTTCACAATTATTTTTAGGTAGATTTATAATTTTGCATTGTTCTTTATTTCTTAGTAGATAATACCCAGTTCATCTTGATTAGAATGTTTAAAATTGTATTTTCTTTTGTGTGTGGTCAATACCGAAGCTAAATTCCGAACCATCTTCCTCGAGAGATTGACCCGGGGATCGAATCTTTCGATTCGGTACTCGGTAAAAAGAAATAACAATTTGTGCTACAACAGTTCTTAAGCGTAGGTATTTTTAGATTAAAAATAAATTATATCAATCCAAGTCAAATGACAAAGCATGAAAAGTTGTCACATAAGATTTTGAAACATGCGAACATACCACTTAGGCTCAACGCATCTTGGTCTTTACGTACATTTATATTTTACATATTGGTGGAGTATCACTTGTGAGGTGTCACATATTAAATCTATAGTAAAATTGAGTTTAGCTTATATGCCTAATGGGCTACTACTCTCATCACCTATTGATTTTTGAGACAAAATTTCACTAAAGTGCACCTAAACTCACATTCTTATAATGCGCTTCATCTAGTGGGATCGCACTCTCTTCCTTCGATTCTAATACATATATATGCCATTGTAATTAAAAAAAAAAACAAAACAAAACAAAAAAACAAAATACCAATAGGAAGGAAAGTGGTGCATTTGGACACAAAATTTTAATGCTTATCCTCTCAATATTTCGAACTTATTAGAGTATCTAAGACAACAAACGAATATCAATCAACATGCTTTTGTTACATAAACTACAAATCAGTACAAAATCATTGTTATTATCTTCTTTT
>CACSLK010024540.1:12792749-12804798 GCA_902706635.1 Striga hermonthica | reverse complement strand
AGAGATTTGAAAGCAGTATAATATTGGGTAATGGACTGAGAACCCTGGTCCATAGTGCTAAGTGATTTTTCAAGCTGGAAAACACGAGGACCACTACTAAGAACATAACGAGCCTTAAGTTCATCCCAAACATGTTGTGCATTAGAAAAGAAAACCAAGGATTGTCGGATATCTTTGGAAATGGAGTTCAAAATCCAAGAAAGTACCAAGTTATTAGCACGGATCCAAGCAATATGGTCAATAGGATGAGTAGTAGGGTTAGGGGTTACCAGCGAGCCATCAATGAAAGCAACCTTGTTTTTAACACTGAGAGCCATGAGAACAGCCCTAGACCAAGCAACATAGTTATCACCGGTGAACAAATCGGCAACAATGACTGCTCTCGGATTGTCACTCGCATGCAGGAAGTATGGCGAAGCAGGATCATCTGACGGATGAGTCATATCGTACAGATCGAGAAAGTAAAAGTGACGATTGGAACAAATCAAAGGTAATCGGAACAAATCTGAACAACAGTGAACAGATCGGAACAGATTAAAATCGATTGAAACCAGATCAACAGAGAAATCAAACGAAAATAGCGAAAAATCGCGGAAATCGCGAACAAAAATCAAATGAACAGCAGCGGAAATCGAACCAAAATCAAGAGGATCGAGAGTAGATCCTGTAAACTGATACCATAATACAGATCGGAATTAAAGAACGCAAGCTAAAATATATTGATCATTGATGAAAGATTGAACATTACAGATTGTATGTGTATTCTCGAGAGAACAAGAGAGAGATGAGAGAAGGAGGCGGAAAAATGAATAATGAAAAACTGATTACAGAAAACCCTAGATACAATATTTATACTAAGGGAAAATAACTAAAAGTGCTAGACATAAGAGAAAACGTGTTTTACTAATACAAGTGGTAAAACACTTATTTTATACTCTAATACTAAACCATATGTGAATAATTATTAGCACTAGGTGTGTTTTTTAAGCTTGTTTATTTCTCTTTTATTTTGTAGGGGCTGTCTTAGAAATCAAAGGTAGGATGAAACCATCTATGGTTATCCAGTCTAAACCAAGAAAAAGACAATAAACAATTATAGAGGTTTGCCATAAATAACCCATCATTTATCGAAAAAACAAAATTTATATGAAAGCCCATCTTGCATTGTATTAGATATATGATCATAATCAAGCAAGATGTTCTTTCAAATCAAATTTTCTCACAAATAAAATAAAAAAAAAAAAATGTATTATGACAAAACAAATTGACAAGTCGTTTTTAAGTTTAAATTTTTCTTTGCTTTTTCTCAAAGTTAATCAATGCTCGCTAATGACAATAATATGTAATACTTGAAAGGATTAATGTCCGTGTGCATATTATCTCCATATTCTATCACAAGTTAACTTGAATTAATAACGTGACAAGAAGTGCATCATTTTCCCTAGAAAAATAATAATAATAATAATAATAATAATAATAATAATAATAATAATAATAATAATAATAATAATAATAATACTAATACCCCATTAGTTCATCCAATAATTTATATATGGTAAAAACTATATGGACTATATTTTTAATTTAAATTTATTTGTATAATTTTAATGCATTACACTAATAAATAATATTAGCGTACATTAAAGAAGAAGAAGAAGATGAAGATGAAGACGATGATAATGATGATGATGAGGAGGAGGAAGAGGAGGAGGAGGAGGAGAATCGGAGGAGGACTACCTCTGCGAATATTATAAATAATAATAATGACACTATATGACAACATCTTTTAAAATATAACCTCAAAATCCAACAAACTATTTCACTTTTCTTAAATTAACCTTGGTTAACTAAAAAAACGCACTTTGAGTTAATTCACTTAAATTATATTTCTTACAAACACACCGTAAGGCACTGGAGATGCTCTTAGAACATGGTATGAAATGTGTGTTGAGTTAATGAATATATGTGTAAAATTATTTATGTCTAATAGACTAATACCAAACCTAACTCAAGAACAAAAATAATATAAAAACAACATCACGAAACATAGATTTTCGCCATGTCAGTACCCGAAGCGTAAAAATCTGTCACCTAGGCTCAACACGTTTTGAATTAATATATAAGGAGGGATGTCAAGAATTTCCAACCGTTGACCATGATGACTGATGAGGTAGCTTCAAAATTAGTTTAGTCGGACGGAATCTAAGTTTAGTAGGATGAGATGTTTTAGGTGGTGTGTATATCTCAACCTCTATATCCTAATGAACCATGCCACCTCGAATTGCTTGATGAGGCTAATTAATTAGGCCCGTGTAAAGGTTGTTGTTACTTTCATTAAGTTGAAAAGTGCAACTGAAAAAGAATTCACTATAAAACTTATTATTCCACATATATATGAATCGTTTTGAAAAAAATAAAGGGGGAGTATGAAATTTATTTTACATTGTAAATGGACAAAAAATGAAATTACATTCACATTTAAGTCCACAAATGTGATATAATACTAATAAGAGGATGATTAAATATGATTAGAGTATAAAAATATAGTAGTAGATAAGGTAATTGGTTTTAATTTGAAACCATGAGTTTTACTAGATTTAATTTGATGGAGGGCTAATTCTACCCACTTGGTTAATGAACACTAGTACGTATCTTGTGCGATGCACGAGACATAGATATTAAATGAGTTATTTTCACAGTCTTTTCCGTTTAAGTCTAAAAATTAAATGTTGAGTCTAAAACACGATAAGGTTATAAGCATTTTTTTTCACATCTTTTAACCAACGTTGTTTTTTTAGCCTGAACATTAAATATGAGCATGTTATGACTAACTTGTAAAATAATTAATATATTATCTCTCTAAAACATTTATACTAATAAAAATTTAATTTTGCATATAAATTATCTCTTGATATAAGAGAAAGTAACAATTTTACTTATTCTTATTCACCATATAATATTTAATTACTAGAACAACGTCCGTGTATTACACGGGCGCTTGCTAAATTTTTCTTAAAATCTAAAATTAATGAGAAAAAGTAGTTAAAACTTTAAATACATTTTTCAAATATATATATTATATATTTAATATGACACTTTTTATTTGTGTGACCTACATGTGTTATATTATAATAATTTATTTAACTTACAACATATAACTACATTAAACATAAATATATGCCCCAAAAAACCCCAATTTCTCTCTCGGCGACGAAATCCCAATTCCACTTGCAGGTTCTCCTCTTCCTGGTGATTCCGCCTTCTTCGGCGACGGGAAAACTCGGCTAGTGGTCGTCATCCACCATTCCTTCCCCTCCCTGGCGATGCGCGTCACTTTTACTGCTTTAGATGGCCGTTGACGGAACGTCAAGTTCGAGGTTACAGATGGAGTTGCGGAAGGCGGTAGCGCTCCTCGAGATCGAAGTATGGCCGACGATTGAAATGTCTTTTCAGTCACCGGAGGTGCGGAGATTTGTGACGGTAACCTCTGTTTTCTGCCCTTTGTCCGCGATTATCGAAATTGCCTGTCTCCAGCAGCACTTCACTGTTCTGGTGGGGCTCTGCTGCTTGTCTTTGGCTGTCTGTGGTGGTGACGGGTGGCGTGTGAGTCATCGGGAGGGGCGGGTCTCTGATTACTGTGGCGTTCATCGTCGTGGCAGTCGAGGGGATGACCGTTTCCTCTTGTTCAATCCTCCGTTTGCCTATTGGTGTTAGGTGGCGGGGGAGGTTCCATCGACCTCGTCTAGTGGTGTTAGATGAGTTCGGATGGAATTGTGGTGGGTGGATTTTGACTCTCTCGGTGTTTGAGGGGTCGATTTGGGGATTGATTCGGGATAAGGGTTCTGCTGTTGTATAGGCTTGATTGCAGTTTCGGTAGTAGGTTCTTGGCCTGGATTGGTCTTGTATCGATCGTTCACTGCTGGTTCGGGCTAGCTCATTCGTTGGGGAAGGGCTGTTAGTTTTATGTTAGTTTATTTGTGTTTTTGTTTCTTGTGTTTTTGTTTATTGTTCGTTTCTGTGTAGTGTGGGTTTTGGGTTTTAGGTTATGGGTCTTTTGTTTGGGAGATGAATACAGGCTGGGCATTGTGCAGTGGCTCTGTTTTTCATTTTCCTTTATTTTCGTTCGTGAAATTCTCTAGGCCGCCATGTGCGTGTCCTCTCAGTTTTTTATTCCAGTTTGTTTTTAGGCGTGTTTTTGGTTTGGGCCGTTGGCCCCTGTCTCATTAACCTGTTGGGGTCTTAGATTACCCTGTTGGGGTCTTGTAATTTGTTCCTTTTGCACTTTTGTGCTCTCCTATATTATCTCTATCGTTCCAGAAATATATATATATATATATACATATCAATTAAGAAATAATTTTATTTTTCTAATGAATTTTTAATAAATATTATTATTTTTTTATTGTTATAAAGATAAATATAATTTATTTATTTCATATATACAATATGGATGTCAAATCGAAGATCATTAAAAGATGATTAATTTGATATATTATATATGTAAAACCTATAACAAATACAAAAGTTATCAACTTTTACATTCATTTACAATTCAGTAGCTAATTGAAGGAAACAAATCAAAAGTCAGGGATATATTAGTCACTTAGTGTCTCACTATGTAAAATTACAAAGAATTAAAGGGTTATATTAGTACAATTGATATTAAAATGGGGAAAATATTTTTTTCCATCCGAACGATCACGGTTTTGGAGCATCATCATATAAACTATTTTTTTTTTTTTTTTTACAAACCACCATATGAACTATACAAGTTTGTCAAAGTGCCCCCTAAACCAGATATGAAAGTGATTTTGACTGAAAAAGCTGTTTGATCACCATATGTGCCCCCTAAATACTTTTACAAACCACCATATGACTATCACGGGTTTGTCAATGTGCCCCCTAAATCACTTTTATATCCGGTTTAGGGGGCATATTGACAAACCCGTATAGTTCATATGGTGGTTTGTAAAAAAGAAAAAAAAATAGTTTATATGGTGATGCGCCAAAACCGTGATAGTTCGGATGGAAAAAAGTACTTTACCCTATTAAAATATCTAAGATAGCTAAAGAATATTTATAGAATGTTGGAACCTAGATTATTAATTATTAATATATCAATATTTACGAAGCATGATTCTTCGCCAAGTAGGATTCCGAAGCACCAGAAGCAGCTACGTAGGCTCAGCGCATTCGAGAATTATATATAGGAGGAATTATTTTATAATATAATAAAAATAAATACTGTTAAATAATGTAGTATAATTGTTATAAAATTATATAAATTATTTTTTTTTACAATATGGATTTAATATCTTTTTATGATTTAATAACATAACTATAATGGTGGATGCAAATAGAAAAAAAAAAAAAAAAAAAATCTATTAGATTGAAGCCAACATTTTGCTATAAGATAAATGTTTTCTCGTTATGATGAGGTATTTTATCCATCATGTTATTCTACACATCTATTAGATTAGATGCAGCCAACATTTTGCTATAAGATAAAGATTTCTTCGTAGACGGGATGCATGTCATATGTCATCTAAACTTTTTGATTTTTTTTAGTTTGTTACTTTTAGTTATCACAAATTTACCGTGTGAATTGATTTGCAACGTACTCTACATTCAATTTTACAACATACTCTACATTCAACTAAGACTGATTTTAATTGCAAATGATTTATAAAGTTTGATTATTAATTTGACCAAACATTTTGCTTATTGATTTATAAAGTTTGATAATTATTTTGACCAAACATGAAAGATGAACTTGTTGGATCGATGTTGTTAATCTAAACAAACATAAAAGTTTTTCATATTATTTTTTTAGCCTTTTTCAGTTTGTAACTTTTTATAAGTGTAAGAAAACATTTTCATGATATTCTATTTATTCTACGATTTGCTGATTCATTACAGCTTTCAACAATCTATGAAAATTATTAAGCCGCCTTCTGGCAAATATGTATGGAGTTATGTGTTCGTGCCTCATAAGTCACAAACATAGTGAATAATATTACAAATTATTCATTCAAACTTTTATTCATTGCAAATATATTAAAATAGTTTATATAACAGCCATTAAATACCACTTTCAATATATATATAAACAAAAAGTACATAAAATTTCTGGTGTGTTCAAATTTTAATAATTTTTTATGAGCTCAATTTTAAATCATCCAAACATTTGGTCAAACACATAGGTGTGTTAATGGCATTTTGTCGGTTTAAATTTAAATCATCTACCATGGTACTGTGATGTGTATAATATATATATATATATATATATATATATATATATATATATATATATACACAATTTTTTAACAAATAATATGTGCTTTATAAAAATAATAATAATAATTTCACAAGATTTTAAACGTAAAATCTGGTTTTAATCACAATAGAAAAATCATGGTAAGTTGTATTGAAAATGTGTTATGAGATAAAACAATTAAATAAAATACTTGATGAAAATAGAATGCATTAATTACCTTTAACTTTTCTTACTACTAATTCTAGTAAATATGATGCATTTTTATATAAGTATAGATTGTTGCAGTTAATAGATTGTTTGTCGTCTGATCAATATTACATATTCACACGAATATGTATCAATCGAATGGTAAAAGAAACTTTGTTGTAAAAAAAAAATAAATTACTAAAAAAGGAATAAGCACATCGTTATATAATGATATTCTCCTTATTTTTTTTGTTTTTTTTTTTTAAAGTACTATTATGTTATTCATAAACTAGCGCATATCTAGTGTGATGCACGAAGGAGTTGCGGTGGAGCTCAAAGTTGGTCCATAGAACTAATTAAATTTTTAAAAAAATGAACCCCTGCAATTTTAAAATTTTTAAAAATGAGCATCCACCGCTCACAGTCGACATCCATCGATTGTTTACCGAACACCTCCAATAAGAAATATTTTGAAATCACCTTGAAGCAATTACCGTCCTTGTTCACCCTTCTAAAATTTTCGGCGAAATTTCCACCTGTAAGGCCGTCAATTGCTCCGGTCAAAGTTTTTATATGTAGAAAATTTCGGTCAAAATCCTGTTTTCTTCTTTAATTTTCTAGTGATTCACGACGACCAACCAAAATTCGATGATACCTCCGAACTTCTCGTGTCTGGTGTTTATTATGTTTTTATGCTTATTGTTATGTGTATATGTGTGTTATCGAGTCGGTTTTAGGTTCGTTTTAGTGTCGACCGGTCCATTTTATCGTTTTCCGTGTGTTTTTGTGTCTTTCGTTTCATTTTATATTTTGGCGTATTTTTCCGTGCTCGTTGTATATTTTCAGGTTTTTCCCAAGGATTAAAGACGAGTCAAACCGAATTCCAAGAGATGAGCATTTTCGAGCCATTCGTACGAACCCTTTCAACCGAGAGTTTCGAGCCTTAGTCGATGCGAACGCACGTTAGGCATTCCCAACTCGCGACCTCGCAGCCACGCACGCGGCCTCACCAACACCAGCTCGCGCACGCCCGCGCCCGCACGTCCGTCTACCCTGCGCGCTTGCGAGCTCGCGGAACTCCCCGCGACATCGAGAGCTCTGCGCCCGTGCGCCCCGTGCCGCGCCTGCACGCCCAGCATGACTTGCGACCTCGCGGAATACGTGGCGAGCTCGAGAGTGTGCCGCTCACTGCTGCCCTACGCTCGCGACCTCGTGGATTGCCGCGCGAAATCGAGAGTGCCCTAGCCGACTGCGTTCTGCCGCACGACACGCCCGCACGCCAGCACGTCCAACGCCCATCTGCGCCCGTACGCTGCACCTCGCGCATGCCCGTGCACTCGCGAATTTGCCTGCGAGCTCGAGAGTGCTGCCAACGCCCACACCCGTGCCAACCATGACCTGCGACCTCGCGGAAAATGTAAAGAGCTCGGGAGTGTGCTATTAAATGTGCATTTTTCTAGTGTGTGTTGGGGTTGGGCTATAAATATTTTTGTTCCTTTGCATTTTGGGGATCCATCTCTCATTTTTCACTTTTCCACTTTGGGAAATTAGCTTGTGTTTTATTTTTGCTCTCTAGATTAGGAGTTTATGCTATTTTCCGGGAGATTTTTCGGCGACTTTGGTTTCTTTCAAGTTTCGAGATTTTGACTTTTTTTTTCATCGTCTACGCAATGGAAGAATGAGTATTTAGTTTTAAAGCTCTTTACTTCGGTTTTTGCTTCGTTTTTACTTATAATGTTCATTAGGGTAAATTTGGATTTGATTGATGATGGTGGAAATGTTTGTACTCGATTGCTTGCTTGCTTTAGTAGATAGAGTCGTTAATTGCTTGTTGATCTCGGTTAGATGACTAGGGTTAGGAATCTAATGCTCATAGCTCGTTTATTCCGTATGTCGATTGATTATCATCCCGATATGGTTATGGCATGAGACTCCCTTGATCTAGTTTGCTAATTGCTCGTGATTTGATCTTGCCTTTAGTTAATTGCTCATTTTTAAGTGCTCGTTTAGTGTTAATCAACCATCCAATCAATTGCTTAGAATGTTTAGGACTTTATTTTCCCTTTTTGTGATTTGGACAATCATTTAGTAGACAAAGCTCCGAATAGCCTTCCCTCAAGATCGACCCGAGTCGGGTAACTCGGTTATCCTTTGCCCATCAAATCTTTACTAAACAAATGGCGCCGTTGCCGGGGAAGGCAAGTAGGACGCCTAGTTTGCTATTTGATTGTCTTTTTTTCTCGTGTTTCTCTCGATTTTTGTGATTTTTGCTTAATTTCTGTATTTCTCTTCATTTCTCTTGATTTTCTAGGTAATTTTTGTTTTTGCTTGTTGGTTTTGATCTTGCCTCCCATTGGTACGTTCACCGGGTATAGTTGTTGTTTTTGTTTATGCGAGGTAGACGAGGGCGTAAACCCCGAGAGGAGACTCCATCAATCTACCTCTTCGTTGAACTCAACATAGACGAACCTCAACCGGAATCTGAATCAATGGCGAACCAAGGAGAGCAACTTCCACCACCTCCCCCGAACATGAGGTACTTCGCACGACCTATCATTGGAGATAACACCTCGTGCCTCATTCTCGGGGAGGCGGCCCGAAATTACGACCTCAAGACCATCCACCTAAATCAACTCCCATCATTCTATGGCCTCGCCCAAGAGGATGCTCTCAACTTCATCCGAGACTTTTATGCAACCGTCAACACGTTCCCACTCCAAGGCCTAACCGAGAACCAACTCCGCATGAGATGCTTCCCTTACACCTTGAAAGACCGAGCCAAGACTTGGTTCATAACATTGCTTCCGAGCTCGCTCAACACGTGGGAAGCCATATACGAGAAGTTCATGAGCAAGTACTACTCTCATCAAAAGACCACCGACCTCCGGACCCAAATGGCTAGCTTTAGCCAAAACATAGGCGAAACTTTTCACGTGGCGTGGGAGAGATTCAAGGGCTATCAACTCCAATTCCCACATCACCACTTTTGCCTCGGTGTGCTCAAGCAATTCTTCTACGATGGTCTCTACCAAACCCTTCAATACATGGTCAATCATGCGGCCGATGGAGACATAGGGAGCCACACGGAGGAGGAGATTTATAACCTCTACGAGATGTTGAGTGAAAATTCTCAAAGGAAGAGCATTCGTAAGAGGGCCCCCGTTAATGAGCTACACAAGCTACCGGGTCCTCGAACGATGCCGTTCTTGCCAAGCTTGCCTCGTTGGAGGAGGAACTAAAGCAACTTTGGCTAAGGGATACAAAATTGACCCAAGTTGTGATGGCCGAGGTATACGGGTGTTGTGGAGAGGCCGGCTATGGAGGCCACGAGTGTCCGAATTATATGGTGTCGGCCTACGATCCAAATCTTGAAGGAGTTCCCTACGACATCAATGCTATCGAAGGGTAAGCCCCCAGTTCCAAAACGATCCTTACTCGAACACCTACAATCCCGTTCGATCTCGGGTGGCGAAACCAACCAAATTTCTCGTGGAGGGACCCGAAAGCAACCTACCCACCGGCACCACAACAAGCCTATTCCCAACCTCAACAATATGCTCAACCGAACAACCGACCACCATTCCAACTGAGGCCCGAATTACAAGGCTATCAATCAAGGCCCGAGTTTCAAGGATATCCAAAAGGGCGTGGAGGCTTCATCCCGAGGCAACCTTTGCCACCTCCACCGGAGCCCGAGAGAAATGCTAATGGAGAGTCCTCGGAGACCCAGATCGAAAGCCTAGAGAAGTGTCTTCAATCGTTGCCCTCTACCATCTCTACGTTGCGCGACACCGTCAAAGGAGTGCCATCGATTCAAACCTCTCTCAAATGCCTCGAGACTCAAATGGGGCAACTCGGGAGTTCCATAGGGGATATCCAAAGGAGCAAAATAAAAGACAAGCTCCCGAGCCAACCCGAGCACTTGAATGTCATCACGGTTTTGTGGAATGGTAAGAAGGTTGATAATCAAGTTAGGATGCCCGAGGAAAATGAAGTTGTTGAAGTTGTTGTTGATGAGGATGATGATGTGCCGGGTGAGAAGGTTGATGTTGTGAAAGGGAAAGCTGTAGTAGATGAGAGAACTGAGAAGGAGAGTTTGAAGAAGGAAACCCGTGAGGCTTTGCATAAGGCGGATGCACCTTACCGACCGTCGGTTCCTTTCCCGAGCCGTTTGCAAGATACCAAGAAAGAGCGTCAATTCAAGGATCTTTTCGACATGCTCTCGAAGGTGAACGTGAACCTCCCACTTCTAGACGTTATCAAAAACGTGCCGGCATATGTTCAATTTTTCAAGGATCTAGCTTCGAAAAAGAGGAGGTTCGGCGACAATGAGAAAGTCATGATTTTCGAGGTAGCCTCTACCACTATACCTCGGAAAGAGTGCGATCCCGGAGCCTTTGTCATGAAGATCACATTCGGGAATGGGAAGGATACAACTGAGATGCTCGACTTGGGAGCCGGTATAAACCTCATGCCTTATTCTATCTATAAACAATTAGGTTTGCAAGGGCTTACGCCCACTCGGATAAGCCTCCAATTGGCGGACCGCACCTTGCGGGAACCGAAAGGTATAATCAAAGATGTGTTGTAAAGGTTGGTTCGATTGTCGTGCCGGTAGACTTCGTTGTCCTTGACGTTGGAGATGTCTCGAATACCGAGAAGGAGCACACTATCTTGCTTGGGCGACCCTTTATGGCAACGACCAACACCATTATCGACGTCAAGGAGGGGCGAGTCACTCTCTCGGCTCATGGAGAGATGGCGACTTTCACGATGAACAATGCCCGTGAAGCTCCACCCAAAGTTGGCCAATGCTCGTTTTTGGAGGACTTCACGAATGAGGTACATCCCGATCTTCATTCTAAATTCTCTACTTGCAACAGTTTTGTAGGTACAAATGATGTTTTGGAATTGGGAAAAGCCGTTAATGATGATCTTGAGGTTAAACTTGGGGGTTCAAGCAAGAAAATTGATAAAGGAAATGGAAGTGGTTCGAAATCGAGAAATAAGGGGTCGAAAATTAAGCCTAAGGGTAATGAGATAAAACCGGGAGGCAACCCACCGAGCTTGAAAGATGATACGAGTGTCGGAGTATAGAAGTTCACGAAGACCGGAATGAGATTTGAGAGTGAGGATGGTTGGAAGAAGAATCCTCCGGTATCTCCGAGAAAAAAGTAGGCGAATGTGTTCTTTGACGAGTCCGAAAATGAGGATGGAGGGGCTCGTCGAGCCATGCCCGAGTGATTTTTGAATTGAAAGGAAAGTCGAGCTCACGACTATAAACCGAGCGCTTCGTGGGAGGAAACCCACGTTTTTTGTTTTTCTTTTTCTCTTCTTTTCCTAAAAAAAAAAAAATCGAGAGCTCGTGCCGACCTGCTCAGCAATCTCGACTTGTTAGAGCCGAGCCAAAAAAGTTGAGCGAAATCGAGTATTTTAAGTATTTGTGAGTCGAGTTGAAAATTCAGGCGAAAAAGTGTGAAATATGGCTAAGTATGGAAGAGCCTTGCCCAGCAGCTCGCGAGCACGACAGCCGCCCCGCGACCTCGCATGCCACGCTCACGCAGCACACGCGGCGCCCAGAGCTCC
>CACSLK010024540.1:12776142-12787731 GCA_902706635.1 Striga hermonthica | reverse complement strand
CCAAGTGTTCTCATTGTGTTCGAATGGGTCATTTTATCGCTACTTGCTTTGATATTATTGGATATCCAAAATGGTTCGGTTCTAGTAGTGGTCATGGTTGAAATTCTAATGGTGGCCTTAGTGGTGGAGCTCGCGACAAGTGTGGTGCTCGTGCGAGTGCGTTCTTCAGTAGTATCGGTGATTCGTTTATTGCCAGTTCTGTTGGCTCTTCCACTACTAGTGGAGTTTTAGATCCCTTATCTGGTACGCGTGGTTTATTTGATTGGATGTACGACTGTGGGGCAACTCATCATATGACAGGGTTCTTAGAGTTTATTTCTGATGTTCGAGATATTCCTGCACGTCCTGTTCAATTGCCTAATGGTTCTTTGACAATGGCTAGCAAGATTGGGACTGTTTATTTGGGATCCCATATAGCTCTTTATGATGTTTTATACGTTCCTAGCCTTCGGTGCAACTTGATTTCATTATATCAATTGTTGGATCGTTTCGACTGCACCGCTCAGTTTACTAGCAAATTCTGTGTTATTCGGGACCGCACTTCGCATAAGGTGATTGGCGCGGGAGAGCAGTTGGGTGGTCTCTACTTCTTTCGGGAGTCAGTTTCTACTGCAGTTTCTTGTGTTCGAAAAGTTTCTTCCGATGTGTGGCATCAACGTCTCGGACATCCGTCTGCTCAAGTATTGTCCCAGGTTCCTGTTATTGATTTGAGTTCTCGTACTTTGCATAAATCATGTGATGCTTGTTTTCGTGTTAAACAATATCGTCGTAGTTTTCCTCTGAGTCAGTCTGTCATTGTAATCTGTGGGGTCCGTATCGTGTTTCGTCCTTCTGTGGTGCACGGTATTTTTTGACTATTGTGGATGATTGTTCTCGTGGGACATGGGTTTATTTACTGAATGATAAAACGGAGGTTGCTTCCACATTGCTAAATTTTTTGTCTATGATTAAGCGACAATTTGATAAATCAGTACGTGTTATTCGTACTGATAATGGAAGTGAGTTCATGTGTTTGACATCTTATTTTCGTCGTCAAGGGATTCTGCATGAGACTTCTTGCGTAGGCACCCCTCAGCAGAATGGACGTGTGGAACGCAAACGTCAGCATATTCTCAATGTAGCTCGTGCTTTACGGTTCCAGGCTCATCTACCCCTTCCTTTTTGGGGTCATTGTGTTTTGACAGCAGACTATCTGATCAATCGGACTCCTTCCTCGATTTTACATGGTAAAACCCCATACGAGGTTCTTTATGGTTCGACTCCTTCTTTGTCTCATTTGCGGGTTTTTGGTTGCCTTTGTTATGCTTATAACCAAGATCGTACTGGTGACAAGTTTGCTGCTCGGAGTCGTCGTTGTCTATTTATTGGTTATCCTTTTGGCAAAAAGGGGTGGAGCTTGTATGATTTGGATCGTCAGATTTTTTTTGTCTCTCGTGATGTGGAGTTTCTTGAGGCTGAATTCCCATACCAGTCAGAATCGTCTGAGCCAGATTCTTTGCCACCGTCTATTGTTTTGCCAGTTGCTTCTGCACCGAATGATGATGAGGATCTTCCGGTTGTCCCTTTGCCTCATGTTTCTCCTGATACTGAGTCGTATGCTACTGATATGGACACGTCTGACGATAGGGGGGGTTCCGTTACCACTACTCCTCCCACTCTTCCAGTGGAGCCTTTGGGTCGTGGTCATCGAACTAAAGTTCCTTCCACTCGGCTGAAGGACTTTGTGGTTGACACTGTCCAACCCTCGAATGAACCCCCCACTACTTCTCACCAGTCGTCTTCATCCTCCGGTACACCTTATCCCATAGCACGTTATGTTTCTTGTGCTTCATTCTCTCCAGCTCATCGAGCTTTTTTTGCTGTTGAGCCTCGCACTTTTGCTGATGCCGTGATTGATCCTCGATGGCGAGTCGCTATGCAGGATGAGATTCGTGCCTTAGAGAATAATGGCACGTGGGATGTAGTTTCTCTTCCATCTGGGAAGCGTGCGATTGGGTGCAAGTGGGTCTTTAAGATCAAACATAAGTCTGACGGTTCCGTTGAGCGCTATAAAGCGCGTCTGGTGATTTTGGGCATAATCAGGTGGAAGGACTTGACTATCACGAGACGTTTGCTCCCGTCGCCAAAATGGTTACAGCCCGGTTATTCTTAGCTGTGGCCGCTGCTAAGCATTGGGAAGTTCACCAGATGGATTTTCACAATGCTTTTCTTCATGGTGATTTGGTTGAGGAGGTTTACATGAAGTTTCCTCCTGGTTTTCGTTCTGGCGTTGATGGGCAGGTTTGTCGTCTTCGCCGTTCCCTCTATGGCTTGAAACAGGCCCCCCGCTGCTGGTTTGCCAAGTTGACTACGACTTTGAAGCAGTATGGTTTTTGTCAGACCTATCATGATTACTCCCTTTTTACACTGCATCGTGGTTCTGTTCATCTGCAGGTTCTGGTCTACGTTGACGATCTGAATATTTCCGGGAATGATGCTACATCTATAGCAGCCTTCGAGAATTACCTAAGTCGTTGTTTTCACATGAAGGATCTTGGATTGCTTAAGTATTTTCTGGGTATCGAGATTGCCCGGAATTCTTCTGGCTTCTTTCTCTGTCAGCGGAAGTATGCTCTTGACATCATAGCTGAGGTCGGATTACTAGGAAGCAAACCAGCTGATTTTCCATTAGAGCAGAATCATCAGCTCCCTCTTGTTGAGGGTGATCTATTGTCTGATCCCGAGCGATATCGTCGTTTAGTCGGACGTCTTATCTATCTGGCAGTGACTCGACCTGAGTTATCTTATTCGGTAAATATGCTCTCTCAATTTATGCATCAACCGCGTCAGGCTCACTGGGACGCTGTTCTGCGTGTGGTTCGCTATTTGAAAGGCTCTCCTGGTCAGGGGATTCATCTTCGTACTGATTGCGACCTTGAACTCTATGCATGGTGTGATTCGGATTGGGCGTCTTGCCCTCTCACTCGACGCTCTCTTTCTGGTTGGTTTATTCAGCTTGGTCAGTCTCCTGTTTCTTGGCGAACCAAGAAACAACCTACTGTCGCACGCTCTTCTGTTGAGGCTGAATATCGGGCTATGGCTACTACGTTGTGCGAGTTGAAGTGGTTACGAGGATTATTATCTACTCTTGGTGTCGCTCACTCTCAGCCTATGCTGTTACATTGTGACAGTCAGTCTGCACTTCATATTGCGGCAAATCCAGTTTTTCACAAGCGGACCAAACACATTGAAGTGGATTGCCATTTTGTTCGAGATGCTGTTCTTAAGGGTCTCATTTCTACTACTCATGTTCTTTCTGGGAAACAGCTCGCTGACATCTTCACCAAGGCGCTTGGGAAGCGTGAATTTGATTTCTTTCTTGGCAAGTTGGGCATTCGAAATCCACATGCTCCAACTTGAGGGGGGGGTGTTATTGTGTATATTTGTGAATTTACTATATTAGCCTTAGGTTCTCTTTAGGTAACTGTAGCCCTAATTTTGTGTATATATACTGATGGTTAATAGAGAGTTGGATCATCCGATTGAGATGATTTTTTCTCAAACTTTGTGTTGTCTCTCCCGTAACACAGCCGTCCGGAGCAAGGAGTCCTCCACCCAATACGGCGACTTCATATTGGAGGCTTCTTGGTCTCCATTTTTTGGTCCATACTCCACCATTTTCGACGCTCCTCAGGGCACCGAATCAGCCGGAGTGCAGGGGCGGGTGCTACGGGTTCACCGATTATTGTGCAAAACGAATGGTTGAAGCCTCCGTGGGGGGTTTTTTCCCACTTTGGTTTTATTTTTTATTTTTTATTTTTTTAGCTTAATTTCACTTTGGCATAATCCAACTTTTGATTTATTTTTTAATTTAATCTAGTTGTTATTTTCACTAGGTTGTGAGGGTGCCACAACACACACTAAAATTGAAAGTGTACGTCATGATTTTATTCAGAGTGCGGATAAAAATGAACCAAAATTGATTAAATTATCAAATTATCAGACCTAGTTTAAAGCTGGTTAATTAGTGATGGAGTGCAATACTCAGGGGCGTAGCCATGATTTTTTTCTACCCGAGGCTGCTTAACATTGAGCTATTATTAGGATCAAACTATTCACGAACACAATTCATTTTGGCACGTGAAAGCTCAAACTCAACTATTTCATACACTTCAAAGGCTAAGCTCGAATACCTAGTCAAGGTTGTTTATTAAATAATCACAAGTTCGAACATGAGATATCCGACTTGTCTCGGCTCGAATAACATCTTTAGCTAGATGTCAAGCATAAGAAACCAATGTATGAAAATAATTCTTCTTAATATTCAATGCAACTTACATGAATTACAAAGTTAAATGAATGAAGGTGTATTTTAAGAATCCAATGAATCGGGCAGGCTAAGGCTAGGTTAAAAGCTTAGGTTGGTAAGATCCTTTCTCTAACCCGAGGCTCGACTAGAGGTCTTTCGAGCGAATCCACGTCTTTTTCCTTCCGCGTTGAAATAGAACCTTAAAATGCCAAATCTAAATTATTAAAATTCATAAGTCGAATCACAAAATAAATGTTCTATTGGAATTCTAGAATAAACAAAATATATAAATTAAAATATAAAGTAATTGATATATTCCATATGTAATGTAATATAAATTACATGAATAACCAATATTATTTGAAATAATATAATTCAATATGATTAAACTAAAATAAAAAAGAAAACAATAAGAAGAAACACAACATGTTGAACGATAAAGAAAGTATATATATTTAAATATGCAAATTTTAGCCTATACAAATTTGCAAATTTTATATCATGTCCAAATATGCAAATTTTAGCCTATACAAATTTAAATTTTATTATCTCAAATGTATAGTTGTGCTTTCATCAAACTAGTGCGTAGCCCCGTGCGATGCACAGGTAAATATTATTAAATAATAATTATAAATAGGTCTCGAGTTTGAGTGGTGGGAAACCATTGTTCTATTTTAAAAGAGCAAAAAAATTACCGTCGTATATCAGTTTAGTATCAACAATATAAAATTAACTTGTGTAAGAGAACATAAAGTTTGCATGTTTAAAATATTAAAAACATATAAAAGTATGTACTGGTTTATGTATTATTATTAAAAGATGTGAAGTCACTTACAATTCTTTTAAACTATTTTGGAAAGAAAACATGTTTAAAAACATTTGAATTTTACATTTGTATGAAAGATGTTTTCTAAATTCCGTTGTAAAGAAAACATGTTTAAAAATATTTAAATTTAATATGTATATATATATATATATATATGTGTATGTACATAGATATAATATGACATGATAAAATATTATATAAAAGTATCTAAAATATCATAAGTCTAAATAAATTATATAAAAAATAAATAATGACATGATATCGAGAATTATGACTGTATTTCTTATTATTTTTTTATAAGTTGTTACCATTAAAAAGAAATTTTGTACGCATAACTATTCCACGTTTTAAATTTTACAAATACAGATTGAGGTTAATGTAAAATATAACAAAAATTGAAGACAATATTTAAATCTTCATTTTTTACTTTTAACTTTTTTTTTTCTTTTCCCAAAACGACAGAAATAACTATATAAATCTCAAGCGAACCGAGTTCGAATACAAAGGACTAATCCAAATCGAAAATAAAAACTGAGCGCCACACGCGGTCTAAAGCCTCAACAAACAGAAAACAAACAACAACCGAAACAGGAGAAAACAAGCCAGGCAAAGACTCTCGCCACTGCTACAAAGCCTAGCAAAGAGGACTTCCCTCGAAAGAAAGAAAAAAAGAACAGAAAAAACCAACAAAGGCTAGCCAGAAGAAGCATTAGAGAAGTCCAACCAGTCAGAATGCGCAAGCCTGAGAGTAGAGTGCTCCGGGATGAGAGAGTGTTGGAAAATCCATAAGTTCCTCGATTTCCAAAGCCACCAAAGAATGTAAGTGGTGAGCTGGATTCTTGCTTCGGCAACTTCGGAGTGATCTAAGGAACAAACTTGATACCACCAGTGTTTGAAAGAGTCAGTGAAGTTTGAAATTCCATCCCATTGGACAGGGCTTAATTTCCACACCTTAATAGCTCTGGGACATAAGAACAGGATGTGTTCCAAGGTTTCAACTGCAGCTCCACAAGAAGAACATGTTGAGTCTAATTCAAAACCTCTTTTCATAAGGTTGACAGCAACAAGAAGGATACCAGATAGACATTTCCAGACAAAGATCTTGATTTTTCCAGCAACTTTTAACTTCCAATGCCTAAATTTGATGGATTTTTTTGTGGTCATTGAAGAGCTGCTTTCAGGAACATCAGATTGCCTAATCTTTAGAGAACAAAGATGAGCATAGGTACTGGATACAGAAAAAGTACCTTTCTTATCAACTCCCCAGTAGAGCATGTCTTGTCTAAGAGGATTCACAGTTGAGATTTTCAAGATGGCAGAGCTGTCAGATTCATCAAAAACTTGCTTAATAAGCCATTCATTCCATTGAGAACCATTGCTGTGAAGAAGATCTTTAACCCAAATCAAATGATCTCTGGCAATTGGGATAAGAGATGGAGTAGGTTTATTCAGCCCAGGAACCCAGTTGAAGTCTGAAATTTTAGTGCTCAAACCATTCCTAACTTTTAACTTTTTATTATGTGTATTTAATATTTTTGGATGAGAAATATGTGATAAATCTTATTCTCGTTATATATCTAGCATTATATTAAAGACATCTAAAATATGATATTACATGTATAAAAAGTATATAAAATATTTTATATTATCCTTGAAAAATGTTGAAGCTACTCTCTAAATTATTTTTTAAAGAAAACATGTCTAAAAATACTTAAATTTAACCTCCATATATATAGCTCCTTAATCTTTGTCCAAATAATGTTTGAAATATCTCCAATATTATAAATGTTAATAATATTTGAAAAAATATTAGTATTTAGATAGAAGAAAATTAACTTTTTAAAAAAATTCTGACAGTATGTCAAGATTTATATTAGCAATTACACTTTAGAGTGAATTAATTTTTTAAGAAAAAAAAAATCCGTTACGATAATTTTTTAAAAAATATGTTAGAGTATATACATGAGATGAGATTTTTTAATTTTTTTTTTTAAAATCAGCCTACTTTTTTAATAAATTTGATTCCAATAAATCAGCCCATTTAGTTCCCTATTATGAAATGTTAGACAATTACTATCTTTTAGGAAAGACAATAATAAATATGTTTCCAATAAATAAGCCGAGTTAGTTCCATATTCATAATTGTTGGATAATTACTATCTTTTAGGACTCTTTTAATGCAATTGGCGGGTAAATATGGGGGAAACCTCAAAAAAGGTTATTCTTTTAATATAATTGTAGATAAGTTGTGTGCAAACTATGTATATTTTTAAATTTTTCATTACAAATCAATTCCTATTAGCTCTTGATCATTACATAACGTAAGAAATATCACTATTAAAACAAACATTAATTAACAATCTTTTTAAAAATTTGTAAAATAAAATTAGAATAAGCAATAATTTGTGTCTTTTTTTAATAAAGATGCTCAAACCTCTTCTACTTTTGAAATGAAAATTAATAAATTATTGGGTTTCTTCCTAAAAGCATATAAGCTAAATTGGGCTAGACCAATATTTAAATGGTGCTACAAATAAAATAAATAATACTAAACTAAAGAAGAATAAAAATTACATGGGGGCTAGAGTCCACCTTTGTCCAAGGATGGCTCCCGCCCATGGCGGTTATGAAATTTGACCAAATTATACGACCAATTTTGAATTTTGGCCTACATAATTTTAAACCAATAAAACGTAACATTTATGTATATGTGTATATATATACTATCGAGTTTAATTTATGTGTTCAATCAATAATCTTGTCCACAAAATCATCCTTCAAAGCTGAAATATTCAATTCTTACTCATATACATTAAGTAATATATTTTTCTTGAAATACCAAGACTTCACAACATGTGTCAATATCAATGATTGAAAATGCAATGTGAAATTCAAAACCAAACTTTTTACCACAGCCCGCAAACTCTTATTTAAAGTCCCCCATACAACCCCATGAAAAAAAAATAAAAAAAAAATAAAAAAATAAAATCCCAATTTTTGTGCAAACACTTACACAAACCACTAGTGCAAAAACCAAACAATGGAAAAACAAATGGCAGCCATATTCCAAGCTCTAGAGGCCAAACCACTCCTAATCCTCTTCACAATCCCTATCCTATTCTTCTTAGCCCTATCAAGATTCCACCGCAAACCCTATCCGCCCGGGCCCAAGGGCTGGCCCGTGATCGGCAACATTACCATGATGGACCAACTCACCCACCGAGGCCTCGCCAAGCTCGCCAAGCAATACGGCGGCATCCTCCACCTCCGCATGGGCTTCCTCCACGTGGTCGCCATACAAAGCCCGGACGCGGCCCGCCAAGTCCTCCAGGCCCACGACAACATCTTCTCCAACCGGCCCGCCAACATCGCCATAAGCTACCTAACCTACAACCGGGCCGACATGGCCTTCGCCCACTACGGCCCCTTCTGGCGCCAGATGCGCAAGCTCTGCGTCATGAAGCTCTTCAGCCGCAAGCGGGCCGAGTCATGGGATTCGGTCCGGGACGAGGTGGACCGCATGGTACGGGCCGTGGGGGGCAGCGCCGGCAGGCCCGTTAACATAGGCGAGCTCGTTTTCGGGCTTACTAGGAATATTATATACCGGGCCGCGTTCGGGTCGAGCTCGGGTGACGGGCAGGACGATTTCATCGCGATCCTTCAGGAATTCTCGAAGCTTTTCGGGGCTTTCAATGTAGCGGATTTCGTGCCGTGGGTGGACCGCATGGACCTGCAAGGGCTGAACAAGAGGCTGGTGAGGGCCCGGGACTCGCTGGACCGGTTTATAGACACGATCATTGATGTTCATATTGAGAGGAGGAAGAATGGACTGGGCCGGGCCGGGCCCACCGGTGATTCTGACATGGTGGACGAGCTGTTGGCGTTTTATGGAGGTGATGACGTGGCAAATGTTTCAGAAGGTGCGGATTTGCAAAGCTCGATCAAGCTCACGAGGGATAACATCAAAGCTATTATTATGGTAAGCCAAAGTCCAAGCTATATATGTGTGTGTGGTTTATTTGATAAATTTAATATGGGGGGAAATGATAAGGTGCGTTACGGAACCATTTTGTTGGAGTTTGTAATCGTTAGATTAATTATCCATTACGGTTACATGATTATTTAACGGTTACAAACCCTCGACGGAACGTTTCCGTAATGAGACTTAACTCACTTTATAATAAATTAGTATTTTACGTATTCGGACAACCCATTGTTACGAAATACCTACGGTGTACTTTTTTTCAGTTTTAATAAATATTAATTGAGTTTATTATTAAAAAATATAAATAATGTACAAAGTCAACTTTAATTAATATTAAAATTGGTTAAAAATCTAATAAGACTGCAAACATATTAAAATAAAGTATATAAGGGTGGAAGTACAATTTTTAAATATTTTAACAGATTTGGTCTTAAATTTTTATTATAAAAATATCATTTAAGCTTTTAGCTATACGAGAATTTCAGACATTGAACAAATCGAAATACGATTAGGTAGATATAGTACAATTTGACTATGTAAGACCTATAGAAAATAATAATAATAATAATAATAATAATAATAATAATAATAATAATAATAATAATAATAATAATAATAATAATAATAATAATAATAATAATATTATAATAATAGAATAATAATAATAATAATAATAATAATAATAATAATAATAATAATAATAATAATAATAATAATAATAATAATAATAATAATAATAAAGCAATGTGTTTATGTGTGTTATTTGAAATCAAAAAGTTGCAACTCGATTCCGGATTAGTCGGTTCCCCTGTGGATTCGGAAACCGGAAGGTCCTTGTACCAAAAAAAAAAAAAAAAATTGCAACAATATCTGTATTGTGTGTTAATGGTTAGTCGTAGTGCACGTTATATTCAGAAGTCCCATCATTTTATTCCGTATTTGTGGTCTACGTGGACTCTACCACTATATAATATATATACGATGGATCTTTATGGAATACTAAGTCTTTTATTTAAGTCAATTTTATAATAATTCATTCAACTAAAGTAAATTTTAATTTAATAAGTTTTGAAAAGGTGTTCATTAGGGTGAATTTTTAGAATGATATTTTTAATTAATGTCAATTTTGTTAGGTAATGGATCATTAATAGCTAAAAAAATGGTTAGGTGATGAATAACATCAATTTTGTTTTTAATTTCGTATCAACGTATTTAATATGGATATTTATTTAGAAATCATGTTAAAAAAAAAAGATTAAATAGTAATATAAGTAAAAGTTGATTTGTCCTTACACCAACCCGCCTAATCAAACATTCAATTCTATTGATATTTTTCTTATTGATCCATTTATTACTTAATATATTGACAACTGTTCAGATTGTATTTATTGAAGGACACTTGTTAATACACTATTGGTGAATAAGTTTGGATGACTCCTGATGGATCCATAGCAAAACTGCCCGATCGACTAATAGCCAAAATAACTCATAATATGAATCTCTCGGAAAAAAACTCCATCTTTATACATATCATATGCAAAATTGTTATCAGATTGAGTAACAAAAATAGTCGTATTTGATTTGAATTAAAAATATGTATTTTTTATAAAATTAAACAAAAATATATAGTTTATAATGCAAATATAAAAGTAACAGTTCAAAATTAGGGAAATACTACGGTCGCGTTACGGTACTATCACGTCGGGTGTTTTACGTTAGATCATCTACCTTATCTAACTATATGTAGATCCAACGGTTAAAACACCCGACATGATGGTACTGTACCGGACCCTAGCATTTCCCTCAAAATTATCTTAGCATCACTATAATAAATGTTAACCAAAAAAGGGAGAGCTCGCTGGTCACATTTTTATACTTTCAGGTGTTGTTAAAATGTCATATTAAATTACCAACACAACATGAATAGATTTAACTGGTAATGACTAAAGAGTGCACCATTAATCCAACTACCCCATCACCGTCAACATATTCAGTATATTCCCAACGGTTGGAGTCTATGGGGTCAGTTGTACGCAGATTTTACCGTTGTAATTATACAAGGAGATTGTTTTCATAGTGACCCACGGTGCGTTGCATCGTTTGATATATTTTTTTAGAAACTTCACTAACAGAAGAAGCACTAGAATTTAATTGAGTCGTTTTGATCTAGATCATTATTAACACTATACTAGGAGAATTGTCAGCAATGACTCTTCCAGCTCCATTTGCAATGGATATAATTAATCCAACCACCCCAAAAGAGAAAAAAAAAATAGTGAATTAATATAATAATGTTGGCTTTGGCACCTAAAATTCCACTTTTCTCATGATGATAATCTCTTTCTATTTATTTATTTCAATCAATAAGACCATTTATTTATTTATTTATTTATTTAGGACGTAATGTTTGGTGGCACCGAAACGGTAGCATCAGCCATCGAGTGGGCCATGGCGGAGCTAATGAGAAGCCCAACGGACCTTAGGAGGGTC
>CACSLK010024540.1:12746202-12765644 GCA_902706635.1 Striga hermonthica | reverse complement strand
TAAAAAAAAAAAAAAAATGACATGGCGATTATGGCACAAAAAGCATGAAGTAAAAATATACTTATGTTTAAATATAGTATCATCATACTTTATGAAACACGAATATAACACAATATTACTATTTACCTCCCTTAATTTCTATTTGCGTTACAATTATTATACCCGCGCCCATGTAAAATAAATTAAAAACTTACACAGGTTTAAAAAATTATTAACTTAAGCAGTTGAAATTTCACATTAAAAATCTTGATTTAAGCCCATTGGACCACCTAAATGATTTTCTTATGAAAATTAAATTATTAAAAGGGTCACCCTATTAAATACTTTTATCTTACAGGTCCTGAACTAGAGGACTAAACTTAAAGAAACTAAAATATTTAATTAGCAATTTTAATTTCTTCTTGGGTCCTAAACGATAGTAGTATTTATTTACTAGACCACATCTCTTTCGTGAGTCAATTTCATATAAGTTAATCAAAAATTCTATAGAGCCATCGGATGATTTTCTTATAGAGTCATCTATCACTTAATGTATTGACACATGCCCAAATTATTTATTGTCGGAGATGAAAAAGAAGACCCAACGAGCCTTATCTTTGGACACGTGTCAATACACTATTTGAGGATAACTGTGGATGACTCAATAAGTCGAGTCATCCGATGGCTCCAAAACAAAACTGATAAATTAATTGTTTCAAAAACTACTTATTAGATCCTTCAAAGGCTACCGATGGTTATGTTATGCTCACTCGTCTTCACTACGTGTCCATAATTCTTCCACGTGATGATAATAATATGGAAGATACAAGAACTCCTTGGCAGGCAGTTGGCAGCAGACAAGACAATAAATGCGAAATGTAAGTGACAAAAAGTATGCGTATAATACATACACAATTACGATGCCCAGTAAACTCGGGCACCATTGTCAGTATCGTAACATCGCAAAATTCGAAGATGCCTCTAGGGGCAGTGCAGTCAGTCCCTCGGGGCCCTTGATTTCAGACACACTCATGTGGGCGTGTGTGTTTGTGTGTAAAACAACGGCCCCTAGGGGCAACATCGAATTAGCGCGTAACATTTAAGTTCTCAATTTGGATCGTCAAATCATTACCAAAACCTTGGCACACTCGGAATAATGTCTGACGCTGTTAGTCTAAACTCATAACTTCCCTTTTTTCTAGTGGTGAAGGATTCTTAGAAAAAAAGACCCTAAAACCTGGTTTTAGCTTACAAAAAAATGCGAATAGCAGCCAAACCAACAGCAGAAATGGAGACAAGTGTACCGATGCAGTATTTGATGACTTCGTATTTCGCTGCTTCAAGTTGTGCCCGTAATTCGTGAATTTCCTGAGACCACAAAATGACAAAATCGTCAGACAATAAACAATTTAACCGGATATCGAGTTTTGGTCGACACATGTACTCACCCGGTTGAGTTTGTTAGTGAGGTTTGTGGTCTCCTGATTTTGCTCGTTCAGTTCATCCCGAATTCTCCTGAATACGTAGCAACCAACAATTTAACAATAAAATTAATAATAGACATATTGTAGGATAACTCTTTGATAGTAGCAAAACCACTGACCCCTTTTCAAGATTAAGATCCAAGCGCTGCCCAGCCGTGGCACGGTCAATTTCATACCTGAACCAGAATCGTTTATCCATCAATAAGAATTCAAATAACATGGTATTGAGACATGATGTTTATGTAATTACGAACCTCAACTCACTGCGCATCTTCTCTAAATCGTTTTTGAGTTTTTCCGTCTCGTGTTGTAGCAAAGAAAAATGGTGATCCTGCATTTTTTGAGATCACATTAACTAGGCATGGTTCTTGTAGAACGCAAGTTGCTCCAGAATTTGAGTCTTCAGATACAAAACGTAACTCGTTATAGCATATACAGTGAAACCTCTAATAGAAAACTAAGAAAGTTAATTGCTCTTTATTTTAATATTTTCAATTTTCTCATCCTTTTGCTCTGATAGATGTAATTATTGATCTGTAGCCAACTTAACCAAACTCTACAAAGAAGTTAAAAAATCCCTTGTGTTAAAAGTATACCCACAAACGAGACCATCCACTGTGCACAAAAAACCTGAAACTACCGACAAAAATAAATGCAATGGAGGAAGTGATAGTGGGTGTGTCCTGTGGAAGCTGAGAGGGACCATTCAAAGAGGAAGATACTCATAAAATTGCAAAATCTTGGTAGGAAATAACAAGAGACGAAAAAATTGGACTGTGCAGATAGATCCATACAAAAGGCAGAAAACAAAAATAAAATAAAATAAACATCCCCAACATTTTAACTCGAGGGGCTATGCAAATCTGAATGCTTATAATATGTTACTCGGCAATCTTACAACACATGGTAAACACATACACAAAAAGGTATACAAATGAGCAATATAGATAGCAGTGCAGATAGATTCGTTATCCAAGAACAAACCTTCAACAATAGTAAGTCAGGGAAACAAATGCAAGACCAAACTTATATCCTAATTATGCTTTTTTTTTTTCTCACAAAACTACTGGTGTTACTAATAATAATAAGATATAAAAAATCATGCAAACAAACACAATAACTAGTCAAATTACAAAACATTGATGCCATAAATCGAAAAGGTGTACTTAATCATTAACCTCTATCATTTGCTTCACACCTTTTCTGTGATTAATATACTCAACTCTAAATCACACACTTTTCATGAGTGACGATGGGAGGATTTGGGTACAAAAGTCTGCATTCCAATGTCTTTTCATGAGTTAGGATGGGGGGATTAGGTATAAAAGTCAGCATTCCAACTTCTTTTCATGAATGAGAAATTGAAGATGGATTAGGGTACAAAAGTAAGCATTCCAACTTTACCTTTTTCCTATACTTCAAGGAACTTTCTATATAAATCCTCCTAGGCACAGTAGTCATCGATCATGCAATGACATACTTCATTTCTAAAGGACTCAGCAGGGAATCTTTTCTGAAACTACAAGTAAAGGGCATTCAATATAAATCGAGAAGAGAAAATTAATCTAAGTATCTTTAGCATAGTGAACCAAGAATGGGGAAGCTTTTGATGGTATTGCGGGTAATAGGCAGCTTCTATCATGTTGTTCTAGTGTTGTTGAGCTTGGATCTATTATTCAAGCATTTCAATTTCCTTATTGATTGACGTGTTCTCGAAAGTTCTTCACATTGGCCAGTTTTCAAGGAGACCTGAACAGAAAGGGAGTTGAGCAATAGCCTGGGTAGTTAAAGTGCTGGTGTGTGTGGTCTGTATATCTTTAATTTCGCCCTAACAATTCTGCTTTATAATTTAAGTAAACAATCTACTTAATGCTTGACTTAACACGCTAAGCAGCTAGAAATAAAATTCCAATGGTTCAAAAATCACACGGAACGGTCCGATGAGTTAATAGACATATAATTTTTATGTATATTTTTACTCTTCATCCTAACAATTCAGCTTTATATTTTAGTTAAACAATCTATTTAGTGCTTCGCTTAACAAGCTATGCAGCTAGAAATACAGACATTTCAACGGTTCAAAAAAAGCACACAAACAGATCTCGTGAGTGAAATAGACATACAGAAAGAGGGAACTATATTCAGAATTTCATCTCCAAACATACTTCAGCTTCCTCAAATTGAAATTTGTAATGGTTGGGGTATTTTAAGATGCTTACTGATAATATTTCCAAAAAGAAACCCTGATTTTTTCGAAACCGATGTCAAGTAAGACCGATTTGTGAACTGAGGCATGATAACATAAAATCAGCCTATTAGCTCAATTGTTCAGACTACTCAAACACAGACTTTGCTACATATTCTTCTCGAAGTTATTTTTATAAATAATTTCCTGAAATGTTATGGAAATACCTATTGATACAGTAACAAATTTCAATTAAATTATTGCAGCAACTCCAGAGAATAATGGCATCACAAAAGAAAACACCAGAGATGTACATTTGCATTATCGCATACCAAAACTTACATAGCTTTAGATCCTAATGTCTAAGCAGAACAGCACATCCCGAAACTACAACCATCCTTCAATCAACAATGTGACCTTAACAATAAGTTCAAATTATATATCTTCCATATTGAGCAAACGGGAATTTTCTTCATCTTTCATTAACATTTATGGGCAACTCCATTCAACAATGGCAAATTAGCTAACCTTAAGAACTTCGAGCGCCAGCTGTGGAAAATAACCTAACAGTCTAATGGCAGACATCCAAGTATAATTTAGAACTACCAAAGAAATGTAACAGGCTTAAAAACAAACTGAAAAGCACGTCGTTGGATTAAGCAAATCGAGTCTTTGCCTACCTGAGAACTTTTAACTTCGGTCTTGAATTTGGACAGATTGGAGTCCTGTGTCATTTCATTCTACAAAGACAACATAAACAAATAGCGCGAAAACCATTATATTCGATTTCCACAAGGCATTTTACAATGCACCCAACCAACTTAATCAAAACACGGAAAGAAGCAAGAAAGAAGGAGAATATTACTTTCTGCATTTCAGTTTTAGAAACAAATGAATGAGAAACATTTTCTAAGCTGTCATTAAGGACTTCAATCAAAGCCCCCGTTATCCCCTCTGCCTGCTTCGACGGCACACCCTGCGCCTCTAACCTCCTCACCTGTGAATAGTTAGCAGAAATGAATGCCCCAAATTGAGCCACCATTGATATGTTTATCTCTTCCAAATGATAAAATTTAAATCAATCCTTTTTTTCTCGGACAAGAAAGAAGAGAAAACTCAAAACAGCAAACCCTTACGAGGGCCAGAGTGTCCACTAGGAAGAGACGCTTGCCGTTGGATTGAACGATATCGGAGTACGGTCTGGACCCGACCCTGTTCTGAGCGAGAAAACGGGCCCCGGATAACAAGGTTCGCCGGCAACTCGCCGCATAAGCAGCGGCCATGTAGACGGTATTACCAGTCGATTATTTCCAATAAAAACTCCGACAAGGCAGAGGAAAAACAAAGTAAGTATTGTGAAAAGAGTAGCAAAAAGGATGGAGGCTTGGGAGATGGAGAAGGAATCAATTGTGCAATACTAGTGAAGAAAGGTTCTAAAGACTTGGGCTCTACGGCTTCTAAAGGACAAGTCAAGTCACGCGGGCTTTTTGGCAGCAAATTCACAAATATCATATATTTTTATTTTTATTTTACAAGAAGGCGAGGCTAGACATACGCATACTTTAAGTTAGAATTCAATCCGCAAAGGATAAGACACCCCCCGACCAAGTCATGGCGTAATCATATGTTTGCCCCCGATTGAGGACTCTCCAACTTATGAAGGCCACTAGGGCCTTTAGCCGCCAAAAATGCTAAAAAAATCCATCACAGAGTTGGCTTCTCTATAGTCATGAACAATCTCCACTCGCTATGGACGACCCAGAAGATTCTTTATTCCCTTCAAAATGCTTCCATACAACCGGATGTAATGCTCATGCTGCACCAGTCGAGCATACTATTACTGTCAACTTCAACGGTAATCTTTCGTGCCCCGATATCCCAAGTCAACTGTAGACACTAAAACAAATCCTATAATTCCGCTCCAATGATTAAAAAACCCGATGTTCATCATTAACCACACACCCATGTCCCATGGTGATCACGGATGACTCCACCAACGCTAGTCATCTCTATCGACGGATCAAAGCTACCATCCATATTGACCTTCAACTCATCCTCCGTTGGGAACGACCAGGAGATCCAACGCATTTCACGAACGCCACTCGCCGCAAGTTTATGGTTCCCAGCCAAAGCACGTCGCACCATATCCACATGGGACCACATGTCACTTATCCGTTGGTGCATAGTAATGTCGGTCCCTTAGAATAATTTTAAATCCTGCCACCGCCATAAGCGTCAAACCGTGAGACCAAACAATGAGTCCCAATTCTCTCCGCCCTATTCAACCCGTCAGTCAGATTTTCTAAGAGTCAGCCCCTAAGATCCAACGTGAAAAATATACTCCACTGACTACTAGGAACCGACAGTCTCCAGGTTTGGGCCGCCTCCGGACAATCACGCAACGCATGGACCGTCGATTCACTCTCGACCCTGCAAATCGAACAGACCAGACTATGCACCATATGCCGACGTTGTCACTGAAGCCGTCGCGAATTTTATTAAGGGGTCTGTAAAATTTAGCCACCTATTCCACCAGAATCGATCTTTGTGACCATTCCCCCACAGACCACCGACTCCCCATCAAAGTCTCCTTCCACACCCCTTTAATCGACCTGAGCACTGTCGAGCCTTGAGGAAACTCAAAATCTTCACCTATCTCCAGTGGATTCTGCTTATATTTGGCCCGAAGCACCCGACATCAAAGTAAGTTCGGTTCTTTTAAAATACTCCTGGCTAACTTCATAATTCATCCCTACCCAAATATCATATCTTTAATCTAATCATACGGGGTTTGTATTAAACTATTCCGTGCAAAAATAATAAATTATATGAATTATAGTTTTTAATATTAATATTAACTTTTATATTTTTTATTTTTGTCCATTGCAAATGGAGCTGGAAGAGTCATTGTTGACAATTCTCTTGGCATAGTGCTAATAATGGACTAGATCAAAATGGCTAAATTAAATTCTAGTGCTTCTTCTATTAGTAAAGTTTCTAGAAAAAAAAATATATCAAACGACGCAATGCACCTTGTGTCGCTACGGAAACAGCCTTCTTGTATAATTACAAGGGTAAGGTCTGCGTACAACTTATCCTCCAGACCCTAACCAGGTGGTAATATACTGAGTATGTTGTTGTTATTTTAATATTTTTTATTTTTATGATAAATAATAATTTAATATATGATTTATACGTTCATTCCACCTATTATAAAATAATTGTCATTTTATTATTGTATTTATGTAGTATTAAGAAACATGAAAATTTAATATATTAAAATATTACTCAATAATTAACACTCGCAAAAATACTTTTCTCCCTCTCTTCACTTACTCATACTTTATTACCATATTATTTCAATTTTTAAATAAGGGATGGTAAAGTTGATAACAGTAAAACCTCTATAAATTAATTATATTGGGACAATAAATTATTAACTCAGAGAGATATTAATTAATCAATAATTTAATAAGTTATTACTTTAAAGAGTGCTTCCACGATTTAGCAAATACAAATTTTGGCAAGTGTAATTTGTACTTGTTGAGTAAATAGACTTGTTAGGAAAGATTCTTAATTAAATTTGGAAGAAGTTTGTAGGTACGTACAAGAGTAAATAATATAGGGGTGGAATTTTATACCCGAGAACCAAAACAAAAATAACCGATTCGGTCTGGTTATTTAAAAAAAAAAACATTTTTTCCGATTCCGGTTATGTTTTTGCACAAACCGGTTTTGGTTCCCAGTTCCTTTCCAAATGTATGTGTATTAATCGAAGAACCGACTATATATGTAAAATATTCATGTTTTATATGTCAAAATATATAAATCGGTTCGGTTCTTGGTATGTAATATTCGGTTCTTAATTTTTGCATTTCGGTTCTCAGTTTTGCATGATAATTTTAGCACGCGAGCTGCAATTTTTCAATCGGTTCTTAACTAAAAAATCGGTTATTGTCGGTTGTTTTTTCATAAGTCGGTTAAGAACCGGAAAAACCAAACCGTTACAACATGGTTCGGTCATTTTTCGGTTCCTATGGATATTTATGCAATAACCGAACTGATTATTTTGATTCGATTCCAGTTTCTGCAAATTATGCTAGGAATCGGACCGGTCTAGCCCTACAAAAATACATTAAAAAATGGGTTTCTTAGTTAACAAGTATTAGGTAGCTATAAATATGTGGTTTTATTTTTAGGGTTTTATATGTTTGGTGTAGTTTTCTTATCCAACAATGACGCCTCATCTAAAAGTTGTTCAAAAATCAGCCATGACCGATCAAATACGAAAATCATTATGTGAGTATAATTGATCACCCCACAATCACTCAGAAAGAATTACAACAATGGCTCGATAAAAAATATCATTTGAAAGTTAGTCAAGGTACAATATCAAACAATTTCAATAGATTAGCTGAGTATCTTTCGGCTAACTTAGAGAAAGGAGGGATGTTAAACGACACAAACCAGCAAAATTTCCAGAGATGGAGAAGGTTACTTATGAGTGGTTCCTCCAATACCAAGACCGTGTAAATATTACAGGAGAGCTAATTTTGGATAAGGCAAAGGAGACTATGAAACTTTTATACCCTCAGCAGCCTTCTGAGCACAACCTTTCGTTTGGTTGGCTTGAGAATTTCAAGCTGAGACATGGTATCAAGTCAAAAAAAATCCAATGATACCACTTTTTTTAAAAAAATTAATCATAGGAAATCAAAAATCTAAACAAAATTTACATATCTTATGTTTGCTAAACTTATGGAGAATAAAAAAAAAATAAAAAAAAATAAAAAAAAAATAAAAAACAGTCAAAATATATGCTTGCTCTCCAACATTTAGCAGGCCTTGCTTATTGTCACCTAGAGCCGTCAAAACGGGCCATGCAGGCTGGCCCGCCATCTTGGCGGCCAACGAAATGTCGGCCCAACCCGTCCCTGCCTCGGGCCGCGGGTTCGGCGAGACTGGCCCGCCAGACAAAAAAAAATAAAATTAAATTAAAAAAGCACAATTCACAAGCTCTCAGAAAAATCTGAAAAAGCACACTCAATTCTTAAAATTGCATGAGAAGAAAAATCACACTCTGATTGGTCGAAAAAAGTGTGTATTTTACATACTTATTAGCGTATTTTTATATGCTTAATTTTATCGTACTTGTATGTTTTTCGACTTATTTATTTATTAAATAAATTTGAGTGCTATGATATTTTTTTGTGTATTATTTTCAGATTATTGGGCACTTTTATGAACGACGAGATATTGAACGTGAGTTCCGATCAACAGAGTATGGGGGCATTTCATACAACTCCATATTGATTCAACATCAATCCATTTTCACACGTCTAGCATGCATTTATTCACATGCACTCCGTGGGCCATAAAATTTATACAAATAGAGGAGAGAAGAGGAAGAAAATAGTCTGTTATCACTCCCCTGATAACAGAACTGCTGGAAAAACAAAGAAGAACATGGGAGACATATTTGTATAAAAAAAAAGGAATGGATCATGATCATTAGCTGGAATAATAATGGTCAATACTTGATAATGGAGCAGTAGTTGAGATTGGTTGTGCTATTAGTTGTGAGTGGTTGAACTATTGAAGATAATTGCAAATCTTGTGGAATCTTGGAATTGATTGGTGAGGAGTTAGGCTGAACTTTTAATTATTTGGGGAGTACTCACGTAAAGGTCATAAGTATTATATTAAGGAGCTAATTCTTACATATGTGGAGGAGGCACTCAAGAAAAGAAAAACAGTCTGTTATTGCCCCCGGTGATAACAGAAAATAGTATCAGAGAGCTTGAAGATTTTGGATGCTTGAAGATAATTCGGCCGTGTGATTTAAAAGGAGTTTGTTTTATTTTATTTTATTTTATTTGAAGAATATGAATATTTATTTTTATTTTTATCATTTACCTATGTGTAGCTAAACATTCATTTCGGTTCTAGGGACGTTGAACCCTCGGTGACTATGTTCGATTAATGTTATTTATTTTGTTTTACTTGTCGTATAAAATTGATTGTGTTATTCTAGTTACATGTCATAATATGTGTTCTTTAATTTAGCTTGATCACCTAAATTGAGGATTGCATGTTAATTGCTAGATTTAAGAATTCGATCCGTGTAATTGTCGTCGTTCTTATTTTGTTTGTAGCAACTAATAGTCGTGTACTATTAGGGATAACACAACATAAGTTACATGAACCGAGCTTATGTGTTTGTGGCTTAGATCGGTCTATTTTCCTAGATTTTAATGCAACGAGCGAATTAAAATAGGAGAGCTTATTCCGAGTTATTCGCTAGTTAGAATTAATTGAAGAGATTATTTCGATTAAGTAAAATTAAGAGAGAATTCGGGTAGCAGAGCTTATTGCTATCTAGGACCGGTAGTCTTAGAAGACAAGTGAGATTTGATAAATGCATTAATTGAGCGAGTTAACCAAGAGTGTAAACCGACCTAGAACCGATTTCATTCTCATATTTTCTAAATTATTTGTTTAGTTTTGGTTTCATCTTCTTTTGCATTTTAATCATTTATTCCTAATTCCATTTCATTTTCTTGTTTTGCTAGTAATTTTGTTATATATCAAAACTCCCCATTTTCATATTTATTTAATTAATATAATAAAATCACGGTTTATACCACACTCTCTGTGGGATCGACCCTTACTCGCCACTACTACTAGTTAGTAGGGATAAGTCGAGGAAAATTTTATAAATATAAAATTACCGCAAAACGACACGTGGTCACACTCATTTCACAAGCTCTCATTCACAAATTGTCTAAGGGATAAAAATAAAAAAACTCTTCAAATCTCTCTCATATTAATGCCACAATCCACTAAAAGAGACACGGCCCATTTTCGCCCTCCACCTGGCAACCACCTCGCAGTGGTCGCCACCTCCCCAGAGCCCGTCGAGGAGCGCTTCATGGGAAACGCCGGGGCCTCCCCTGTCTGATTCGCCGGTGAGTACCTTGCCATGGTTTGACCAAATCCAACCGTGGAGGTGAAGATTAATGTTGTCATAAGAAGGGAGATTGGAGAGTGAGATCCTGTTTATTTCGTGGGTTGAGGGGTCGGTGGGGAGGAACCGCTTTGTTGTCTTGAGATACGAGAATTTGGAAGTGAAACTGAGGTTGGGCATATATTTTATTTATTTTTTGTTCTGGCTTAACCCTAATCCCTAAGAGCACCCACAATGCTTTGAGTCTCCTTTTGCATATGTGGCAAATAAGAACATCTCTAATGGTTGAGCATCTATTTTGAGATGAATGGTGTGGAGAATGAGAATAAAAATATTTTTTCTCCAATGGTTAACGTCAATTGTAGAATAATTTGACACGTATAAAATAATAATTGGTTGGTAGAGAGAGAAATATTAAAAAAATAAAATAATATAGGGTAGAAGATGTCTAGAAGTATTCTACATCTAGAAAGACTTCTACATTTTTGAAATGCCATATCAGATTTTGAGGTTATGTGGCAATGAATTAGAGCAATTCATGTACCATTGCAGATGCTCTAAATAGACTTAAGTCCATAATGACATGGACAAATCCAAGCTAAAAAATCCAAAATCTATCCAATGCAAAACAAAAAAGTACTAGGTCTAGAATACTAAACAACCAATAAAAATATAATAATAATAAATGCATACAAAAAAATATATATATTGCCTATTAAAATAAAAAAGAAAATTGTAAACAATTAATGACCAGGCGGGTTTTCACTTGGGTCCAAAATAGACTCAAGTGTGGAATTAGTCTCTTTTTTCTAGTGGCACATAAGTTAGACTAGGTCCACTTTTAATTGCATTGTGAACTATTTTTTTAGACTAGGTCTATTTCTTACGTGGCATGTGATTTTTTTCTAAGAAACCCAAAACATTGTGGGTGCTCTAAGGACCCTAACCCTTACTTACATTTTTTTAGGAGTTTTTCAATACGAGACCTGGTAAACTATCAAATCGGGGCCTAAAAGATTATTTTTCTCAATTCGGGACATAAATGTTATAAAACTATCAAATTAAGTCATAAAATTAACAAAACACATGACACCATTAAATTGAGAGTTAATTTGAAGTTTTAACACATGATTTGTTACAAAAAAAAAAAAGGAAAAATGAAGAAATTAAGGAAAATACGAGATTGTTATCGGAAAAAATTAATGAAAATATGAAGCTCTTGTTCGTTTTTCTTGGTATCGTCTATTTCTGTTTTTATTATTTTTTTTTGAAATATTATGCGAATATAGTAATTTATTTATAATTTTATGTGATTAAGCACCAATTTCTTTTTTTTTTAAAAAAAAAAAAAATTAATTTAATGGTGTTATGAATTTTGTTAATTCTATTACTTAATTTAATAGTTTTAAACATTTAAATCTCGAATTAAAAAAAAAAAAATCTTTCAAAACCCGATTTGATAGTTTACTCATCTTTCAAATTGACAGCGCTACCGATTGAATTACCTGTCCCATTTTTTCAACCCATTTTCCGTTTAAAATTCCTACCCATCCGTAAACCTACAATCAGTTCGATTGAATCCCAAATTTGATTACAAGTAGCTGCTGATCTTTCATTTTATTATTTTGGAAAGAAGAAGATGCAGAGGAGTAGACGCAGGTGCGAGGGCACTGCCATGGGCTCCATCGTGCTCGATCTCCGGCCCGGCTTCGGCATCGGACCTTTCTCGCTCGGTAAAAGCCTTGTTTAGCACGTTATCATTTTATCCATGTCTGTGTTCTAGTATGATTAGAATCTGTAGCTTTGATTTGAATTTGGGGCGAAGAAAATAATTGATCGCGAACCTGTCGATTCGAGTTCTTCATCATTTTGAATTTCTTTATTTTGTGTGCGTGGCCATCTCCTAATAAAGACTGGAACATCCCAGTAGAATTTCTGAACTTATTTTTTTGTAATTCATATGAATGGTATATTCATAATGTAGAGTATGGGTGTATTTTGCCTGTTGAATTTCAGGGATGCCTATATGCGAAGCTTTTGCACAAATAGAGCAGCAGCCCAATGTTTATGATGTTGTTCATGTCAAATACTATGATGAGGTTCGACTCAGTTTTCATTTCGTTTAGACTCCATGCATGCGACTACCTTCGTTGTTTGCTACTTTGCTTGCTTAATTTTGTGTATGTTAGAATACTTTTAAGTTAAGTTTGCCGAAATCTTGAGTAAGTGTCAATTGCCGACTTGCCGAGTCTGAATTTGGCGTTTAGATGTGACATTCTTGTCCTTGACCCGTCATTACCTTCGATGTAGTTATGTAGTTGTTCCATTACTTCCTTTGTTTGTATCCTTTGTGTTGTTCCTTTGTTCTTAGTGTGGCAGTTGTTTCAAAAGCCTTTCTAGTTTTCAGGATCCTCTGTGCTGTTGATTGTTTAATCTTTTTTCTAGTTTTTCAACAATTTCTTTCATTTTTTTTTATTTCGGAATTGTCAATCTTTTGGAAAGGTCTAAGTCATTAGCTTAGGAAATTCTCTTTATGTCCTCCATGTAATTTCATTTTTCTCGATAAAGTAGACGTTCTTGCATGTAAGTTTCTCACAAAATCATGAGAAAGAAATACATATTCTTATTCTTGCTCCTAATGTTTAACAGGAGCCTCTGAAGCTTGACATTGTTATCAGCTTTCCTGATCATGGTTTTCATCTGAGATTCGATCCTTGGTCACAGGTATGTTCGCTTAAAAAATGAACCTCAGATTATTAAGGATCATTCTTTTAAATCAAGATTGAGAATTTATATAAAGGATTTTATTTATGCTCTTAGGACACATGTGTTAGCGAGGCAATGAATATTGATATCCAATATTTTATATGAACTGATTGAAATATTAACATCAGTTTTATTCTATATCAGAGGCTGCGCCTTATTGAAATTTTTGATGTCAAACGGCTGCAAATGCGATACGCCACTGCTTTGATTGGGTAGGATAAACTGCATCTATAGCTGACCTTTTTTCTCTTGCATGTCATAGAGTTGTCTTATTTCATATGCATTTTACTTTCAGGGGGCCGTCCACTCTAGCAACATTTGTAGCTGTCTATGCTCTTTTTGGGCCCACATATCCTGGAATTTACGACAAGGACAGAGGCATTTACAATCTCTTTTACCCAGTATGTTTGCCGATATCTTATAATTTGGAATAAATATCCTTTGCAATATCTTTTGCCACTTTTTGTCATTTTGACAGTTGTTGACCACTTTATTTTTCGCAGGGTTTGTCCTTTGCCTTCCCTATTCCGTCGCAATATGCAGACTGCTGTCATGACAGAGAAGGTATTTATTTATAATCACCTTTTTGCATTTGGACAAAATGAATTTGTTTATGGGTCTAATTCTCATCATAGTTTTGTCATCTTTGAAAGCTGAACTGCCCTTGGAGTTTCCTGATGGCACAACTCCAGTTACTTGCCGTGTCTCAATATATGACTCATCTGCAGACAATAAAGTTGGTGTAGGGTCATTGATGGCCAAGGCTTGTGTACCTCCATTGCCAGCTGGCAGCCTTTACATGGAAGAAGTTCAAGTGAAGGTCAGTCATTTGTTGTGTTGTCTCCGATCTTGGCACTTGATTGCGGTAGCTCTGTTTGTTTGACATAAATTGGATTATTGAATAACCTTCTTCTGAACTGTCATCTAATTACAATATCTCAAATTATTTTCAAATCACAATTCTCCAGTTTCCGGTAAAGCATTACACAGAGCGAAAGATTCCTTGAGGTCTGTATTTGTCAAACAAATATTATCCGCTCTCAAATGTGGTTAGTAAAAGAGAAATAAGTGTCGGTGGATTTCCTATATTTTAGAAACATATTATTTTTCTTCTAATTATTACTATTATTAGTCATGCTACACCATCCGGCGTAATTTTCAGAAGGCACTCAAATAGGTTTGTATCTGTAATGTTCCTTCTGATGGGTATTAGAATGTTGAGACATATAGAGTTTCCAGCCTCTCTTGTATCTTCGTTCATATTATACAAGCTAGACGTCTAGTGGTAACAATATATTTCTTGTGTTATTAGTTGGGGGAGGAATTATGGTTTACAGTTGGAGGCCAGCATATACCATTTGGTGCGTCACCACAGGTATGAACTTTAATGTATTAATAAACACACACACACACACACACATTTATTACGGCATGTGGCTTCTTATTTACCTCAATTGAGTATCTTGTCTCCTGAATGTATCTTGGGCCTTTTGTCCGACTTCATCAAGATGTACTATAAATTTTTTGTGTAGAGGCATTTTAATACTTGACTCGATCTCTATTGGTCCCTCCAAGAAGGGGTTGTTCGTGCATTTCTTTGTATCAAGTACTTCAGTTTTACCATCTAGCATCACTTGATATGAAAAAGTTCCTTTTGATTGTCTTATCCGGGATCATAAATGTCAACTTTTTTCCTTTTACTTCATCCTAAATATGCAGGATGTATGGACTGAATTAGGTCGACCCTGTGGAATTCATCAGAAACAGGTATCACCTAGTTAAGTTTTTCCTCGTGGAACATCAGTATTCTTGGGGGTTGATTACCAAAGAAAGCATGCCTTTTGAGATTTTGTATGATTACACACCCTGACACATTCATACTCTTGAAAAGAAAAATGCTACCTGTTATGCACTTTTCTTTAATAGATTGCACCTTCATTGTGGGGGAGACTTGATGAATTATGAAATTGCAATGGTTTTTTACACCCTAATGGATATTTGTGATTTAATAAGATATTTGGCTGTGTTCCGGTAATTAGGACAAACTTCAACGTTTTGCTTTATCTTGGCATGTATATATCTTCTATTTTCCTTGTTTTTTGGGTAATGAAAAATTAATTTTCGAGGGTTGCTCAGGTGGACCAAATGGTAATCCATTCTGCATCAGATCCTCGACCACGGACAACTCTCTGTGGAGATTATTTCTACAATTACTTCACCCGTGGATTTGACATTTTATTTGATGGGCAGGTACTTTCTTTTGGTTATAATATTTAATTGCTGGTCATGTGACTGTAATACTACAAAATTTTAATATAATTTTATTATTTCAGACCCACAAAATAAAAAAGTTCGTTCTGCATACCAACTATCCTGGCCACGCAGATTTCAACTCGTATATGAAGTGCAACTTTGTGATTCACGATTCTGATTGTAAGCTATTAACCTTGTATATGTCTGCTCTAGTGTATACATACCAATCATTTAATTTTATATTACTATCTTTCAGTTGGTGGATCATTGCGCGAGGATGCAAATACCTCAAAATGCACCATAACCCCTAGCACAAAATGGGAACAAGTTAAGGTGAATCTAGCACACTTATTATTAGTTTGATCGAACACAGATTTCATTTTAGGTTACTTTTTGACATGTGGGCGTGTTTATCTAGAGAAAACTGTAGTGATTTTTTTTTTGTATGTGCATGTGTATAAATTTTGCAGGAAATTCTTGGGGACTGTGGTCGTGCTGCAATTCAAACTCAGGGTTTGACCAGCAATCCTTTTGGGTCTACTTTTGTGTATGGCTACCCAAATATCGCCTTTGAGGTGAATCATATGCTTCAAACTCGAGGTCTTTATGCCCTTTTGCTCAGCAGTGTTGCTCTGTGTTTGCTCGTTTGAACTGTAATTATGGTTTTCGCAGGTCATGAAGAACGGTTACATTGCAACTGTAACTCTTTTCCAGTCCTAGTGCTCGGTAAGTACGCGATAGTATTTCACAGTATTCCTTGTTTAGCCATTTATTTAGCACTTGGTATTTCTTAATTTTCAGGACTCGGGTCAATTTGTACAGTCGAATGGTGGGGAACAAATAAGTACGGCTGCCTTACGATGCTAGTGTTCGAACATGTACAGTGGCAATAACTTGTAAAGACTTGTAAATATTCTCTTAAATTTTTATTAAGATGTCATCAACCAAAAGGGCAGAATTGACAATTAATTTTCATCTTGTGTTGTTTTCTGTAAGAACACATCAAAATGAGCAATTCAAATAACAAACAGACATATAATCACTGATGTAAATTCAGAATTGAGAAAAGAATGACGGACATCAATGGTTAGATGCTGTTAGCCCCAATTCTTCAATAATTATTATAACACAACCAAGTTCACAAACTCGACAGCCATTCATGTCCGTCGATGAAGCTAAGTGATATGAATGGCTCAGCCTCCTGTTTGGTTAGCTCTCTCGCCCATGACACTCTCCCTCCGAAATCTGCTCCCGGGCCCGAACACTTGAATTGCCCGTAGAATACCGTCCTGGATAACCCGAAAAGTAGATGATTATTATCGAAACACTTTATTATGGAAATAGTCATATGACAAACTAGAACTCACATTTGCCTCTGCTTATCACCCCAATCATACCATCCTCTTGGTGTGATGATCTTATCCATGTATGTATAAGCAAACACCACCCTAGAAAATGTGCCCCAGGCCCGGCCCAGATAGAGCGCGCCCGACCCAGTAACCTTACAGTTAACGAACGAGAAGCCCGTTTCCTCAAGCATGCTCTCCCTTTTCTGTGCCGTTAAGGCCCCATACGTATTGGTCTTGGCGTGCAAATGACAGTTTTCATACAGCGAAAGTCCATTTCCGAATATGAAGTCCACCGAGCCTTGGATATGGCAGTTCTTGAAATAGTGCCTCCCTTTGTGGTCGTATAGTGTGTCCTGTGCACCCACAAACTTGCAGTTTACGAAGGCCGCCATGTCAGCAGAGATGCGCATGGCCACTGCCTGCTTTCCGGTGGCGCCAGCTGGCGGGGGAGGCGCTTTGTTCTGTTTCACCAACAAACAGTTTTTAGCTAATAGGAAAACATAATTGTGACTTGAACACAGGAAAACAAAAGCAACCTTAAAAGTGATGTTCTTGGCGATAAAATACGGAGCATTGACGGCGAATGTGGCAGAGCCGTAAGTGCCAATGGGCTTCCCGTTGGGCCCGACCCGATCCGCAATATCGTCCATTCTGATTATGGTTCTCGCCGCACCACTCCCTTCAAGAGTCACGTAAGCCATTGTAGCCGGAATTTCTATCTTCTCCCTATCATGGACCAAAAACCAAAATGCAGCATACTTGTTAGAAAAACAAAAAGATAGAAACTTAAGCCTCCTTTCTTTTTTTTCTCATTTCATTTTTGTCACCTCACCTGTAAGTCCCGGGACCAACCGAAATAAGGACCCGACAGGGGTTGAAGAGTGGGATTGAGTCGATGGCCTGCTTAACAGACGTAAAGTCTCCGAATTTCGGGTTTTTGTGGACCTTGATGAATTTGCAGGGCTGGAGTTTGTTCTTGGCCTCCAAGAATTTGGAGTGGTTGCGAGAACCCATAATCTTTATCCACTTTAGGTAGCTCTCCTCTGTATATTTCAGCCTGCTGCTGCTCAAGTTCATGGAATTTGCACTAGTGCTCAAGAACAAAACTAGTAGTGTAGCCACAAATGCCTTCAAACCCATCATTTATTTTTTCTTCCCTTTTTTTCTTTTGAAGAAAGTTCTGCTGAAAATGAGGCCGTATGACAAAGGCTGGAAACAGAATGTTTTTTATTAACTATGGAGAAATCCGAGAGAGAGAGAGAGAGAGAGAGAGAGAGAGAGAGAAACTCTGGCAGTATGTATGTGTTATCTCTGAACTTGTAATTTCAAGCCAATGGGTTGTGTCAACCCGTGCTTCTGAATTGTCTGTTTTTGCCACTCGCACGCACACATATAGACTATGTTTGGTAGACAAATAAACTAGCTTATAGTTTATTTGATTAGCTTATAAGCTCCCTGTATTGAAATAAGTCTTGTTTGGTAGAACGGATATTTTTTTAAAAAAAAAAAACTCGAACTTATTTAATAAGTTTCTTTAGGTAGTTTTTTAAATAAGCTAGTTAAATTTTTTATTCCAGCTAGCTTATCAACTAATTTTACCGGACACTTTTATTATATAAGCTAGTTTTTCAGCTATAAGTCATAAGCTATAAGCTATAAGCTCGAAAATTACCGATAAACTATAAGCTAGCTTATTAGCTATCAGCTAGTTTTATCAAACATAACCCTACAATTATACCCACGAGTTTTGTTATGTTATCTACAGATAAGAAGTAGATGTCCTGTTGGCAGATTTTTACCCAATCTCTCATGAATTAGGCTCTTGTTACTATAGCTCATGAATTAGGCTCTTGTTATTATAACCGGCAAATTCGATGTTATCCACGTGGACACTGTCCCCATGTAGGTTTTAACCATTGATTTCACACACACCAATGTGTGTGTATATGTGTGTGTGTGTGTTTATGAGTAAATCAATGGTTAAAACCCACATGGTGATAGTGCTCACGTGGGTAGCATCGAATTTTTCACATTAACCGTCCCATTTGGTATTGAATATGTTGTTGTTCAAGTTCGAATGTTTCAACTTTATTCAAGCTTTGAAAATCAATCGTACTTTTAGCTTAGTTCTTTTTTTAAAGAAAATATGACTATGAATTTAGTCGTGGTTGAATGTGCTTCGATCAAGAAACTGATGATTTTATATATATATTTAATGTATTTTGTCGAATTGAGTCGAGCTAAGTTCGAATTAGGTACATATTTGATGGGAAAACTTATTCATTATTCAATAAGATAATGAACCAAGTGGTAAAAAAAAAAAAGGTTGGATATGAAGTTTGAGTTGAATGTGAAATAGTTTGGTTCCAATTTTGGCTATGGCTTGTGCAGTCATATGGTCACATGGAGATTAGCACCAAATGAGAATTGACAAAATTAGGTATGACAGTTGGCAATGT
>CACSLK010024540.1:12709630-12719996 GCA_902706635.1 Striga hermonthica | reverse complement strand
GATATGAATGCTCCTGGGATAAAGCGATGGTTTTCGCATAAGGTTAATTCCAACAACCTAGTGCTATTAATTCACATATGGTTTAGTCTAAAAAACATTCATTAATTCCACAATTTTTTTTATTTTTTATTTATTTATTTATTTATTTATTTTTTGTTTGGTGCAAAGAAGAAAAGCACAAGGCTAAGCTAGAACTCGACGAGGATACGACACCCCAACATTGTCATGATTAATCCAAGCTCCCAACCCCTCAGGTGGGAGAACCAAACGATGTAAGCCAACCGGATGTGATGCCGCCAAGCCCGTCATGTGATCAGCTGCAAAGTTTGCTTCCCTATAAATGTGGTCGATACAAACACACCAATCCCTATGAATCACATCCCTAATAGCCTGAACCAGTGCATCATGGGGCCCAATCGCTCCACTAGGCTCGCATACCATGTTTTTCACACAACGAATATCGGTCTCAGCCACCACTTGCCGGTACCCCATGTCCCATGCCAACGAAAACAGTCCCCACAACTCAGCCCCAGTAATAGTAAAGAAACGAATGTTGAAGAGAAATCCCGCAGTTCATCGTCCTATCTCGTCACGGATTAAGCCTCCTGCGCAGCTCAATCCCGTGTGCGTATCAGTGGCTCCATCCGTATTAATTTTGATCCATCCCGGACAAGGAGGTGACCACCAGATCACTATCGTGATATGCACGGCTGCGCTGACCTGTGCATAATCCGCCATCGCACGCTGATATGTCGCCGTCATTCTCAACACTTCCAACCGCCGGACCTCCACACTAATTCTCGTGCGTTTAAAAATTCGTTCATTGCGCCATAGCCACGATCGCCAAGCTGCCAAAGCAAATTTGGTGCTCCACATTGCAGCCACGTCCGCCTGCCTGGGAGAGAGATTCACTCGCAGCCACTGCTTAAGAGGAAGACTAAAGAAATACAGTCATGACCAGGTGGCAAAATATGTTGCCAAAGGTTACGAGTGGGTGGGCAATCCCGAATGACGTGAAGGGTAGTCTTTAATTCTCCGCACAGCTCACAATTTCCGTCTCCCGTTAAGTGCCGCCGCGAGCATTCCACGTTGGTGAGTAGACGTTCTTTAGCAACCAACCACAAAAACATGTGCGTACGTTGTGGGGTGGGTGTTCGCCAAATGATATTCCACAGTGGACGGTCCTCATCACGCTCGGTAGCAGCCAAAGACCTACAAGCCGACTTTGTCGAGAAGCTGCCATTCTCAGAGAACTTCCAAATGATATGATCCTCTCCAGCTTCCGCGCGCGGTCGTGATCCAGAGTATGACTGACGAGGGAAGAATACCGTGAAATCTCTGCCAATTCCATCCTCCTGTAGAGTCCACAAATTCAGCCACTACAGCATGAATATTAACCGAGTGCAGCTGGGGGCTAAGAAATATTGCTAGCGGCCCATTAAAGTCGAGCCAAGAATCGAGCCAGAAACGTGTTGTTTTGCCATTTCCTATTATCCACCTTACACCATTAATCAAACTCGGCCAGTTTTTGCGAAGGTCGCGCATTAAATTCGTGGTCTGTTGCCCATTCCCTAACTTCATAGCAGTTTGTAGGTGAAGCCCATACTTAGCCGATATCACCTTAACCCACAGGGATTCCGATTTGGTTAGTAAGCCCCAGCCAATTTTCATCAAGAAAGCATCGTTCATCCAGAGGAGGTCCCGAACGCCCAATACGCCCTCAATCTTATGTTTACAAATATCCTTCCATGCCACTAAATGAAGCTTCTTCCGATCATCAGTGCCTCCTTATATAAAGGCGTGACACTTTCTTTCTATATCATATATAAAGGCGTGACACTTTCTTTCTATATCATCTGTGGTTGCCCGTGGTAATGTGACCGTTTGCATTGAGTAAAAAGGAAGTATGCTCAAAACCGACTTCGTAAGGGTCACCCGGCCCGCCAAGGAGAGCGTCTTCATCCTCCAGTCGGCTAGCCGAGACTCTGTTTTTCCAAAATATGGTTGTAGGTAATTTTGGTCATTCTGGTATGGAGAACGGGCATACCTAGCTACTTCTCCAAATTATCCGTGAGTTTGAAATTGAGTGTCATCGCTAGTCTTAGTCGCTCCGGCCCTGGCACATTATGGGAAAGAAAACTTGCATTTTTTCCAGACTTACTCGAAGCCCTGGCCGGGCACAGAAATTATCAAGTACTTGCCTTAGAATGGCCGCCTGATCATCCTAAGCCTCCAAAAAGAGAAGGAGATCGTCAGCAAACAACAAAAACAGAACGTGCACTGCATTTTGACCGACCGAGATGGGGCGCCAAGATGAATCCTCCACCGCCTGACAGATACTTTGGGCCAGTCGCTCCATACAGAGCACAAAGAGATAGAAAGATATGGGGTCGCCCTGACGGACTCTTTGAGTGGGACGAAACTCCTCGCCGATCGTCCCATTCCATAATAAGCTCATCGAGGCAGAGGTAAGGCAGGACACTACCGCTCTAGCAAGCTGTACTGGGTAGCCCACAAGACATAATGTCTCTTCGATGTAGTCCCACCGTAAATTTTCATACGCTTTCTCAAGGTCCACTTTAATGAGCATGAATCATGTAGGTCCCCGTTTCCCCCGCATCGTAGGGATCAATTCATGTGCGATAATAATATTGTCCGTAATTTGTCGTCCCGGGACAAAAGTGGCTTGGGCCGAATGAATCAAAAGAGGTAGTGTACTCTTCAGCCTGTTCACCAGCACTTTAGTGAAGATCTTATAAATCACGTTCAGGAGGCTTATCGGGCGAAATTTTCGGATGGTGCTAGGGTTCTCGACCTTCGAAACTAATACCAGTAAGGTCTGATTGACTTGTTGCGGGATTGTCCCACTTTGCCACATCTCCCGTATGAAGCGTTGGACAGCCTGGCCGACCGTTTCCCAATTTTGCTGGAAAAAGTGTTCATGCAGCCCATCTTTGCCCGGAGCTTTGAGGGGACCCATATTGTGCAAGGCCGTTAAAATCTCAATATCTGTGATAGCATCCGACAGTCCACGCATAACAGCGGTGTCACAACTAGGAAAAAGGGACGTCGGGCTCCCTCGGGGCAACAGGTCGTGTTCAACAGTGTAGATTCCTTTGAAAAAATCGGTAGCCAATCGGCTCAGAGCCTCTTGGTCCGTGATGATGGTCCCCGCGGCATCCACTAGTTCAGTTATACGCCTCCTGTCTCTCTGGTGTTTAATCTGGCGATGGTAGTATGCCGTATTTCGATCTCCTAGATAGTTCCAATCTCTCACGGACTTTTGCAAAAGCAATAATTCCTCTTGTCGAATGACGTCCTCCAGCTCGGCTTGGAGCTGTTTACCAAGTAGGAGGAGGCGATAATGAATGTGGCGGCTACGTTAAATGCCTTCCAGGCGGGCCAACAACTTCTTTTTGCGTTGAAAAATGTTGCCAAAAATATTACGATTCCAATCTCGCGCGGCCATGATAAAATTCTCTGAAGCTGCTAGGTAGCCAAAGGACTTCTGTCAGGTGTTATTTAGCAAGTCTTTAAAGTCCGGATGAGTCAACCAAGCTGCCATAAACCGAAATGGTTTCTTCCCACTGGGTATAGACAATTGCCGCCCAATCGCCACCATGATAGGAGAATGGTCTGACTGAATCCGCAGAAAGAGACGGGTTTGGCCCATATCGAATTTATCGACCCAAGGAATATTAGCGACAAAGAGGTCAAGCTTTTCTGCCACTACTCCAGCACGAGTCTCCCTGGTCCACGTAAAGTGGTGGCCATCCGTAGCCACCTCCTGAAGGCTATAATCGAATATCCAATTGGCAAAATCCTGACTCACATTGCAAAATGCACTCGATCCCCCCTTCTTCTCGGACCGACGAAGAAGGCAATTAAAATCACCTCCAACAATCCATGGTTCAGAAATTTGTGACACCAACCTTCTCAAAAGGGCCCACAGACTCTGACGAATAGTCGCATTGGGGCTAGCATACACGAAAGTGACCAGGAAAGACACACCATTCTTCGATACCCGCACATAGACTGCTTGGCGAGTATAAATCAACACCTCCACCTGAGTCGTGTCGGACCACAGAAGCCAAATACCTCCCGAGAAACCCCGGGCCTCAATCCGGAAGGAATTATCAAATCTGCTAAAACGAACGAAGCGGTCTGCCATCTCCCCGCTAATGCGAGGTTCAAATAGTGCAACGAGATCTGGCTTATACTGGTGAACAAGTGTAGAAAACGCTCCCCGAAAAGCAGTCGAGCCTGCACCCTAGACATTCCAAGCGATAATATTCATAGATACACTAGAAAAAGAATAGAGACACTCTTCGCTAATCCAGTTTCTCGACCAATCGGTTGGAGCTCTCGTCCATGCACATGCGCTCATTGATACTGGCAGTCGAGGACTCATGGTAGGGAGGATCCTCTGGCCACGGTTCATATCTATGAATGTTGTGCTCAGCCTCCTCCATTATCGCGTTCTCGTCCTGGGTCCACCGAGGGTATAGGCTGCAGGTGTATGTGTTGGGCCCCTTGAATCCTGTCATCTGGCACCACAAGTACCCGGTGTTTATCCGGATTTAGCCCCGCACCAACTGGGACCTGTCCTACCTGGCCCGAGGTAAAAGATTGGACGACTGGTTCAACTCGATCCTTGCGAAGAACAATAATGTAATTCAGCCCACCAGTAAGGCTTTGGGCCACTGCCTTGCCCTTATCTACCTGCCCGCTCTGATCACTGCCTCTGTCAAGTTCGCTCACAGTGGTGCTAGTATGTTGAGCGGATAGGCTCTTTCTCGATCGGTTCCCACAGCCTGACACCACACGCCATTCCCGCTCTTCCACATTCTTTGTGCTACGATCATGGTTTAGGTTCGTCTCTTTGGTTTTTGTTGCAGAAGTAGCACCACATTCGAAAATTTGAGGTGGGTCGCTCATTTCTTCTTCTCGGTCGAACAGGTCAAAGCGGGACCCCCAACCCGCAAACGTGGATGCTGCCTTGCTATTATTGGCCTTTTCAGTCCCTCTATCCCGTCTGGTATATGGTTGGCGTTGGCGTTGAGGGACTTCCATCCATGGACCGTACCTAGTTGTCTCGGCATCGCAACTTTTCGTGGCAGAGTTTCCCGAATCAGTGTCCCCTTCTTGAGGTGTCTCCGTGTTTACTCCGGAAGCAGGTGCCTTAGCATCAGTACGTTCATTGGGGTGGGTTGGAAGAGACAAGAGCTACCCGAATGGCCAATTCTCCCGCATTGAAAACAAATCACAGGCAGGCTCTCATACACCACCCTCTGGGCCCGTCCGTTGATTGTAAATTCTACGCAAAGAGGTTTCGTGAGATCAACCATCACGGCGAGCCTAGCATATTTACCGCGGGTCAGGGCAGCGGTTTGTTGATCAATTTTAACTACTTTGCCAACGATTTGGCCGATCTTGCGAAAAATCTTCTGGTGGTATAGGTGGGCGGGCATGCCCGGAAGTCGAATCCACGCAACTGTTGTCGTTAAGTTTTCCTCGTTCGCATCAAAATCAAGTGTCCACGGTTGAACATGCATGTAACTGCTACCTACAACATATGGGCCGCCTGTGAAGACTTGAACCGTGTCCTCATGATTACGAAAGTGGATGAGATAAAATCCGTTCTCCAAGTCCATCATATTGTAACCCCCGCCATGGAAGGCCACATCCTACTGAGGAAATTGTAGAGTGAGGCCATAGTGAGCGACTCGTCAAACGGTTTCACGACTATTGCGTGCCTCCATTCTTTATTACTTTCGTCTATGAACCGCTTGGCTATCGTAATTCTGGCGTCGCTTGAGAAAGGTCGACAATCACATCCTCTTCCCCCGCCATGTCCTTCTCATTTTCGTCAGGCTCCAGCTCAACATGTTGTATATGTTTATTGAGCATCTCCTTGAAAGACCATCGCCGTGGAGGTGGTTCCTGGACTGGAGGTGGATTTTGCTGTTGGGCAAGTGTGGTCGGTGGGTCTAGGGCTTCGCCAGTTCGTTTTTGGGACTTGAGGCGCTTACTCCCCGGCTGGACAATTCGCTCGAGCGCCGGAAATTATGTGTCGCGATTGAGAATCCGGGAAGTATTGCCCGGATCAAAGGTCTCTGGGCTGGCGTTGAGGGTCGTGAGGGTAGGACGAGCGCGGTCGTGATCGGACATTAGGGCTTCTTTGCCTCACCTCTTATTTTTTCACCCAAATCTAAATAATGATAATTATATAATTGTGGTACAACCCAGTGTTTTAAAAACCGTACCGTACCGGCCGGTAATACCGGTATTACCGGTTACCGGCCTTAGGTACGGTACAAAAACACACAAAATACCGGATTTTCGGTAATACCGTTTTGTACCGGTATTGTACCGTAAATACCGGGAAAAACCGGTCCAAAATACCGGCCATGAAAAAAAAAATTAATTTTTTTTTTTTTTTTAATTTAAAAACATAAAATTTAAATTGGTAATTAGAATGTTTTATTTTATTTCATTGGTAAGTTAAAATTAATGATTATGATCATTTATTTTTTATTTTTTTTGTATTTGGTATTATATATTTTTATAAATAAATATATATATTATTATATTTGCTAGTCCGGTAATACCACCGATATTACCGGTCGTACCGGTAATACCGCGTACCGGTGGGTAGACCGGTATGGCCACCGGTACGGTATTTAAAACACTGGTACAACCTATACAAGTAATGGCTTAGGCTATGTTTGGTAGACAGATAAGCTAGCTTATAGCTTATTTAGTTTGCTTATAAGCTCTCTGTATTCAAATAAGTCTCGTTTGGTAGGACGGACTTTTTTAAAAAGCTCGAGCTTATTCGGTAAGCTTCTTTAGGTAGCTTTTCAAATAAGCTAGTTGAATTTTTTAATCGAACTAGCTTATCAGCTAATTTTACTAAAACACTTTTATTATATAAGCTAACTTTTTAGCTATAAGTCAGAAGCTATAAGCTATAAGTTCAAAAATTACTGATAAGCTAAAAGCTAGCATATCAGCTACTTTACCAATCATAACCTTAATAATGAGGACAATGATTTAATTGGTTAGACAAGTGTTTATTTATTAGTTTTTTTAATTATTATATAATACTTTAATAATGTTATTTTTCTAAAAAAATATCATTAATTAGTTATATAGATTGTCTAAAAAAATGAAAACTCTTAGACTAGTTGATATCATTATTTATACATATTCGAAATATTTAAATATATAATTTTATTTATATTAAAAGAGTTTTTAATAATGGCAACCAAATTTCTAGAACCGTCCTTGGTCGTGGCTTCCCCTTCATATAAATTGAAAGAGAAAAAAATATTATTCAAAATTACATTGGCTATATTTTTATTTTGTTTTATTGTTGTTAAGTGTTTTCAATTGAATTTGTGTTGTATATTTCAGCAGTCTCCGTTACTCGAATGTCATCGGAGTATTTTTAATTTCTGGCTTGTTTAGTGTTTTTGTTATATTTTAATTTGTGTTCTACTTGTTATGCTTCTCATGAAAGTGTGTTATTAATCTCGAGTAAATTAGGACTATTTCCATTAATAATATAAAATTTTATCCACTTCGTAAAAGAATTACTCTTACCGTTACAAAAGTCGATAAAAAAAATTTAATATCATAATTACTAGCCACTAGGGATAGGCTAGGAAGAGTGAGACACGTTCTTTATTTCTTTCTTTCATTTTTTTTTTCTTTGTTTTTTTTTTTTCCTTTTTTGGATGGTTTAATTTGACCCTCACATTTATTATAATCGCACTAGTACGTAACTCGTGCGATGTACGGGCTGTATTTGTTTTGATAAAACTTATAATTAAATTATTAATTAATAAGTTATAATACATAGAGTATTTGTTAGGTAATCGTAAAATGTTCGTCATGAAAAAGTCATACATTATTAAAAACAACGTCATTTTTTCATGCAAAATTACTTTGCACTTGACAACCGTAGACCGATATTTACCAAAATTGCTTTCCAGTTAGTAATTGCGAACTACATAGACACCTTTTTACTTTATTATTTTTATTTTTTATTTTTGTTGATTTTTGTTATGTTAGCACCACAAATTTAAATTATAGTGTAAATATGTAATATTCTGATAAATACTAAAGATATGATTTATCTCGTGAAGTTTAATTTTATATAAAATATAAGAAAAGTTGTTACCTTAAAGTATATCTTGAGTATATCTGTTTTTTAACCATTCTCGTTTTTTATTCCAAATTCATTCCAATATTGAGAATAATTTTGTTTTTATTATGTTTTAACAGAGATTTGAATTTTTGATTGTATTATTTGTAACATAATATTTACAAAAATAATTACATTAAAAAAATAACAACGATATTTTATCATTTGTAGCTCAAAACTAACTAAATGAATCGGATGACATTAAATCACTATTTTTAAATGAAAAAATATTCCATAACTAAATTGATAAAAAAAATTCAAAATGATAAAAAAATCGTGATAATATAAATAAAAAGTTGTTACATGCGTAGTAGAATAGTGAATCGAACATTGTGGCAATTTTTAAAAACATGTTACCATGATTGAAATGAAATCTTTACTAGATGTTTTATTTGTAGTTAAGTTGCAGATATTGTATAACTATATATGAAAAAAATAAAAAATTTAATAAATTTTTATTTATCATTTATGATATTAATATTGATATATGATTATTTTAAAGTTCTACTCTCATTTTTACGGCAAAGTTATATTAAAATGAATTGAAAAGTCTGAAAAGATATATAGATTGAATTAAAAATATTGAATCGTGGTTAAATTATATGATTCCATAATTATACTGATTTTAAAATGATATTTCATAATATTTGATTCCATAATAACATTGCTTTTAAATAGAATTGATTCCAAACAATCGAATTTAGTTTTTAATCAAATATTATGGAATATTTTTTTTAAAATAATAAATCCGGTTGTCGAGGGAAGTTAAAATTGATTGCAAATAACGCTTCGAGGTTTGTTTTAAGGAATCGTGTAAAATTACTATAATTAGGATGTAACTAATGCATAATGGCAAGAAATGCTTATTATATTTTATTTGCATTCTTATTATATATATAGATATAGATAAAGTAAAATAATATTGATATGAAAATATTATTTAATGTAATTTATCAGGAAAAAAAGGTAAAATAACCATTTGTAGTTATAAGAATACAAATGATTAAATAGTAATTTTTTTAATAAATTTGTGGAATATTAGATTTCTAATTAAACATTGTATTAAAAATTCTAAAACATAAAATAAATAAATAATATATATATATATATATATATATTTAATTTGTAGAAGGATAAATACCTTTGAGGTGTAAGTAAACGGGAATCAGTGGAGATGCACGGCCATGTCTATGCCGGAATTATATTATTCCATAGATTTTGTCTATATATTAGCAAATTGAGATTGTATCAGTTTATTTTCTAAAACTCTGGATGTATCAGTTTATTTCATGGATCAATATCTAACCAAATTTTGAAAAGTGAATAAAAATCGGATTGTATCTATTTATTCCTTAAATTATGGATGCTCATTAATTTCTTATCCCAAATTGTCCTAACATTCTAAGCTTAGCATGTAATTAATGAAATTGGTGGGAAAGGGTTTCTAAAAATGAATTATATTAATCCTTATTATATATTAATAGATTTGGATATAAACAAAAAAAAATAATAATAATAAAAAATAATAATAAAAAGTTTTTCTTCCTCAAACAAATTAACTAATACGATTTAAATTTTAAAACTTTTATCAATATTATATTTTTTTTCAATAAAAATTCCAGCAAGCTTCAATTATTATTGGACTTCGTTTTTCATGAAATTATTTGGTTGCCATCACTTAATATTACATGAAGTTTAAAATTTTCTTTTCAACTTCAAATAATTAAAAACTTACTTACAAATCCACGCCCACAGATAAAATTCAGGAAGATGCAACTGTCACGTTACGGAATTAATTCGTCGCGGTTTGTAGCCTTTAAATCAACTATCTTTAACGGTTACATGATGATCTAATGATTACAACCTCGATGAGATGGTCTGCAACGAGACTTTAACATTTTTCTAAAATTCTATCATTTTTCCAATAACATCTTTGGCATTTATTTTACAAAGGACCCGTTATTATTGCTTTCGATATTAAATGCAGCGCATACGTGTAAAAAATATGTATAGTTTGCAAATATGACACATTTGACAACACAAGTCAGCACACACCTACAACATTTATTTCACGGTTGTTCATTTTAAATTATACATGTATATATATATATGGTCTATATTTGGCTACAAAATCATCAGTTTTTTTTTTTTTTT
>CACSLK010024540.1:12633678-12645766 GCA_902706635.1 Striga hermonthica | reverse complement strand
AGTACAGGTTTAATTTTTTATTTTTTATTTTTTCGCACAGTTACGAAACGACGTCGTTTTTGTCTTAAGACAAAACGACGTCGTTTAGATTAAGTTCAAATAAAAAAAAAACGAAAAATATAATAAAATTAAAACTTAAAAGAGCAGATACAGAGAGACAGAGAGTACAGAAGCTGCGTTCAAGTTCAAACTTCACAGAACATCTCTCGTCTCGACCCTCCTCCACGCGCCGCCTGACTCGCCGTCGACCTGACTCACCGCCGGACAGCCATCGACGTGGACTCTCGACCCTCCCTCAGGTATTTTTAAATTTCTTTTTAATTTTTTATATGGAATTTTTGGATATTTGACTTGGTTTGTAAACTTGTAATTAGGTTTTGATAGTTTTTGGATTTATTGAAGTTTATTGGAATCTTTTTATGTGAAGTTGATGAAATTTGGTGTTGGTTGGTTAGCTATAATATACTTGTGGTGTGTAAAGGTTAAACCATCCTTATGTAGACAAAGTGTTCGATGAAATTCTAAATAGATAATTTAGTAAAAGTTCAAGTATGTAAGATTCGAAAATTGAAAAAAAAAATATTATACATTCATGTATATTGTTTTTTTGCAACAATGTTGTTGATGTATTATTCACTTATTCATTATTTTTTTGTTAGGTTTTATCAATGGCTAGTAGTTCGGCATCAAAAAGTACTCCGTGTGATTTTCGAACATCCACCGAGGCCGAGAATAATTCTCAAGTATTTAAAAGAAAGTCGGATGACATAGGTTGGAACTATGGTGTTCTAGCCGATCCATATAACAAAGATCGGGTGAAATGCTTGTTATGTAGTAAAGTTATGTCGGGTGGTATACGTAGATTGAAAGAGCATATTGGTCAAATTTCCGGGAATGTTGTTTCATGTAGAAAAGCAACAAAAGAAGACCAAACTAAATGTAGAAATGCCATCAATGAGTCCAAAGCCAAGAAGATGAAGACGAAAGAGCTTCAAGAAGAGTTGCTATCTTCCGTTAACATTAAAGGGTTAAATATTGAGTCCTCTCAACAATGCGAAAAAACAAAAGAATCTCACTCTCTTGGCCCAATGGACAGATTCGCTACAACAATCAACCCGGAAGCATCATTGAACGTGGCAAAGACGATGCGGGAACAAAACATTAATGATGCTATTTGGAAAGAACGATCCAACTTGGTGAAAGATTATTTTGTCGATTGGGCTTATGAAGCGGGCATAGCTTTCAATGAACTTGAACTTGATAGCTTTCGGCTCTTTACCGAAACGCTCGGTCAATTTGGGCCGAGGTGGAAGCCTCCTAGTTCATACGAGATGAGAGAGCCATTGTTGAAGAAAGCGGTTGAGAGAACCAAACTCAAGGTGAAACCTCATGAAGATGAATGGAAGAAGAGTGGTTGCTCGATTATGACGGATGCTTGGAGTGATAGAAATAGAAGAAGCATCATGAATTTGTGCGTGAATTCTAAAGTTGGAACAATATTTTTATCTTCCAAGGAATCTTCCGATATATCTCAAACAAGTGAAATGATTTTTGAGTATGTGGATCAATGCATTGAGCAAGATGGGCCCGAGAATGTTGTTCAAGTTGTGACGGACAATGCTTCAAATAATATGGGAGCGGTGAAGTTATTGCGCACAAAGAGGCCAACTATATTTTAGACTTCATGTGTCGCACATACCATCAATCTTATCTTGGAGGGCATTGCCAAACTACCCCGGTTCACCAAAACCATTGAACAAGCAAAGGCATTGACTATATTCATTTATGCACATCATAAGACCTTATCCATGATGAGGTCTTACACTAAAAGGAGGGACATAGTAAGACCCGGAGTCACACGATTCGCCTCTTCATTTCTTAGCTTGCAAAGCTTGATGGAAAAAAAAGGCACAATTAAGGGCAATGTTTACTAGCTCCGAGTGGGATGAGTGCAAATGGTCCAAGACGGTCAATGGGAAAGCAAGTTACAACACCGTGATGTCTATTAGTTTTTGGAATGGTGTGACTTCTTTCTTGACTATTTTTGCTCCTTTGGTGAAGGTGCTTCGCATAGCGGATGCCGATAAGAAGACGTCGATGGGATTTTTGTATGGGGAGCTTATGCATGCCAAAGAAGATATAAAAAGTGTCTTGAACAATCTTGCCAAGAACTATGATCCCATCTTAGAAATCATTGACACGAAGATGATGGGTAGATTGGACACCCCGTTGCACTTGATGGCATATCTACTAAATCCTTATTATCATTATAAGGACCCGAATCTCGTACTAGATCAAGTTGTTTCGGATGGAGTTTTTGATTGTCTTGATGTCATTTGTCATGGTAACTTTGATTTGATGGATAAAATCATGAACGTTGAGTTGCCCATTTATAAGACAAAGGGAGGAGTCTTTGGGAAGCCAATTACCGCAAAAGGTTGTGAAGTAAACGACGAGAAGTTTGATCCGGGTAAATATATATATATATATATATATATATATATATATGTATATATATTTTTTTATATCTTGTCTTGCCTCTTATGTGATGTCTTGAAATAATATATTTGTTTTTTAATTTTTATTAGTCTTATGCTTGTTTTTTAAGTTTAAATTGCTACTCAATGATTATGCTTTCATATTAATTTCTCTTTTTTTTTTCATGCATAGCTACTTGGTTAAATTATGGATGTGGAACGCCTAATTTGCAAAGAGTTGCCATAAGAATCTTGTCATTAACCACAAGCTCGTCCGGATGTGAAAGAAATTGGAGTATATTTGAAGGGGTTAGTTGGATATACTATTTTTTAATTGTTTTGTTAATTTTTTTCATTGTTATTATTTTTATTGTAATACTTATATTATAAATATGGTTTTATTTATTTCTTAGATACATACAAAAAAAAGAAATCGGCTTGATGTTTCCCGCTTGAACAATATAGTCTATGTCCAATTCAATTCTCGTTTATTGAACAAGCGCAAATGGAGGAAAGAAAAGGATGTGTTACTTGCTAGTGAGGCAAGTAAAGCTCAAGAGTGGATTATTCTGGGATTAGTAGACGAGGAAGATGAGGACGTTAATGGACTTGAAGTTGAGGATGGCACATCAAGAGTGAGAGCTTGAAGAAGAAGATTTTGAATCCGAGGAGGAGGAACAAGTTAATGAGAATGACATTGACTTAGAGTCGGATGAAGAGCGTGTATTGGAGAATTATGGAGAAGAAGAAGAAGATCCTCTTGTGCTTGGCTATATTTCTTAGATATTGGCTATTGTTGCTTATTAGTGTTTTGGAAATTTGGTCATGTGGGTTGTTTCGAATCTTTGATACTTGGAGTTTCTTTTGAGATTGTGGTTATGTAATTATTATTTATTACTACTTAGTACTTAGTAGTTTTTATGTATTTATTTGGACTTGGAGTTTGTTTTGAGTTTGTTTTAGACTTGGAGTTTGTTTTTTAGATTGTGGTTAGTACAATATTACTAACTTGTCATGTGGGTTACTGGGTTGCTAATGTGGATTGCTAATTGCTATCATGTTTTCAATTTTCAATTTTTAATGTGGATTGCTAATTGCTATCATGTTTTCAATTTTCAATTTTTCATTATAATACATTAATATTTTTAGGAAGTGAAAATAAATAAACAAAAAATAATATATTTAATATTAATTTCTAGGCCCCGCCTAGGCGCTCTAGGCGCTAGGCGTTGGTCGGACGCCTAGCGGGCGCCTAGCGACTTCTAGAACACTTTTCATAAGTGATATTCTAACACGCCCCTTCATTTGTGAGTCCTTCATAAGTCCATGCCCACAACAGGTCGGTATAGATAAAGCACAAGCCTAAAGCAGGTCGAGTAGAGAGAAGCCCAAGTCAGAGTTGGTCTGACTATGATACCATGTAAGACTTATAGAATCGGGGCAAGAGATGCGGTCTCACGCTGGTGAAGCGCGCCATAAAATGGTGAATTTAGGTGCACCATAGTGAGGACCTCACTAAGGTGCACCCATGGATTTAAAAATAGGAACGGACAAGACCGCCAGGTTCAATCGGTTGGACCAAGAACCAACCTTCATTCTGATATGATTTGAAGCATAAAATCAGCTGGACTGAGAATCGTTCATGAACCGTTCGAACCGGTCCAAAACCGGTTGAACAGGTGAACCGGGACCAGTTTGAACAGTTCAACTGTTCTAGCTTTTGATTTTGTAAAGAGTTAATTGTGAAGTCATTTAAATAGCACATATTTTTTACTTGTGTTTCCTATGTGACATAGTTCACCAATAAAGACCATTGTTGAAATATTGGATCAATATTGGATCTTGCAAGCAAAATGTACTCATTAAAAAGAAAAATGTAATATTTTTTGTATTGGGTTATACCTATTACATATTTCCAATTTAAAGAAGAAAGAATCAATTTATTGTTATTCGTTATGCACATAATTTTTATTTTTAATTTTTAATAAATCATAAAAAAATTAAAATCTATTAAAAATTCAAATAAAAATTTTCTATTCTCTTTATTCTGTAACTGCACTATAAATTAAAATTTTAAATATAAAAAAAAGTTATCAATATTATTCAACACTGTCGGTTGTATTTATTATTGAACTCTTATTTAGAAAATGTCATGAACTATAAAATTAATGATAAATATATATAATTATATATTATACATTTAAAATAAATAAAAAATTGTATATTTATCAAACCAGTTCGACTTGTTCAACAACAGGTTCGACCAGTAAACCATAGAATCAGTAGCTTCACCGATTCGATGACCGGTTTAGTATTCAAAACCATAGGTGTACCTAGGTACACCCTCTTATGGTGCACTTCACCTGGTGGGACCGCACCCTCTTCTCCCGGTTCTAATACCCCAACTTACTTCTTTATGTTTCTTTAGCATATAACTTTTGTAGCCAATTAAACATTCAGTTGTATATCCCTTGAGGTTTAATATGATTTTATTGACCATTAGATATTATGTATGTTACACATATATATAATATAAACTTAGTGTTGTAATTGATTGTGCTTTAGTGCTATTTTTAACCATAGTGTATTTTATTAAAATAGCAACACAATTTATATTATCATTTGTGAAAATGATAGCAACATGTAATATCTATATATTGCTAGCTTACCTATAAATTTTACGTAATAAAAAAACCTAATAAATTTTACGTATGTTGTAAATAATTAAATAAAACATAATAAATAGAACCTAATAAATTTACTTATGTGGCATTAATAAACTCTATCTCATTAATAATAAAATATTTCATTACACCTTTTTGGGTTAATTAAGACAAAACTATTATATTTTCTGTTAATTGAGTAAAAATATTGAATCATATAATAGTTTATATTAAAATTAGTAACTATATTTTACACTAATATGAAAGTTACATAAAATTATGTTTTACACTAAAAACAAAATTATATTTTTTATATGATTAAACGATTGTTTTTAAATAAACTAATCTTTTATGTCAATAGTAAAATTTCTAAATATTACATAAGCAATTGTTATAAAATTTAATATTTTTCAGATTAATGATCACTCAAAATTACAAAAATATATATTTATTCCATTTTATGCAAACAATAGAGTGATTCGTATAATCGTATGCAATCAAATTGTATGTACTATTTATTTTAATCAATGATCAAATTTTAAGATATAAAACTATTATCTAATTTATAATTTTAATATTATATACATAAGTACGACTTATAATACTATATGTTTGAAATATAATACCAACAGGGGTTGGCTCAAGTGGTAAGCAGCTTGATGTCGCTTAAGCAAGGTCTCGGGTTCGAGTCCTTGTGGATGCAGAAAACCCTTGTTGGGAGACTCACCCACCATTGCCAGGTGTGCGACTCGGGTCGACCAACGGATTAGTCGGGGCATAGCTGCGGATACCGTGGCTGGCTACTAAAAAAATATATAATACTATTATTTATCTTCTAAAATTTTATATGCATACAAATAACTTATAATATTTAATTTTATTTACATTTTGTTTGATGCGTCTTTTACAAATATTTAATAATAGTGACACAAAGGAGAAATCTAGACGTATAATAAAGCTTGCATTTTTCCCACAAAAAAAGCATCCAACTAGCTATATGCCAATTGCATGCATTCGAAATTCAAAAAATGGATAACTATTTTTGGGTTGGGCCAGAGCAAAATTGTTTACTTATTTATCTAAAAAAAAAAAAAAAAGAGGCAATGTGTTGAAATTTGAAAGAATTTGGGCCACTTGCTTTTACAAGTTACGCTCCAAAACCTACCGCATTATTAACATCTTTCAAGGCCAATCAATACATGCGCACACTCATGCCCTTTTCCCGCTCTTGCTTTTTTAACTTAGTCATGAAAAGAATTAATTATTCAGATTTTTTTTTTAAGAAAAAAAGATGGAGATATAATATCGTTTCTCAGTTTTGCTATGGAGACACCGAATGACTCGACTTATAGAGTCGTCCACAATTATTCACCAATAATGTGTCCTACTAAATACAATTTGGACAAATGTCAATATATTAAGTGATGGATGACTCCATAAGAAAACCACCCGATGGCTCTATAGAATTTTTGTATCTTTTTCTTAGTCTTTTTCATCTCTTTTGCCTGATAAATCCACACTTAAGATTATCCCTATCCGTAAGAGAGTGACAGCTAGAAAGTTTATGCCAAATTAACCTTCATTATTATATGTTAAAATTTAAATAATTATGTTCCTATGCTAATGTGATTTGAACTTACCCATAGTGTATGCCTATCAAGTGGTCCATTATGTGTGACAAGTGTCACTTTGGAGGCTATGGGCAAACCTCATTTTGCTATGGACAACACATAAAGAATATTTGTAGTATTAAAAAGGTTTTATAAAATATTAGTAAAGTGTTTGAATTTTAATATTGATATACAAATTGTCCTGGATCAGGTTAAACAGACACCACCATGAACGGTCTTCTCTCGAGTTTTGGTGACATGCAGTACGCCGAGGAGTTTCAACGGAAAAAACTTTCGACGCTCAAGTTAGTATACGCTTGTGAGGATAATGGGAAATTGTATGTTATATGCGTAAATTTGCATTACGTAATAATAGAACCTGATTACCTTTTATATACTAGGGTGTTTTGTTACCCTAGAAGAGTCATAATTGAGAAAGAGATCCAACAATATCTACTTTCATAGATTATCACGTCTCTCAAGTCGGTCTATCGAGCTATTATGAGTGTTGTATCATCTAGCCCCTCATTGTAAAATGATATGCCGAGATACTATGAATGTTACCGTTTGAACCTGTCATTTTTCACGTTAAATGCGTTTTCAACCAACCTTAGGGAATGTGAAACGACATAAATGGTCTCGTTTGCTGCACACACTTGGATCGTGGGGCACGAATTAACTAAGTGGAGGCCTCTTATTAGCTTTTGGACCTTGATCTCTTCATATCCGACGGCTAAAATGGCTAGACCAGCCAACCTTTACGCCTATAAAAGCCTCATTTCTCTTCTGAAAAACCTTTACACCATTTCTGAAACTTTCAAGCTTTTCTTGTGCTAAATTTCTCCAGCTATCGTACTCCGACCCATAACTAACTTCCAAGTGACCAACCATGACCAAATTAATCATTGAAAAGATAGATAGAAATAAATATTAAAGCACTAAAAAGACGGTGAAGAAGGAAATACGATCTTGATTGAACAAACTTCACGTACTGGCTTAATCGAACTGAAATTGTCTATTAATTATTCACCATAATTTAGACCAACATTTATTAACTACATGTTCTATGCATAAAACTAACTGAATAAAGATTAGAGAACATCTCAAGAGCTAAAATGAGATAATTATACAAATCAAGATGGTGAAACTTAACATAATGGCATTAAGTATATATAACACATTCATCCAGCAATACTATATCACCCCAATGATGCTTTATAAAAACTAACTCCTATTTCAAAGAGTCCTTTGTAGCAGAATCTCTCCTAAAACTAACAATGGAAAACAAAAGATAAATACATGTGTTAGAATATCACTGCGAATAGACCCACCTTATAAGTCTAATGGGCTATTCCTCATTTCACCCCACTTGGATTTCATCTGTCATTGTGCGCGCTTCATGTTAGTGGGACAGCACCCGTTTTCCCCCAGTTTCTTACAACATGCATAAAAACAAAATGTAAAAGCTTCTTACAAAGTAACATGCATTGCCCGAAAACAAAGTAGTTTTGTCATCTAATAATGGACGGCGCCTAACTAGTAACCAGTAACCACACTTCATCATAAATTGTTAGTGCTTACATTGAGCTCCTAATGCTTGTTTAATCTGCAAAAACTCTTAAGATCACTTGAATCCTGAAAAAAAAAAATGCATTCATGTTAGAGAAACATATCTAAGCAAATATTCTTCTTACATTCTCATTTACCCTACAGCCCTAGTTCAACACATTTAAGTCAAAACTCTCGAACTTTTCATTCATTAATCGAGATCAATTCGTTACACAACAAATAAATCACTGTATTACTAAATAAAACAGAAATTTTTTCACCTTATATCAACAGAACAGAAGAAAAATATAACCTAGGCATCTAGAGTCAAAATATTGTTATACAACAGCAATTATGTTTAGCATGTTAGCTGTTAACATAGCTGGCTCAAAGGCCTCTGTGTCTCTACAGGGAACTAACTTTCCCGAGGGATCAGCACGTATGGCTACACGAACCTTCTTGAACAGAGCCTAAAAACATTTTTCTAATATATTGGCCAAAACAAACTTGTGCTTCTGGGGCTCATTTTTCATCTAAGTCTATAATTCTCAAAAAAGACAGTTAATTTATGCATCAATAAAATGAAGGCTCGAAGTTTCAAGACCACACAATCATGAGCAGAGCTTATGTAACCAAAAAATTAAAGGAAATCCATACAAATACAATGAATGTATATAGATAGACAGATGCATATTTCTTTCGCTCTTCAAATATCCATGAAAACATCCAAACTAATAACAAAAAAAGGCTTAAGGTACAAAGAAAGAGTACACTGAATACACAAATATGGAGAAAGGGTAAATAATTCTACCGTGGCCATGGAAAGGATAAAAATAAAAGAATCACCTAAAAAACTTATAACATCATGATCTTGAGATTTTTCAGTCGTACACTTGCCAACTACTCCCCACCTTCCCGTCAAACATCAATCACAAGCTTCATATATGAGAAACACAAAAATATAAATATATTTACAAATACCCATCCAATTCACCACTGATTTAAATGCCTTCAAGGAAACAATGTTCGAAGCATCAACTCCACAAAACTAATAAACCGCATTTTCAAGAAAAAAGGCCCAAGGATTTGAAATAATAGTATTGATCGCTTAAGTTTCACAATTGGCAGGCCCCCATCTCCAAGTATTAAAAATTTCAAACCCAACACATACTAAAACAACTATATTTTGGGGTAAAACCAGGAAAGTGAACTGCGTTTGACATACACAAATGCACTATAAAGACAGACAACACTGGCGAAAACGCAGCATTGAAGTAAGCAATTCGCACAACTCTACTCTACACAAATCATGCAATGTAATACTAGACTTGGTCAACGAAAGGAAATAACAAAAGCAAAAGAATAGAAGCTTTTGATAGCTTATAATAGTAAAATTCCCCAGTAGTAGTAGATATTCGAGCACATTAGAAAAGGTAGAACAAAAACTACTCTGCATCCAACCACTCCAAACTACTCTTATGCACCATAATATTGCTAGAACAAATATAGAAAGGTAACTCCATGATATCAGTTTCTTGCGAGCAAGATTGTATACAATAAAATTATCAACTCCGATTGTTAAATATAGCAATACCCCTTAACGTATCCTGAAATAGAACAAAACATAAGCTCTTTATAAGTACACATTTGAATAGGATCCCATAAGTGGCAAACAAGCCTTGAGTCATAAATATTTTGGCCTGGGATGCAAGCAACAACTCATCGGAGAAAGTCTGTCGGCAAACGTTAGAAGGTGAGTTTGGTGATAACACGTATGATACAGACACATCAGATGCTTTAGATTGGAAAGCAGTTCAGACAAACGAAGTTGATGAAATAGAGGCCATTAAAAAAAGAGGGATGAGCAATAATTTGACCAGATTTTTTTTTTTTTCTTATTCTTTTATACGGTGATTCAAGTTTTTAGTTAGGAATAATTTGATTTACAAAGCAGAGCAACAATATTCATATTTATTGTCTTGTAGAATTGCCTCAATATGTTGGTAACTGATATCGGCTTAACCTGGAATGGATGAAAGGTGATCCGGATAACACGGCCAGGTAAAGCAAGCTTTATTAAAAAAACATTAATCTGATTATAAGAACTTCGAAACATTTTATAAAGATTTTTCAAAGAGCTCTCTCAAAATGTACTGACACTATTGCGCCAAATCGTCCCTTCAAAAATATGCAGCTCTGGGCTTCGTCTAATCTAACATGCTCGCTTTACAGCTTGCTTGGAGAATAAATCCCCAAATCAATCAAGCCCTTCAATTCTAGGGCTTATTTCTTTGAAATCCCAGATAATATAATCGAATTCCAAGTTCCTTGCTCATGTTACCTCTTTTATCTTTCTAATCGCACACATACTTTTGAATTTAATGGCCGTGTTATACGAAACACGTTTCATCCATTCCAGGTTAAGACAACCGAGATAAGTCACCAACATATACATATTGAGGCAATTCTACAATACAACAAATATGATTCTTCTGCTTGGTAAATCAAATTATTCCTAACTAAAAACTTGAATCACATATAAGAGAAAAAAAAAAAAAAAAACATTTATTCTTGTGGCCAAATTATTGTTCATCCCTCTTCTTTTAATGGCCTCATCTATTTTATCAAATTTGGCCGTCTGAACTGCTTTCCAATCCAAAACATTCGATGATGTGTCAATATGTGTTATCACCAAACTCACCGTATAACCGTTTGCCATCTGATGTGTCTGTATCATCTGTCTCTTGGCCTCTTCCTTTTACACCTCTAATAATCGCCTGCATATTGTTTGCCAAAAAAACATTGGGATATGGTGGGGAAAAATTGAAACTTTGACCTAAAAATTATATCTACAAAAGTACTTCTTAAAGTACAAATTAATTATTATATACATATATGTAACCTAACCTGGTCATGGCGTCGAAGCAGAAATTTTGAAGGGTGTAACCTGACCGTTCCCTTCTCCCTTTTGTGGCAGCCTTTGTTAGTCGAGGCGGCGGCGGTGGCGGCGGTGGCGCACGCTGGGATATTAATTTGAAGGGTGAATTTGAGTTTAACCAGCGAGGCGGTGCATAAATAAATTAATTTTGACTTGATCCAAGCGCCTGTCGAATTTGGATTAATAAATTTATTTTTTATAATAATTTTATTTTCTACTAAAAAAAATACAGAAAATTATGTATCCCAAATTTTTCCTTTTCTTAAAATTTTTATTTAAGAACAAATGATTATTTATTTCATATTACTTTTATTTTAGGAAAAAAAAAAAACTACTTAATTCTTTCTTTTCATATGCCAATTAGTTAAATTAAGGATTAAAAGTTAATTATTTATTTTTTAATATTTATCTTTATTAACTAATAAAAAATTACTTTAATTGAATATATTTGTAATTATTTATAAATGATTTTCCGTCATGTTCCAAAAAATATTGTTGCTAAAGGTTAAGTATTTAGAGTTAAATAATATATTAATTTTTTCATTATAAATTATTATTAAGAGAAGAAAAAAAATAATGTATAAGTTCTTGTACAGTTTTGAATTCTCAATTGCTCACCAATTCGTTTTTATATACATACAATTCACGTTGAAATTAACTTTGTTTTATATGGTAATTAGTACGAATCTCGTGCCATGTATATGTAAGAGATATTCATTGATTGATACTTATAAAAAATGTTTATTAAATAATAATAATAAATTAATTAGAATATGAAATCAATATGTAATGCTCCTCTCCTTCCTATTTTAATTTATTTCAAATGTTATATGAAAGATAATTTGTGCAAAA
>CACSLK010024540.1:12606309-12624213 GCA_902706635.1 Striga hermonthica | reverse complement strand
AGTACACAGTTTGATAACCGGACTTCACGTCGGTCGCGTACTGTTTTCGGGCCGCTTGGACTTCAGGATCGTTGGGGTCTCCCCTGGGAGGCCCCCTGAATTGAGTCTTATTTTGTTTGTCGAAAAATTTATTCTTCCTTTTTTCGTCGGTTCCCGCCTTAGAGGACTTCGAGTTAAAGTTGAAATCGGGAACCGACATGGCTTCTTCCGCTATGATATGCTGCTGGGCTCGAGCGAGAAATTCTTGAAAAGTATTCGGTTTATTTTGGCATAGCGTCCAGCGGAAAATCGAATTTGGCTTCAATCCAGCAATAGCCATAACAAGCAAAGTTTAGGGATGACAAGGTTCCATATTCTGAACTCGGTCATTGAAACGGGCAATATAATCTTTAACGCTTTCATCATCTTTTTGAGTGATATTGGCAAGAGACTCTTTCGGGATAAGGCATACTTGGGCCCCGATAAAATGAGATCGGAAAGCCGACCTTAATTGTTGCCACTTCCAGATTGAATGAGGAGGAAGAGAATGGTACCATTTTTGGGCCCGAGGCCCCAGTGTTAGTGAAAACATTCGACACCGGAGTGCGTCTGAGGCCCCATGCAGATCCATCCATGAAGTGTAATGACCGAGGTGTGAGTCCGGGTCAGATGTTCCATCATATAGCCCGATCTGGGGAACCTTAATTTTTCCAGGAACTGGTTCCGAAGTGAGTTCCGGAGTAAGGGGAGAATCGGCTTCCAAATACACTTGTGCCGAGGTAGAGGCCCGCCGAGGTGGATCTTCAGGTGCCCGTTGCCGACTTTCCAATTCGGCTATTCGTCGTCGCAGTGTTTCGAGTTCGGACGACTCTTGACGAGCCCGATTACGTTCAATATGCTGTCGGAGGTCGGTTTGCGCCGGATTGGAAGGATGTCGGTGCTGCGCACGAGGCGGTGACCGTCGTAAATGACCCGACTGGCTTTCGGCAGTTTCTTCTTGAGGAAGCATAGGAGGATTACGCCCGGCGTCAGTGCGTCGTGTATTTTGTTCCGGAGGCGGTTGTGACATTCGATCACGAGGTTGAGATGTAGCATGAGATGTTGTCCTTCCGCCGTCTTGTCGCGCCGGTGGATTCTGTCGGTTCGCGGGGGTTGTGGGAATGATGGAGTGTCCCGGAGCAGTTATCGATGTTCCCGGCATCGTTTGGGCCATTAAAGCGGCAAAACCACGCGCAAATTCCAGATTTCGAAACAGAACAGCATAATCCGGGACATGTGGAGCCACGGCTTGTCGTCTGGCGGATTGCGCGGCGCTACGACTGTGGCCGTCTCGCGACGTGTGACCACGAGGATCTGAGTGAGACATGGTGGATATGGCTGGTATGAACCGTTACGTGAAAAAGCGGAGATTAACCTCAAATCACTTATGAGGCCCTTCCTCTAGCGCCAAACTGTTGTTATATGATTTTTAACAACGATCTAATATGTTATTAAGATGAGAGTTATGAATGATTTGGACGTAAAGCATGTAAGATTCACTCAATAATGGCCCCGGTCCGAGGTGAACCGAGGTGAAGAGCCGTGATGGGCTTTTGCGTGTTGCTTAATAAAGTTTTCTGAGTTCGGAGAGAGATCCCCGTACAAATGTCATGGGTCCGCTATTTATAGTAATTTCGGGTTGATACATTAGGATCTGTGCACTACTTTTTGAATAAAGTGACTTTTTGTGGGCGGTTTTGAGGCAGGGGGTCCCACATAAATGATGACGGATCTTGTGGAGTAGGATGGTTGTACGTAGGCACCTTGTCACCTGCTTAAGGAGGTGACGATCTCGGTTTATGTTGACCTCGGTAGATGCTGACCACTTCGGTCTTCGGTAGTTCGGTCCGGTTCGTCGCCTGAGCCGGGGTGGAGTAAATCACGTCGGTTCAATGATCATCTTCTTCTTAATGAGACGTTTGGAATCTCTTAACGTGAGACGTTTGGAATCTCTTAACGTAGGTTTACCGATCCAGATGATAACAGAATTCACATCAGTTGCATTTTTATTATGTAAGAAGTCATAATAAATAAACAATTTAGAAAAAACTATAAAATAAATTTAATTCATAATTTTTTAACTAAAGATTATATAATATAGAATAAAATTCGAATTACATAAGGTAAATAGCTTAAAAGTTTATTTCTTTTTAATTGTGAATATTTATTATTTTTCTTTAAATATATGATTATGTAAATAAAATAAAACACTTTATTCTTAAATTTAGTATTTTATGAAATGTGTACCTTGAGATATTAGAGACTTATATATGTGATTAGTATTATCATAATAAATCAATCAATAATTACCTAAATTGTACCTTTAAAACATACCATAAAATGTTTAAATAATTTCTATTTTTTTTTTTTTTTTTTGCGGGAAATAGTTACTATTTTAACATCACTAATGTGGCATGCACACATTGGTGATGTTAATATGTTCAAACAAATACATCACCAATGAGATAATGCCGCATAAGCGGTGGACATATTAACATGTGCCCACCGTGGGTAGGTGAGCATTACTGTCTATAGATAATACAAATAATCTATATATCTATATATAATAAGAATATTCATTTACTAAAAATAGTAATAAAAAATTTTAGGAACATTTAGTGTATACCTTTTCTTTGGAAAATTTTTAAATATAGGCATTAATTGTTTCTATATACACGTTTCAAATAAAATAAAATCAAATATGCTCAAAAATATTGTTTTCTTAAATAATTGTATTAATATCTGCAATAATTTTATTGGTATCTATTATAAATTACAAAATTGATCTTCCGTAATTCATGTTGATAATATTTTGGTCAAAATAAATATTACAACATATTTTAAGTTCTAACCATAATATTTTTTTTTCATAAAGATTCACTTTTCATCAAAAAAATATTTATAGAAAATCGTAAGAGGTTAGGTAATTTTTTTATCAGCTAGGTACTTAGACAGTGGCGGGAGTGGCGTTCAAGACTTCGGGTCAAGTTGTGGGGATGGTCAACCTTTGTCTGCTGGTGCCTTGTGCCGGGCTTGGTTAGTCTGCTAGGAAAGGGCTAGTTTCTTTTGTTTGGTGTTTTATTGTTTTTGTTTTTGTTGATAATTTGTTTGTAAGGTGTCGTTTGTGTTTGTGTTGTTTAGGCTCGTAATTTTGGTTTGGGTTGTTGGCCCCTGTGAGCTCGAGTGTGAAATAATTATCCTAATGTGACCGTACACTCGGGCATTACCTTGTTGGGGTCGTTTTTTCTTTTCTTTTCCCATACTCCTCTGGGGAGCTTTTAGTGTTGTTGTGTTTTGTGTTGCTAGAGTATTACCCTGTTAGGGTCGGTTCTAGGCAGTCTTTCGACCTGTCCTCACAGTTTATTCAGCTGTTGGCTGTACTTTTGCATATTTGTGCCATTTTATATAATATCTCTATCGTTTCGAAAAAAAGAAACGTGCATTAAATATTTTTCATTACATAAAATAAAAGAAAAAAATGACGTACAATGTCAATAAATTTTATAAATAATAATGATATTATATGTCAACAAAGTTTATAATAAAATAGTAATTAAGTGTTATATGGTGAACAAAAATAAGTAAAACTGTTATTTTCTCTTATATGGAATAAATATATTTACTAAAATAAAATTATATCTATATATAAATATAAAGAAACAACCTATTACCAAAAATAGTAACAAGAAAAGTCAACAATCATTTATTGCATTTTATTTTTGCCGTTTTTATTTTTTTATTTCTTTAAATTATTCCTAAAAATCAATCAGCTATACATGCACCCTAAATTAATGGCTTTTGTGGATTTAATTTAGGTAAACTTCTACTGATGCTTACAATTTTGCAAAAGTCAAAATTTTTTCTTCATTTTTTATCTAAAAAAAAGCTGACTAGCCTTATTTGGTTGATCTAAGTTCATGCAATTTCTTATTTATTATTATTCATAAAATCTGAAATTTCGAATTAGGCAAAATACTATCACATATATCTTTTACTAATTGCAACAGATTTATTGTTTATCAAAAAAATCAGATTGTATTGAAATTGGGTTAAATTATGTAAAATTCGACATGACAATTTTGTAAAAGTGAAAATTCTCTCATTATTTATTAAAAAAAAAACATGTTAACCATAAAATCGGAAATTTCAAATTAGGCAAAATACTATAACATGTATGTTTACCTAATTGCAGTAGGTCATATTTATAAATATAAAAAAAAATCGGATTGCATAGAAATCGAGCTTAATTTCAAATTGAAAATTAAAATTTAAAAATTCCTTCTCATTTGGCTATTAGTTTCTTTAGTTTGGGTTTCTTTTTAAACATAAAATAGAGTGAGATAATATTAATTTGCAATTCAAAATGAAATCCAAAAAATTTGGATTTTTTTAATCCTCTAAAATACAAAAACAAAATCCAAATTTGAAAGTGTTAGCATACACTTACAAAATAAATAATGATTGCATGCACTTACAGAATATCATATATATCCTACTAAATAAATAATTAATTTATTTAAGCCTATCTCGAATCCTAATATAATTTGTGGTGATAGACGATCATGTACCAAAAGACCAAACAAGTAATGTTGTGTACAATGATGTGTTTAATAATATATAAGTTACATTTTATTTCAATACATGCGTTTTACGTTTTTCCAATCATTCAATCATCCAAATATAGATGTTTACTTTAATAAAACTAGCTCGTGCATCACACGGGTACCGCACTAGTTAGCATAAATGTGTTAGTGAGATAATATATTAATTGGTTTACAAGTTAGCCCTATCATGCTCATATTTAATATTATGGCTAAAAAAACAACGCTGATTAATAGAGGTGAAATATAGATGATAACTATTTTAGATTTAAATGGACAAAGTGTGTTAAAATAACTCATTTAATATATCTATTCCGTGTATCACATGGGTTAAATTAATTATCCTACTACCATCAATTACTTTTTTTTTTGGTACAAAGAAAGAGGCTAGAACAAGCCTAGGTAACTATCCGCCGGGGATGAGACACCCCAACTAAGTCGTGCTGTAACCACATGCCCGCTCCCGACGGAGGGCTCTCCAAACGTTGAAGTCCACACGGGCCCTTTGCATCCAATGAAGCCAGAAAATCCGCCACGAAATTGGCCTCCCTATAACCATGAACGAGCTCGACCTCCCAAGAACGGTTCAAGACTTCCTGTACTCCCCTCACCACGCTACCGTACGGTCCGCAAAAATGGTCCTGTCGAACCATATCAATAATACTCCTATTATCGACTTCAATCGTGATTTTCCGAGCCCCAATATCCCACGCTAGCAAGAGGCCCTGAAACAAGCCCCATAACTCCGCACCAATAATCGAACAAAAGCCAATGTTCATCACGAAGCCATGTACCCAGGTTCCACAATGATCCCGAATTACGCACCCTGCACTCGCCATCCCCGTCAAAGGATTAAAGCCACCATCCGTGTTTACCTTCAAAACTCCCTCTGCCGGGAAGGACCAAGAAACCCACCTTTCCTCACGTAGACTTGAGGCCCCCACCCGACGTCCACCCACCAAGGCACGGCGTATCATGTCCGCATAAGACCGCACCTCGCCCATCCGTTGGTACATGGGGGTATCCGTCCCTTGGAATACTTTTAAGTTCCTCCAACGCCATAAACGCCAAGACGTAATTCCAAAAAGAGAGACCCAATGATCATCATCACCGGCCAAATCACCCATAAGATTGAAAACCAGCCATTCCTTAAGATCCAACGAAAAGAAACGAGGCCAGTGGTCGCGCGGGACTAAAGATCTCCAAGTTTGAGCGGCAACCGAACAATCAAGGAGAGCATGAATGGTGGACTCACAATCGTGTTGACAGAGCGGGCATATAGAGTCCGGCACCATATGGCGACGGTGTCGCGCTGCATTTGTTAGCAAACCGTAGCGAGCAACGAGCCACAAAAAAGTTCGTACGCATTGGGGACCCACCCAAGTCCAAACCGCCCGCCACAGCCGATCACCACGCCTACTCAAGGGCTGCTGCAACACAGAATAGGCCGACTTTGTCGAGAATCGACCGTTCCCCGACAACCCCTAGTAAACCTCGTCTTCACCTCCATGAGCTGTCGCGACGGCTGAGCAGAAATTCGCAACAAGCTCGTAACCGGCAATAGATGCTGGAACAACGACCAATTCCAGCCCCCATTCGACGAGACAAAGGCAGAAATCGGAGCATCCAATAGAGATTCTGGTACAGGAGCCGTGGCATAATGTATCAAAGGGTCCGCGCTCGTAAGCCACCGGTCCCACCAGAACCGGATATTATTTCCGTTGCCGACCGACCACCGACTTTCCGTAATAGTCTCCCTCCACACGCCTCGAATGGACCTAAGAACTGTTGAGCCAAGAGGGAATTCGAAATCAGCTCCCATAGCCCGGGGATTTAACTTGTATTTGGCTCGAATAACACGACACCAAAGTAAATTCGGATGCGCGAAGAAAGTCCATGCTAACTTCATAAGTAGAGCTCGGTTCATGAGACGTTGTTCCTTCATCCCGAGGCCACCATCCTCCTTCGGCCTACAGACCTCCGACCAAGAGACAAGGCTAACTCTTCGAGACGTGTCCGAGCCGCCCCAAATAAAGTTTCGACATTTACGTTCCAAGCTATCACAAACACCATAGGGTAAAGAAGTAGTCTGCATGGAAAAGTAAGGTAGCGAGCTCAACACCGACTGGGCCAGGGTAACCCTTCCGGCCATAGAAAGGGCCGAAGCTTTCCAGCCGGCCAGTCGTTGCTCCGCTTTCTCCAAAATCTCAACATACGTGTTCTTGGTCACCCGACTATGGATGATGGGCATTCCCAGGTATTTCCCAAGATTCTGGACCTCCCGAAACCCCAACCGCTGAGCAAGCGAGGCCTGATCCGCCACCCCAATATTTGGCGAGAAGAATACATGTGTCTTAGCGTCACTCACCTTCAAGCCCGAGACCTCACAAAAGTTATGAAGGGTAGCCTTTAGATGGTCCACTTGAGCCAGGTCCGCTTCAATAAACAATAGTAAATCATCAGCAAACATTAGATAAGGGACCGCCACCTGACCTCTCCCCACCGTAATCGGTCTCCAATCGCCACATGCCACCGCACTATCAACCATGTGAGCCAATCGATCCATACACAAGACAAATAAATAGGGGGAAATTGGATCGCCTTGTCGAACTCCACGAGATGGGATAAATTCCTCAGTAGTAGCCCCATTCCACTGTAACTGCATGGAAGCGGACGTGACACATGCCATCATCGTATCGACAAGCACACGCGGAAGCCCCACAAGGTTCAACGTGTCCCGAATAAAGTCCCAACTAAGATAATCATAAGCTTTCTCTAAGTCCACTTTAACCACCATGAACCCCTTTCGCCCTTTAAGACCACGCATCGAATGAATTAGTTCCTGGGCAATGATAATATTATCAGAGATATGATGGCCCGGAACAAAACTAGCTTGTGCCGGGTTGATGATCAACGGAAGAATAGGCTTCAGTCTCTCAGCCAACACTTTTGTAAGGAGTTTATAAACAACATTAAGCAGGCTAATAGGCCGAAATTGCTTCAAAGACGAGGGATTCGACACCTTCAGAATCAACACTAGTAAAGTTTTGTTCAAAGATGGCGGAAGGCTACCACCACGCCATACATCAGAAATAAGAGCACAGACCGACTCACCTACCAGGTGCCATTGTTGCTGAAAGAAGAGAGCATGTAACTCGTCTAATCCTGGGGCCTTAAGCGGGGCCATCTTCTGAAGTGCCTTAGAAACCTCCTCCGTTGAGATGTCACGCCCAATCAAAAGGAGTTGGGATGAGTCCACCGGCAGGAAGGAATCCTCAATACTGCTCCGGGAAGGAGGAGTTGCCGGGGCAGTGTAGATAGCCTTGAAAAATTCCACTGCCATGCGTTGTAAAGCTGTCGGATCTTCGATTAAACCACCCGCCTCGTCAGATAAGGCGACAATTTTACTCCTCCGTCTTCTATGCTTTACAAACCTGTGGTAATAGGCGGTATTCCGATCACCAAATAAGGTCCAGTCCCGCTGTGCCTTCTGGAGTAACAATAGTTCCTCCTGAAGGAGCACTTCGTCCAGATCCCGTTGCAGCTGATGCTCCAAGCGGCGAAGGAAAGGATTTCTCCAATAATCACATGTCCGTTGAATCCCCCCAAGGCGGGCCAGAAGACACCGTTTCTTCTGAAAAATATTCCCAAACACCCGATGATTCCATGCCGTGGCTTTAGAGGTAAACTCCGCCGACAAAGATTCGTAAAAGCCACCCGTAGACCACACCTACTTCACCAAATCAGCAAAACCCTCATTAGTAAGCCAGGCAGCAAGAAACCTAAATGGTTTAACTCCACCCGGATGGGCCACCTTGCACGCCCGAAGTAGAAGAGGAGTATGATCCGAGTGAGACCGCGGGAGGTGGAACACCATGCTATCTGGAAACATATTCAACCACTCTTCATTACCAATCCAACGATCCAGATTTTCCGCTAGCCCATTCTGAAACCACGTGGCTTGGTCACCATCCGTACGGGGTTCATGAAGGTCATTGTTGAAAATCCAATCCGCAAAGGCCATGCTAGTATTACAGTTCCTCACCGATCCCCCTTGCTTCTCAGAGAGACAGAGAAGACAATTAAAATCACCCCCAATAATCCAAGGACCAGTGATTCGCTGAGCCAGATCATTCAACCGAACCCAAAGAGAGCGGCGGGTCCGGGCATTCGGGCTAGCATAGATGAAGGACACCATCGAGGATTGAGATCCAATACTTAGACGCGCGTGCACATGCTGGTTACTACATTCTAGGACCTGTAGGTCCACCCCCTCCTTCCATAAAATCCAGAGACCGCCAGAAAAGCCACGGGCCTCGACACGAAAGGACCGAGCATAGCCACTCCGACGAATGAAATTATCAGCACTCACCCCACCAATTCCGGGTTCCACCAAAGCAAAGACATCTGGATTATATTGTGCCTTTAAATTAACAAAAGCCCATTTGAACGCCTCAGACGCAGCCCCACGTACATTCCATGAAGCTATATTCATAAGAACACTCGGAGAAAGAGGACCAGTCCGCCTTCAACAAAGCGAACTAGGGACCTGTGTCCCTATCTCAGCCTCCACGTCCATATCCCGGCTCGCTACTGTACTATCAACGTGTGGACCAGCTGCCCCACTATCACGGTCGTGGCCAACTGCTACGTCCATATTTGTATCTCCTGGGTCTAAAAGCTTCACATCCTCACTAGTCCGGGGCAGCAACGGGGGTTCCACCACCTGGACTACTTGATGCTTTGATGAGTCCAAGGTGGACTCCACATTAATCACTGTAGTCGGGGGTACATGCGGCGTGACCTTCGGATTAGGCAACTGGAACCCCGCCCCAAAGATCACCGGCACGGAGCCCCGCTGGGGACTATCTCCCGATTCTGGTCGGGCCTTATCTCTAGGCGCAATCCGGGAGCTAGAAGCTTCCTCTGTCACAACCCGGCTGGGACGCCTCGGTACTTGGCCTCCGGAACGACCCGAGCCGTCCTTCTTCCCCGTAGTGAAAACACGCCACTCGGTCTCCTTTCCTTTATTACCCACCTGAAAATTACCCATCGGAGAAGCCGTCGGTCGTTTGTCGGCCTCCACTGGCCCTCGGTGGTTGGAAGCCACGGGACCCTGCTGAAACTCGCTAGTCTCCTCCCGGAACACATTAAACCTCGACCCATTCCCTGACGCCGGCATACTCCCGGGCTGAACCGAAACATTACCACCAGAATTCCGCCGTTAGGGCGGCGGCCACTGGTTTCAGCCAGCAACCATGGCCCATACATCCCTCCATTCTCAACGTCCGGATTGGACTTTTCCGTACTCGACTTGCCTCCATGTGCCACAGTGGCATCGCGAGCCTCCTCCCTTTCCCGTGTCCGATCGCTCTCCGAAGCCCCCGGGACCTCCGTCTCTACAGTTGGAGCGGGCCTTGTCGGGCAGAGCGCAACCACATGGCCATATAGCCCACAAGTGAAACATATCTCCAGAAGGAATTCATACTCGACCCGCTGGACCTTTCCCCTAATCGTAAAGCTAGCACACAAAGGCTTATTTAAATCCAACACCACCGCTAGCCGAGCATACTTACCACGAGACTGGGCAGCTGTCTGATGATCAATCTTGACCACTTTACCCACAATCTCCCCAATGTTGACCACCTTACCATCAATTACTTTTGACATACATACAACTATGTATAAATAATTAAATGAACTTATTTTAGCTATGTGAGTAGATTACGCTATTTAGGGAAACAAAAATTCTACTTATAAAATATACAATTAGTGATTTCAATGTAATAAATTTTAAGTTGATCATTAATATTTTTTAAAAAATAACGATGAGTCTAAAGTATGGGAAATGCTACAGCCACCTTACGGAACCATTTTGTCGGGATTTGAAACCGTTAGATCATCATGTAACCGTCGTGGATAGTTGATATCTAACGATTACAAAACCCAACGGAATTGTTCTGTAACGGGACCGTAGAATCTCCCCTAAAGTATATCATAAAACTATGTATGAATGTATATGAATAATTCATGAAATAATCTAAAATATGTTTTTTGTAAGTTTGAAACATTTATGTTAAAAGTATATTGATTTATCATTTTAATATCTTATATACTTGATCCTCAAAATAATTCTTTAATGATATTTTTATATTTTTTAGCATTAAATTTAAACCCATGAGGTATAAACATACCCATTACTATTTAAGATTATTTTATTTTGAATATAATTTTTATAAATACACATAATTTTATTGTATGAACAACTTGTGATTAATTCCTTATTTTTTCATTAGTATTAAATAATAAATTTAAGTTTATTTATATATGTAATATTAACAAATAATTTATTAATACTTTAGAAACAATTATTTTTAAGATAATAAAATGAAGGTTAATTTAATATTGCGTATAGAAAATGGATATAAAATAAAGTTGTAATAAGTTTTTAAAAAGGAAATGATATTAATAGTTAACAAAAGAATTTTCAAAGAAAAGGCACACAACCATATGAGCCAAATAAGTAAATTATAGTTAGAAATATTTTATCTAGTCATTTCAGTAAAATTTTTAAATTTTGTAATTATTTTTAATTTATAAATATTATTCTTAGAATGATTAATCTGTAACCATATCCATTAATTTATATTTTTGAAATTAATTGATATTTAATATTATTATAAGAGATCTTGAAATAATTTATATTTTTTAATTTATAAATAATTTAATATTTTTGAATTTAATTGGTAATTTATAACTTTTGTATATTTTTAATTTATAATAATAATAATAATAATAATAATAATAATAATAATAATAATATTATTATTATTATTATTATTATTATTATTATTATTATTATTATTATTATTATTATTATATTTATTATTATTACTATTATTAGCATAGGTATCTTAGATAATAAGTTAGGTATTTAATATTATTACAAGGGATCTTGTCTTGTTGGAAAAGTTAGAAATAAGGTTTAGGAGCCTTATTTAAAGGACTTCTCATCTATTGTTTTATTGAGTTGAATATAAAATAAGAATTAATATCGTGTTTAGATGTTCTTGAGATTGCGGTCTCATTAATTTCATCTCAGTCGTATGTTTCACTACATCAAAATTTCTCTGTTAATCCTCGCTTTGGTGATTTGTTAATCTTAGGCCTCCACTTAAGGTGAGTGCATGCACGATTAATGAAAATGCTACCCTAAAGGCCAAAGTGGAACTTGCTCCCTCTTTGGTTCCTGCCAAATGGGACAAGTTCGTGGTTTAGCAGACTTATCTCCGACAAGTGCTCAAGCAGTTCGTGGGCAAGAGGCGTAAGAACATGGGGATAGACCCTTCGACATTGAGTGGTTCAAAAGGGGGGGAAAAGTCTGTAGAAGATGATGAAGTCGAGGACGTTTCCGCTTATGAAGTTTGATGTTAGTAGTTCTAGTTTTTTGGTTTCATATTTTGAAGGATGGATGTAGTGAGGTCTTTCTGATGTAAGAACCTCGTTTATTTTGTTGCTTTGTTATTATACTCGTGGTATGATGCTTGTTGGACAACTGCACAATCTGTTTTTATTTTTATTGTTATTAAGTAATCCATTTGTAGGTGTCTCTCCCTTAGGCATAAATGTGTTCTTACACAACTTTTGGTTGGTGGTGTTCTTAGAGATATGACCCTTGACCGCTACATTCTATGTACTTTGCTTGTTGTTCTTATCTTGTTCTCAGGTCATCTTCCGAGATTTGATTTTCATACTGAATGCCAAAGGGGGAATTGAAAGATATATTTTCGATAATGAGTTAGAAAGTAGGAACTCTCGCGAAAAAACCCTCTGCAAGCAAAAAACAAGGAAAAAAAAAATCCCTAATCTGTGTTCTTCCTCTTCAGCGGAGCGACGCCGCGCTACCATCTTCGCCGACTAGTGCTTCCTCCCGGCCGGCCAGCGCTTCGAGGACCTCACGACCATGGTGGTTTTCGCCGTCTCCCTGGTTGCCGCTGGGTCTGTGGTGGTGCCGCCGAGGTGCAGGTTGGGCTGGGGGGAGGGAGGGTCCTCTGCAGCTTGGTATCTGCCAGTGGTCCGGTGTGGTAAGTCCTTTTCTCTCCTTGCTTTTCCGTCTCCCTGGTGTTGGGGGAGGGCTCCTTCTAGTGGGGTTTTGCAGATTCAGGGACCGTTGGCTGGATTTGTTGGCAGTGTCGATGAGTTCAGGGTCGGAGTTTGGTGCTCGGCATACTCGGCTCTCCGTCGTTCCTGGGGTTGGACGATGGCTCCGTCAGGAATGTTGGTTGATGGCTTCGGGGATGGCAGATCTCGGCTATCGGAGTGGGGTGGAGGGTTGGGGCTTGCTGTGGTGTGCTGGTCTGTGTGTGGTGAGCCTCTTGAGATAGCGGGTTTGGAGTGTTGGGCATTGTTAGACCTTTGCTGCAGTTTCAGGTTTGGTGCGTCGAACCGGGTCTCAGTCTGTGGGGGTGACGACTCTAGATGGTTGATGTCGTGGCGGTTTGTGGGGACGCTTGTCAGTTGTAGAGGAGGGCTTTTTCTTAGTTATTTTATGTAGGTTTGTTTTGTGTTTGTGTTTGTGTAGTGTGTTGTTTTGTGACTAGTGTTTTGCTTTCTCCTTTTTTAGAGGAGTGGTGTTATTCTCATCTGGGAGTTGTGTTATTCTCCTTTGGGGAGTTTGTTTATTCTCTTGTGGGGAGTTTTTATTTTTCTTATTTGTCTTGTAGTGTGCGTTGTGGTTTATAGGCTGTCTCAGGTAGTCCTCCTATTTCGGCTAATGAGATGATTGTAATTAGTTGTTTTAACGAATGAATTCTGCCGTTTCGAAAAAAAAGAAAAAAAAGATAATGAGTTAAAAAATAATAGCATGAAGATATAGACTATGTTTGGTAGACAAATAAAGCTAGCTTATAACTTATTTGGTTAGCTTATATGCTCATTGTATTAAAATAAGCCTCGTTTGGTAGGAGAAAAAGCTCGAGCTTATTTGATAAGCTTCCTTAGGTAACTTTTCAAATAAGCTAGTTGAATTTTTTGTTCCAACTAGCTTATCAGCTAATTTTACCAAACACTTTTATCGTATAAGCTAGCTTATCAGCTATAAGCCATAAACTATAAGCTAAAAAATTACTGATAAGCTATCAGCTAATTTTACCAAACATAATCATAGTCTTACTCACAACGAAAGCAAAATGAAAGTGGAAGATCTTTTTTGCTATATATGTATATTTGTCCGATTTATTTAAATGCAAGATCTTATATGTGATTGTGTGATTATTGTCCCCTTCAATTTGTGCAAACGGCAGAAAAGCCACACCAACTGATTTTAGGTCCCAAGAAACATCACAAGCAAGATTGAGAAGCTGAATATCCTAAAAGAATTCACAATTTAGAAAATGCAAATCTCTTTTTCACATCTACATGGCAAAACCACATTTGCAATAAAATCAGTATAAAAGTATATAAGTAGCTGAAAAACAAAATACTACTAACCCTTTAGCCTAATCATCTTTTAGAAATCTACAAATACCTCAACACAAACCAAGCATTCTTCAGAACATGGCATCCAAGCATTCCATCAAAAGAATATCAATACCAGCATTTGGTAACACATAGGAAAAAAGAAAACCGAGCAACCCAAATCCGAGGAACCTGCCAACTCAACTCAAGTAAACGAGGCTGTTGACGTACGGGAAAATCCTATGATGCACAGTGGACTCGGATGCCTCGCAGCCCACCACCTTCTCGAATCTCTCATCTCCCAGCCCACACCAGTACACCATTCCCCCAACCATCACCAGCAGCCGCCCCTTCTCATAGTAAGGCAACACCCCATAATTACACCCAAAAGAACCCACATTCTCCAAGAACCAGTTCACTTTCTTCACCAATCTCATCTCCACCCCGTAATACATCTTCAGGACATATCCCACCCCATGCTGCTCAGATATCCCGACGTAGGCAATCTCCCCCTCCATCTCCACCAGAACCCCACGGGCCGGGCTCTCCTCAGGCAGTGCCAAAACCTGACACACATCAATTTTAGGGTCAAAAGCCACCACCTTCCTGCCCGTCGTGTGCCAATAAGCCACCCCCTTCATGTAGAGTCCCGTGCTGAAATATTCGTATGGGCCAACCTCGGGACAAATGGCGTTCGAGCACGTCCACAAGCCTGTCTCGGACGAGTAGGTCTCAAAGCACACGACAGGCTGGTGAACGAGGTGCACGGCACACACCAGCTGATAGTAGGACTCGATGTTTTCAGGGGCCGAGTCGAATGCGAGGACGCAGGCCGCCTTGAGCCCATGGTAGAGCCCAGGCCTTGGGAGAGCCCGAACGGCCCGCGTCACGGGGTTGCATATGTAGTAGATATCTGGCCCAAAGTGAGTGAGGCAGACGAGGAGGCCGTGGGTCGAGGCGACCAAATAGGTGGAGTTGGGCAGGAAGGGGAGGGAGTGTGAGGGGATGCCGCAAGCGGCCCAATCAAGAGTTAAGAAAGTGGGCCCTGAGTCGAGGGACTGGCAAAAGAAGCCTGTGATGGACTTGTGGGTTCGGGCCTGGTGGTGCGCTAGGATTGGTCTTCTGATCCAGCGGTCCCAGCTCTTGGAGACGGACCTGAACCTCATCAGGGCTTTGGCTGGGAGGTAAGGGAGGATGTGTTGCATTATCGGGTCTTTGACAGCCACGGCTGGAGGCTGCTTCATTTCTGGTATCTTCCTTTCAGGTGAAAAACAAATAAGGGGGGGCATTGATGATGATTCAACAGTAGCTCGAGATGAAAAATATGGGACCTGCAATGAATAGAAGATGATTGAATAACAACAGAATTGTTGATGTTAGCACGGGATTTCATATATTTATTGATACTTAAGCCTTGATAAACATTCCATCAAAACCATAAACCAACATGAAAGTACGGGAAAGTGCAATGCGTAGAACAAGATGATCAGAGTTCCCGTAGATTGTGTATATGCATGTGAGATATTATATTTAAAAATGATTAGCATGCCATTGTCACAAGTAAATACCTGATGAATGTTAAAGCTGTTTAAAGAACTCAATAAGTCCTACAGTTCATTGGAAAATTCCAATCACAAGAAAGATCTGCCACAAAAAAAAAATGTACCATCCAACATACTAGAAACAAAGAAGTTGCACACAACATTGCCTTAATCATAGAGAATAAATCCGGTTCCAAAGATTTTTCACGCATAAAATAAAATAAAAAAAGTTGAAACAAATACAAGAATGATCAAACATCTATGACAAACAAAGGAATTAGGAATTAAAGATTATCGTGAACTTCAACTCTCCATAAACACTGTAGCAATCAATCCTCGAGAAACACGTACAGAATCAGTTTCCCAACAATGCACAAACTTGTCATTTCAGATTTTAATTTAAATACCGAATGCAGGTAGAGAATTGTACTTAGTCACATAACATGTTTGTCTGTAGTAACATAACTCACTGTTCATCATGCTTTAGTTCCAAGACGCGTAACATTGACACAGTAAACCAGAGAAGAGCTTTGTTTAAAGAAAGTTGTATTTTGTATCACCCTAAAAAGATTCTAAAACAAGATAAATTCTTTCTTAAAGTGCCCAAGAAAAAAACAACAGAACAAATTAAAAGAAAACAAGATTACGTTAACCTGAAGAGATTCAACACCATCATCATCACCATCACCATCACCATCAGCATCAGCATTATCGACATCACCATCGTCAACATCATCACCATTATCGACATCACCACCATCACCATCACCATCATCATCATCATCATTATCATCATCACCATCATCATCATCATTATCAACATCACCGTTGTCAACATCATCATCGGAGCTCTCGCACTTCTCTTCCTCACTATCCTTTTCCACAAAGTACCACTCTTCGCCGTCGAAAATATCCACACCAGCGTCCCGATCAACCTGTGCCTTTTTACTTCCAGTAACCATTATTTTCTCGAATGTGATTTTCCTCAAGCGAAATACGATAAACCCTATACAGAAAACAGCACGAAATCAAAAACCCATGTAAGCATCAGGCCGAAGTAAATCACAAAACAGTGCAATCGTCAACTTTCGATTCGAATAAATTTGTTCAAGGAAAAGTACATGCAAATTCATGAAACAGATTTTGGCGTCCAAAAATTGATCTTTCACAATAAGTTCGTAACCAACAAAAAAATTCGCGTTCGAAATTGGCAAATAAGATCGACCCACATTCAAAATTGACGACCAAGAAAGCAAACAGCACAGAACAATTAAAGAACACAACCACAGATTCACATGAAGGCTGCGTGAAAACGGGAAAAGAAAACCCAAAACAAAAGAAAAGTAAAACTCGTCGGAACATACTGTGATCGGACGAACAGAGCGATCGACTGAAGACGGATTTCTTGAGCAAACGGCGAGGAATATGAAAATCGCGTTCGAGAGAGAGAGAGAGAGAAAACGAAGACTTAATAGTCAAGCAGAGTCGTAACTGCACGAACGAGACGAGTGAATAATTTTAGAGAGAGAGAGAGAGAGAATGGTGTGAGACTTTGTTGAAGTCATATTAGTACAATCTCGGTCAATTATAGTCGCAGGATAGGTTGAACTCGCAAGCAAAAGCCGGATTTTTGGGTATGGTTTGGTCGGAATTTCCAAATTGGACGGCTTGGACGGTTCATCGAGCACGTATATATTTCAAATAGAATTTCAGACTTTGTTGCCAACTAGACTTATTTAAGAGGAAAAAAAAAATTGGGTTGACCCACATGGTAGATTAGGTGAAAGGAGATTGCACCGTTCTGTTACGGAATCATTACATCGAAATTTGTAATCGTTATATCAACTATCCATAACGGTTACATAATCTAACAGTTGGAAATCCCTACAGAACAATTGTAACATTTCTCTTTTAGGTTAATTATCTGGCAATCGAGTCAGCCTAGCCCAGGGGCGATACTACATGTATCACTAGGGAGGCAATTGCCCCCCTCAAATTTTAATTTCTTTTACATTTATAATTAAAAATTTTAATTTGCCTCCTCTTAAATTATTTTTTGCATTCCTAATTTTTTTTTCATGTCTTTTGTCTTCTCTCAATTAATTTCCTGGTTTGCCCCTGGCCTAGCCACGTGTTGGGTCAATTGAAAGCGGCTCAAATTCCACGGACTCAGGGTCAATGGCTAACGGACATAACTGTCCATGTAATACACAAAGAGTTCCATAAAGAAAGGGAAAAAATAAGAATTGTAAAACTAATAGATTTCTTCTAAAAAGACAAAAAAAAAA
>CACSLK010024540.1:12424910-12438773 GCA_902706635.1 Striga hermonthica | reverse complement strand
CGCATAGCATTTCGTGAATTCTGGGGTGTAAAAGAAGTTATTTGACGGGGTGGTGTAAAAAAGAAAGAATAGATATATAATGGGGTGAAAAAAATTTTGACCCGACCTTTTATCTTGGTAAAAACATTTGCATTTCTGAAATATATCTATGTTGCTATTGATATTACTTTTTGCCTTGTTTTTTGCAATCCCATGAAGATTTTCATGAAACTTGTCAATGTTATTTATGGTATATTATTTTTTTGCCAACATTAGAAAAACTTATAATTTTCATGGCATCATTTTCATCATTTCATGCACATAGCTTGGTAAATGATGGCCACATTTAAGTGTTCTCATGTTCTGGTTATAGTAGCCATAGCTTGTTTATAGGTTATTGCCCAAAAGAACACCTCAAATTGTATATCTTGTAGACGAGCCTTCGGATCAATCTTTTAATCAATTTATCGATTTGAATCATGCGCGTATTTGGCTGGTTGATTAGAGTAAAAAGATTCTCAATTTGAAATCTTTCGATTACCAAAAGCAATTTCAGAGAAAGATGGAATGAACAAATTAAAGAGATGGAGATAAAGATACAATCTCACGTTTACCGGGCAAAGCTAATACTTAATTTTAGTACAAAAGGATTGATCTATTGAGCTGCTCGAATGTTGTACGAACGGTTAGGCAGCTCAACCGGACAAGTATTTGTACGGTTTTTTAAGGATAAAATGAATGTTTATTACTTAAAATGAACATTTCTTTACTTGGCCTCGACATCTAGTATGGGATTACAAATTTAACAAATTGCAACTTAAATCGTCCCTAAACGATGGCTACTGAAAAGTTTGAGGAAAGAACAAAGAGTAAGTCATGGATAAAAATGTAGGCTAAGGTTGCCATTGCATATATAAATATTTTTGTTTTCGTTTGTTCGTTTTGAAACAGGAAGCCAGACAGACTACACTGGTGCTTGTTAAGAAATTTATTTTAAAATTAAATAATAATAACAATAAAATTTGTATTATTTTTTAAATACTTTTTTTTTTTGAAAAATTATTGTTATTTATATTTAAAATGATACTATCACTTACACGCATTACCATCTAATATTAATTTTTTTTTTATTTATATGTGATAACTACTTTGTAGCTAAGTTAGTTTAAATAACTTTATTTTTTTGAATTAATTTTAATTATAAAGTTAAGTTATTTATTTATTTTGTATGTATAATATAAATGTCAAATTGAAGTTCATCAAGACATGATTAACTTTTCATATTATATATAAGAAAATATTTAGTAAATAAAAATGTTAATACCTTTTAAATATATTATAGTTTTAAAAGAAACATGAGGAAGAACGAAAAATTTGGAAAAAAAAAGTTATATCTTATAAACCACATCTACAGTAGGAAATGGTATTAAAACATAATTAGTGCTTTTAAAACCATAAAATATCTAGTATATTTATGGTTAATCTCAAGCTTAGTTATTTTTGGATTGTAAATAAATTAAAATTTACCAAGTAAAACAACAAAGCTTAAAAATTTGCCAAATAGGATATTTAAGGGCCAGTTAAGCTCCACACATTCGGAAATTATATATAGAGTGAATTGTGCAAGAATTACAAGGCACAATTTATTCAAGATAATCTTTTTGCATTTTTTCTCTATTTTTTTCTAATTGTATGTAAATTAACAACGATATTTAAATAAATATATTAAAATCCAACTGATCATTTTAAATATTGACGCCAAATTTTATCTCGATTATAGACTTATATTGAGCAGACACTGCAAGTATCCTATGTACAAGTTCTATATCTCATTCCTACTACTTTTCGGAACATGTGAAATTATAAGGTTAAATTCAAGCAATGTTTAACTTGATTACGACTAAAATTTGAGTCGATTATTCATGCCCAACCGTAAAACCGCTAGTGTGTGTATATATATGTATTAAACGATCAATAAATTAACTACTAAATTTAAAATTTGATTAAATTCCTAAGTAAAATAAATAAAATAATAATAATAATTTAATTTAACATGCAATTTGACAGCTCAAAAAATATATGGCACGGTCAATTTGAATTTCTGTTTTAGGAGACTGTACAAACACAGTCGAAAGTTGGAAGGACAGAGTTAATTGCAAATCAAGTAACCAATATTCAAAATTTTGTCGCTTTTCCTCTGCTGTATTGTATTGTTCAGAAAAAACACACAGAAAACAGAGATAATTTAACACAGCTAGCTCCTCCATAGTCTTATACTCCCCATTTTTCTCTCACTATTGAACCAGAAAAGTTTTTCACATCTGCAAGAGGCGATAATGGTTGGCACTAAGAGAGGAAGAGGTGGGGCAAGGAAGACGGGAAAGAGTCGCCCAACACAAGAGAAACCAGCGCCGCCTGAACCTTCTCAGGGCTCGGCCACCCTACATAGTGATTCTGCAGATGAGGTACATATTGAAAAGATCTACTTTTGGTTGGTGTGTGTGTGTGTGTGTGTGTGTGTGTGTGTGTGTGTGTGTGTTGTGAGCAGAGTGAGTTTTCTGGGTATTATGGCTTCTACATGTATCGTGTTGTTATGCAATGGAATGAGTTTGCTGAGATTTTTTCATTGTTTTTGTGTTAGTGGTGTAGTTGATGTGTCAAGTTCTTTTGATTTTGTTTCTTTCAGAGTATCTATGCATTGGGTCTGAACAATCTTGGTGCAAATGTTGATATATTGTTGTATGTTTGTGTAAGAAAACTAAAGAAAGGCAGTATCTTGGTGCAAATGTTGATATATTGCTATATGTTTGTGTAAGAGAACTAAGAAAGACAGTATCTTGGTGCAAGTGTTGGTATATTGTTGTATGTTTTTGTAAGAAAACTAAAGAAAGGCAGTATCTTGGTGCAAGTGTTGGTATATTGTTGTATGTTTTTGTAAGAAAACTAAAGAAAGGCAGTATCTTGGTGCAAATGTTGATATATTGCTATATGTTTGTGTAAGAAAACTAGAAAGACAGTATCTTGGTGCAAGTGTTGATATATTGCTGTATGTTTGTGTAAGAAAACTAAAGAAAGACAGTTTGTTGAATATGATCAGGGACAATGTTATTTTCCTTTAGATGGCGTTTTCTTCTTCCTTTGAAACTGCTGATGAGATTGAGTGACCACACTCCATTGTTTCTTACATGATAGAGATTTGTGTTTTGTTTTCTAAAGCATCTGCCGCAAAGCTCCAATTTTGCCTCGTGGCATATAGTTTATTTCTAATTGTTTAAGTCCGGACCCTTCACTTTCTGTTGTGCAAATACATACTTGTTATTCATTATTTGATGACTACTTCCATTTTTCATTTGTTTAGGACTTTTTACCATCCCCGACTGTTTTGAGAAGCGTCCGTGCTCGAACTGCTGCATTTCGTTCTTCAGGAGCTGGAGAAAATGTGGCCTCAGAACGGCCCCTTAATGATCTAGTAAGTCAACGCCACTGCGCGAGCCACTTATGTTAATTTATTCACAGAGTTAGTATGGATTTTTGTTTGGTCTCGACGTATCTAAATGCAGAATATTTGATCATGATTGACAATAGTAAGTAAATGTATCAGTGTGTTGAAAATGGATTTTGTATATGCGATCAATTTCGGTTTTCCAAGTACTTCTCTGGTTGTTCAACTCCACAGTAACCATTTTTTATGGCTTTTCTACTTGTATAGGTCTATGTAGCTTCTCCGGGATTCTCCAGGTACCAAACAAGATACTCCAGATCAAATCTTGGCCAATCTGCCAAATTGAGCTTGCCATTGAAGAAGCCAATTCGAAATGTGTTGAGAGTGACTCAGGACCAAGAATTCAATGCTCAGAATGGAACCCATCAACAGCCACATTCCGGAAACGAAGACAATGCAACGCCTGAGCTGCAACATTGTTCTTCTAAACAGACCCATGATGATCTAGTAAGTGAAAGCCACTGCACAAACTACTTTATTCAAATTATTTATGAATATGCTTGCTGTGCTTGTTTATTCTAATAATCCTTACTATAGTTAGTTCTTTGGGGAGCTTCTGCTTGAATGTGTTTCTGTTCTTATATTTGATAAAATCGGATCATGCTTTTCTTTCACGGTCAATGCTGCCAAGTGAGATGCAAATAGAATCTGTGTCAACATGAGAAATTAATGTTACTGAATATTGGAAACATGTATCTTAACATTGAACAAAAGGAGTTGAGAATTTGGTATGGTTCATACAGAAGTTATTTAAACGGTAAACCTGAGTTTCAAACCCATTTCAAATGAAACGACTGAATCACGCCACTTGCAATTCGACAAACAGAGAGGATTTTCATTATATTAATTTGTTCAATCTTATTAATCTCGTTCAGGTCTCCCAAGCGCCAGCTGGCTCGCCCAGGCAGTTGACTCTCGACAACATTGACAACACCGAAGAAGACCACTCATCACCAGTCAGAAGAGCCAACAACACAAAAGTCGCAAATTCCAGCAACTGCAAGTCCACCTCTGGCCCGTTCCTCGATTGCCCTGACCCGATCATTTGCCAGCCTGTCAAGCACATTGATATCCAAGTTCCCCTCAGCCAAAGCCACAAGGGCCGGCCGGAAAAAAGCACGACCAACATTCAAGAACGCCAGTCTGAGGCCCACAGCTTCAACTTGACCGAGTACGCCCGAGGGCTCCACGACAACATGGAAGAAGACCCTGACGAGGAGGTTGAGTCTTCCCTCGAGCCCGGCTTCCAGCTCGTGCGGGGCCACAAGGTCAGGACTGAAACCGTGCCCCTACTTGAGTGCATCTTCACAAGACACGGGGATATCACGAGCGAGACCCACCTGGAATCTCCCATCTCCATCTCCAACTCCCTCGAGCAGCTGTGTGGGGTGTGTGGGAGGCTGCAGCAGGCAAGGTTTGTGGACCTCACGCGCATTGAGCTAGAGTCTATGCTAGCGGACGTGCGAGATGTTGAGCGGACCGGGCTGAGGATCGTGTGGCTAAGGGAAAGGCTCGAGTTTATCTCACGAGCATGGATGGATTACAGTAAGTACTTCCATCTGAAGGAGTTGGTGGCGGAAAATGACGTGTCGATTGGTGGACTGGAGAAGGAGTTGGACACGTGCAAGCAGCAGCAATTGGAGATGCAGAGAAGAATCTCGGCTTTGGAGGATGAGCTGGCGGCCAGACGGGAGAGGACTGAGGTGGCGAGGAATGCCATTGTCAGTACCAGAGCTCGAGTTCAGAGTCTCGTGAACCGGAGCTTGGTAGACGGCCTTCTTTAGTTTGTTTTTGGCTTTATGTTCTGATTAGTACTGGACATTTTTAATGCTTTTGGGTTGATGTATGTTTGTAGCAGTTCATGTGTTATGGAGTGGAGATGAGAAAATTGCACTCAGGTGGCTAAGTAATGAATACTGATTGAACCTGAGTTTATTGATTTAGCTTGAACCTTATAAATTTGTATTTTAGATGCTGCTCCTGTGCTTGAATAATGAAAAAATTGCAGTTACACCCCTCGACTTGGCTAACACCCTATGAATAAAAGAAAGGAGAAAACAAAAAATAAAAAGCTATGATCAGCCTGTATATAATAAACTTTTTGCTTACACACACACCAACTTTGGTAATGCTATGATCAGATTATCTGTACCGAACATAGTTAAATAAAACGACAGAAGTCGATGGCAACTCAGACAAATTATACGGCAGGAGAAAGAAAAAAGGTCCGATCTTTGCATAAAAATTATGTACACTATAATCCACATTTTCATGAAAATCACAGGTAACAAACACACGCACGCCCGCTCATAGAGTTTCGGTTTGGCCAACGCACTCCTTACGTGTTTTCAAAAATTGATATTAACCAACCCGTTCAAACATGAACAGAGCTGAATACAGAGAAAACGCATTCAGTACCAATCACACAACATAGTTCATCACATAAACTGGCAAATATAAATCACCACTAATTATCTGAATTGAATTGGATGGTAGAGCTTATTGAATAACAAATTAAAGCAAGAACATCAATTGCATAAGGCTGTGGTTTCGGTTAATTATCCGAACTGGATGGTAGAGCTTATTGAATAACAAAACAAAGCAAAGCAAGAATATCAATTGCACAAGGCTGGGGGTTTCGATTTATGCACATATAAGAATTGATTTAATAAATCGGCGAGCACCTTGTATAAATCCGGCTACCGATTAGTAATACCACTACAGTTGGAAACTCATGATGAAGTATGTATGAACTCATATAAACACCAACAAAATAGACCCCCAAACGAAGTTTGTATTTCACCAACTGCTAATAAGATACAATTTCATATGATGGAATATATGTAGAATATAAGAAAATCTAAGTTCAGATGCACAACTGCAAATAACAACATGAACTTCTAAACAATGAGATAATTTCAGAGTTAAAGAATATGTTGATTGTTCGATTTGGCAGGTAGAACACGAACAAATAAGCAAAAACTATTATGTATTCCTTTTTAAAACTTGCTTTTTGTTCATGCAGCCCTACCTTAGTGAAGAAGAACCGGACCGGACGGTCTTCGTTTTTCACTACTCAATTTTGAAATCAACACGGCAAAAACGAGTAAATAGAACAGCAAAAAAACTCAGAAGATGCATTTTCATAACTGCATATATGCACCGTGAAGCTATTACCTGACCAATTTGCTTCATTAAGACCACAACTAATGAAGTAATATCTATAAGTTTGACAAATGTGGAGACTGACATGTCTTTTTAAGCCACACAGGGATTTTTATTTGGATCATTATTATTATGACTAATTCAAATAGTAGTAAAAGTGTCTTTAAATGAATTCACTTTAAGCAACCTGTACAGAATATGGTCAGTAGCTTCAAGAAGAGTAATCTTGACTGTCTCTTTGGCCTTGGGAAACAACTTAACCAAAGGAAAAAGGGAAAGACTCAGCCCATAACCGTCCTGTGCTCCGAATATAACAACCGTGTCAATGTGTCGGAACTAAAAAATCCCACGCAATCATAGCAGATAATCGAACAAAACTCTAATTGAATAAACAAAGGAAAAGAATACCATTACAAATCATTCGGACTGCTAAAGAAGCCCATCTACCAAATTCTGATTCACTAGACTCTTAACCCTACTACTAGTACTCACAACTGCACTCCTCACCATCTCACTCCTCTCACGCTTGGCCGCCAGCTCATCCTCCAAACAGGTGATTTTTCTCCCCATCTCCAAATGCTGCTGTCTGCACGTGTTCAGCTCCTTCTCCAGCCCACCTATGGACACGTCGTATTCCTTCACCAACTCCTTTAGACGGATATACTGATTGTAGTCCGTGCACGCGCGTGAGATGAACTCCAGCCTTTCCCTCAGCCACACGACCCTCAGCCCCGCTCGCTCGACATCCCGCACGTCCGCCAGCATAGACTCCAACTCAATGCCCCTGAGCTCCACGAACCTCGCCCGCTGCAGCCTCGCACACACCCCACATAGCTGCTCGAGGGAGTTGGAGATGGAGATGGGGGACTCCATGTGGCTCCCGCTCGTGATATCCCCGTGTCTTTCGAATATGCTCTTGACTAGGGGCACGGTTTCGGTCCTGACCTTGTGGCCACGCACGAGCTCGAAGCCAGGCTCGATGCAGGATTCGACCTCCTCTTCCGGGTCGTCCTCAGCATCTTCATGGAGCCTCCTGGCAAATTCCGTCACGTTGAAGCTATGGTTGCTGGCGGTGCTCTTTTCCTGCGAGCCCTTTTCCTTGATCGAAAGTTCGTTGGCAAGGATGAACTTGTCGACATCGATCGAGGAGTGCTTGCTGTTGTGAAGAGCAGAGCAGTCAATGGATGCAGCCGAAATGGAGTGGTCGGTGTTTGTTTTGGTGTTGTCGGTAAGGTAGTGCTGTGGGCTGTAGTTCACTGGACTCGGTTGTCTTGACGATCCAGCTGGAGTGTGGGAGTCCTAAGTGAGTTGAGAACGAGAATAAAATTAGAAGCAACTCAGAGACTGTATTTATCTGAACTAGTAAAGTAGGATGAATTTTCTATTCGTCCATGTAAATTTGAATGACATAATTCAGTTGATGTATGGTGGTATGTAATGCATGAATGGCCAAAATGAGAATGTAACAATTTGAATGAGGGGTTTCTTCAAACCAACAAATGTAGTGCATACAAAGTGCTGCTAACTACCAGAAACAAAGTTCATAGAATTCACAACTCAAGCACAAAATATAAGTTAAACTGAAGGTGATTGGAATCGACATCCGACTTCCATGGGTGAGTACGACAACTAGTTGGTGGCAAATTGCTCAGTCACAAGAACTCAGTTTTAGAATAGTTTATAAGCATCAACCAGAAATTATAAGTACATCATGTACAATAATGATCATAGAAATATGAATGTCAATGAGCACAACAAACGGCTCCATAAATCAATTAAATTAGTAGTTCATGTAATGTGTCTTCACTTACTAGATCTTCATGGGACGGTTGTGAAGTACAATTCAGCTCCGGCATTGCATTTTCTTCATTTTGTGGAGGTGGCTCTTGACCAGTTTCATTCAGAACAGAGAATTCCGGGTTCAAGATAGATGAGTCACGAGTAGTTTCATTCAGAACAGAGACTTCCGGGTTCAAGATAGATGAGTCACGAGTAGCTCTCGACACATTTCGAAGTGGCTTCCTCAATGAAGAACGAATTGATCTTGGGGAAAATGCAAAGACCTATACAAGTGGGGGAAATATGATTATCAAGTATTTGAATAACAGGAGACAAAAATCGGAGAAATACCCGAAATTACAATGTCAAAGAGAAAACAGATAGAGATAAATGCTAAAAGAAATTGTAGACTTTCTGTGCATTCTTTCACGCAAGGACAATTGATAGACATTCGAAAAACTCCATGATAAACTTGAATTTGTACATGATACACTTAAAAGATCCATCAACAGTCATATTGCTTTAACAAAAAAAGTCTGAAATTTCTTTGGATAACAATTTAATAAACCATCGTGTACCAGCCATACTCGTCTAATAATCCAAAAGTTACAATCGAATTCCATGACGAAGGAAATAAGACATGTTAACTTCGATCACACTTCAATAATAATATTTTACTGCAGGTAAGCCACCACCCAAAAATTCACACCATCACTGTTTAGGAGCAAAAAGAACCGAACTATCATATGCTAACATGATTGAACATAAAGAAAGAAAAGAATAAGAAAATATTGCATCGCACCATATCACAAAGTTCATATTTTGGAGCTGATTTAGATAACTATCTGTATATCATAGCAGTGTATAAAACATCTCCAGTATTGCATTGCATGTTTAGACCCCAAATAATGAAACATGTGAATCAATAACTAAATTAAGCAGCTCCTGTAATGGCTTTCGCTTACTTGATCTTCACGAGGCCGTTTCGGAGCCACATTGTGTTCATTTGCTGAGGGTCTCTTTTCATGAGTTTTATTCAGTACATCGAGTTCCGGCTCTAAGCTAGACAGTTGGCGAGTTTTTCCGGTTACATTTTGCACCGAGTTTCTCACTAGAGTATGCAACGAAGCAGATCGAGCACGGGCTTCTCTCGAATATCTCGTTGGATATCTGGAAGGTCTTGAGAATGGTGAGAAGTCCTAAACATATGGGAAAATCAGAAACAGGAAAAATGAATTCGTTATCACACGCAGTTGCAGAACTAACTTGCAGTGGGCAATCTGAACTGAACACTGTTAAAAATAAACCACCAATGATAAAACAGCCCAAAAGCCTTTAAAAGCAGAACATGATACGGAGCCATCAAAAGATTACTGTCCCTTTTTTTTTTTAATCCCAAAAACAATCAGAGAGGAACAAAGAACACAAAATCCATAGAACTATGAACAAACACATCACCATTATTCCTTCCAGCATTTTTTTCAGGACAAAAAAACAACATTAAAACTAGCAAAAATTGCAGAAAGAGAACATTTTGGTACAAAATTTCTTCCATTTTCATTTTTTTTTTACCTCATCCGCAGAATCATCTAAGGATATCGAGCCTGCTTGAGAAGTTTCAGCCGGCAGAGCTTCGCCTTTATCATCGAAGGAGATCGAGCCTGCCTGAGGAGTTTCAGCCGGCAGAGCTTCGCCTTTATCATCGCAGGAGATCGAGCCTGCCTGAGGAGTTTCAGCCGGCAGAGCTTCGCCTTTTCTTGGGCGTCCTCGTTTTATCTTTCTTGGGCGGCAACCTCTTCCCTTCCCCGCCATCAATTGATGTTTGGGTTGAAATTTTCTGGTTTTCAGTAACAGCAAAACTGGAGAGTTTTGTACACAATACTCTCTCTCTCTCTCTCTCTCTCTCAAAATAGTGAAAATACACACAGAGGGAGAGAAGAGAAAAAATATAAGGACTTACTTGTCCTTGATTATCAGAACTAATCAGAAGGGCGATACTGTCATGCGTTCCTTGTGAAAACAAATGCAGTGAACACCAAAGAAGAAATCTTGAGGAGTGTGATAAAACTCCATTGATAACATTTTTGTTCTGTTTTTAGATCATCTACGGCTAAGGATCTTCTACAACTCATCCTACGGCCATTGTAATTCTCTCTGTCAGATAAAGTTGGAGCCTCTTGAGTGTGTCTCCTTTTTGTCTGCATGTGATCTTTCCTTCTCGTATGCATGTGTCCATGCTGTCAGCTGAGTTGTCAAAAGTTTCACTTACGTGGCATTTGACCTGCTTTTGAAGTTCAACACCCAAGTTTCGGTTCTACTTTCAGGATTGATTTATATAAACAGTAATAAAATTTAACAACATATAAGAGCATCTTTAACGGTAGTGTTTCGTGAGGTTTACAAACCTCCTTTTCAAGGTTTTACCACTATAAGGCACAGCGTTGAGGTTTGTAAATTCAACACAGTTTTGACAGTGTAAACCTTATGTAAACCTTATTTAAATAATAAAATAATAACAAACAATGGGTAAGTGGGAGAAAATTGGGTCTCACATTTTACATCTTACTTTTTACTTTGTTTTTATTTTTTATTTTTGGTTTCTGTCCTTGCACTTGCATGTACATATCCAAAAATTGTCCTTAATTTTTCAATTGTAAAAACAAACTAAAAGTCTTAAATTTCATATTATTCTCATTTTTCGATAGCAATCGGAAACTTAAAAATCTTAAACTCCACATGATTTAAAACTACAAGTACTTAAATTTCAAACTCATAAATATAATTTTTTTTTTCCTATTATGTATTTAAATTCAAAAACTTACATGAAAGATAATTGTATATACATAATTATATGAAACATAATTTAAATATATTATATACATTTTTAAGCAAAATTTTACATCGATATGTAATAAACACCCTATAATTAATAAATAATGCAATGTAAATATAAATAATTAATAATTATAATATTTTTTTATATGTTTTTATGATAAATATATGAAACATTTAGATTGAATAAAAGTAAAAATAAAGTTAGTTTAAAATTTTAATAAAATATAGGAGTGTAATTTTTATTAAAAAAGTAAGTGGGGAACATGCGGGACCCATCAAAATGAGGTTTATAAGTTTTATTATTATTTGAGATTTATGGGTGTAGGAGTAAAAATGAGGTTTAGATGATGTGGAATATTGGAAATTTAAAAAGTAAGGTTTGTAAAACCTTACCATTAAAGTTGCTCTAAGGGATTATATGAGAATAATAGATAGTGAAGAAATAAATAATTCTGAATCCAATAGATCTACAGAGAATGAATTATATGAGAATAGTAGATAGTGAAAGAAAAAAATGACTCTGAATCATTTGATTCAACATATCAATTGTCACAGTCAAATATTTCTTTTTTTTTTTTTTTGCTACAGGGACCTTCCGGTTTCCGGAACCACAGGGGAACCGACTAATCCGGAATCGAGTCGGGTAGGACCACAAGTCAAATATTAAATATATAGTCAAAAATGTTATGTCAATTTATTAAATAATTGGTCATATTAAGGTCAAATATACATATTTGACCACTTAATAAGAATATTTTGGTCATTAAACACCAACCCAACAACCCAGTGGACCCCACACCCAACGACTAACCCCCTCTCACACACTCACGCACGTTAAAAAATGCAACTAAACATTATCGCACACAATCACACACATTGATTGCACATACACACACTGACCAGACTTGGCCTGCCGCATCCGCCTCTCGCCATCCATCTGCCACCGCCCGCCGCCGCAATCCACCTGACTCCTCCTGCCGCCTTCTTCATATTCACAGTCCCGGCACACGAGTCACGACCAACGGTCGCCGGAGAAAAAAATACACGCCGCCTCGGCGCCCGTCGCAACCACCGTTGTCGTCGTCTTCCATATGCACAACCCCGACTCTGACGATATGTTTTTCTAGCCTAGGCTTATGCCATTGTTCCAAATCAAAAATTTTGGCTTCCGGCGGTGGCCTTTTTAGCTTAATAGGTCACGCCAGCGGAGGAGGTGGCGGATCTCGTCGGAGTGCTCGCGCCAATGGCGGAGGTGGCGGATCTTGTCAAAGTGCTCGCTTCGCATAGGTGGTGGAGGTGGTCGGTGGGACATCAATGGAACGAGCGGTTGTGTGATGTTGCCCGTGCATGAGATAACAGTGGTTCTGAATGTGGGCATCGACGGCGACGACGGAGGCGGAAGAATGACATGACTTGTTGTTGGGACTTGACTCTCCCCGACTGCAGGGCTCTGCGTTGGGCACGGGTGTGCTTGATGCTTGACGCTCAGTGCAAGTGGTGTTGGGCTCACAGAGCGCATGTGGCCTAGGCGCCGGATTGCCGGGTGATAACCTAGCCGACTAGACCGAAAATTTTCGAACAAGCTTTCGAGCAACTTCGACAAGTTTTTCGGCAACTTCACGACAACGTCTAGAATATTTCGAAGCACATTTTCTTAACAAATCAAGTATAGAAATAACCAGAAAATGCACAAAATACCAAAACAACACGAAATATAAACCACAAAAAATGATTAACTTGACTGGAAAAAAACCGTAATTAAAATAAAACGAGTACTTATAAAGAACACAAAAATACATAAAACAACAACAAAAGTAGTCAAAAAATCAATTTTGGTCTGTTTACTTGTCTAGAGCTTTTCTTTGGTACATTAACTTTTCCTCCCATCAATAATAGTACGTTATGTTGCCATTTCTATCACTGTTGGGACATTATCTCGAAAAAAGTTTATTATTTTTTAGGATTAATATTCTAAAAATGATACAAATTGCAATATAACGTACTGTTTTTTATGAGTAATGTCCCAAAGATGATACAAAGTGCAACATAACGTACTGTTTTTTATGAAGGGAAAGTTAATTTACCAAAAAATGATTTTAGACAAGTAAACAGACCAAAATTAAAAATTTTTTCCAACAAAAAAGACATGAAACATTTTTTTTTTTCGGTTTAAAGAGAAATAAAACATTAATGTATAACATTTTACCACAAGCTTATAGCTTAAATGGTATATCTTACCCTTTTAGAGAAAAACTAATTTTCGTCTAATATATAATTCTTACATCTGTTCACTTATTCAATTTTTCATCTTAATTTGGTACTACCTCCTATTTTTTTTAAATATCATTTTGGTTTTATCAACAATTAACTAAATAAATGACGTTTTAGATTTTTTGTACATATATTTCCATTATTATCCTCGTCTAGCTAATAAATACACTACGTCTTTTCATATTCATTATTCATCTTTCTCAATACATCCATTTATATCCTCATTAATGAAAGTTATTATTGGCAAAACAAAGATTCGTAATTACTATGCAATTTCTCAAAACGACACGTCTTATTTAAAAAATGAGGGAGTACTTTTTTTTTTTTTTTTT
>CACSLK010024540.1:12395580-12410400 GCA_902706635.1 Striga hermonthica | reverse complement strand
GTGCATTACACAATTTTATTTTATAAATTCTAGTAAGGAGTGGCATCAAAATCTGTTTTATGTTCAACCAAACCAACTAATCAATAAAAGAGTCCATCAATCAAGAATTTAAAAATAATAGTCACGTGATATACTATGACCAGTTTTATATTGTAGGCATTATCTTGAGATCACTACACTATTCAGTCTTTGAAATAAACAGTTCATTAATTTACATTGACATTATCATCATTTAGAAATTCAATATTATATATATATATATATATATATAGAGAGAGAAGGGATCATATGAAAATGATTGATAGTGAAAGAAATAAGAATGATTGTAGAACATTGGATCCAACATATCAATGGTCATGATTTAGTCAAATATTAAATAAGGGGGTCAAACATGATGTGCCAATTTTGTAAATAAGTGTATAATTAATGGTCAAATAGACATTTGACCACATATTAAGGGTAAATTAGACATTTGTTACCAACCCATAGCATGTGGGCCCCAACCTACCCATCGTCCCTCCCACTTACCTCATTCAATTCATCAATATTTTTTCACCCACCCACACACACAAACACATACTGCACACACACACCCACACCCACCCTCCACAGACCATTATTAGTGTTAGATATAATGTAAGGGTAGTTTTTATGTTAAAGTTGTTATTAGGGAATAACAACTATAGGCTTTATGTAATTTACTATCTTGCCCCTTGTAACCCTAGGTATATAAACTCCATCTCTCACTGTACATCGTCACTTTCTCATTCATTCATTCTATGCAATTCCTTCTTTGTTCATCTGATATGTTCTCTCTTGTTCATCTTGTTCATTTGAGATCTGATATGGTATCAGTCGCGTTCGATCCATCTTCTCATTGCTTCCGCACATAGATTTTTCTGCTCTATTCTGTTCTTCGATCGTTTTAATCTCCACCTCTGAGATTAATTCGATTCTGTTTGATTTCTCGACATTTTTTTTAGGGTTTCGCTGAAATCCGTTCGATTTTTCGATCGATTCTGTTTTTCTTTGATCTACATCTCCTAGATCTATCTCGTTCATGGCGACCGTTTCAAACCCTAACGATGATCCATCGAGTCCGTTTTATCTGCACGCCAGTGACAACCCCGGGGCTCTCATTGTCGCCGAACTCCTCAACGGCGAGAACTACGTCAGCTGGTCCCGCGCCGTTGTTATGGCGCTAAGCGTGAAAAATAAGGGAGGTTTCATTGATGGTACTCTGCTTTCACCCTCTCCTGCTATTGATAATAGTCTGTATATCTCATGGGTTAGGGCTAATAATTTGGTCCTGTCTTGGTTGATGAATTCAATTTCTAGAGATATCAGACAATCATTGTTGTTTTTTAACTCTGCTAAGGATGTTTGGGATGAGTTGAAAAATCGTTATGCTGTCAGTAGTGGACCACGGGTGTTTCAGTTAGAAAAATCTCTTAATACCATCAGTCAAGGTTCATTGTCTGTCACTCAGTACTATAATGCTTTCAAAGGTCTTTGGGATGAGTATATAACTTTTAGGCCTATAATTCGATGTCATTGTGGGGTGTTTGCTTCCTGTACTTGTAATATTTTTGAACAAATGGCTGAGTCACAACAACATGATTGTGTAATGAAATTTCTGATTGGGCTGAATGACTCCTTTGCCTCTATGAGAAGCCATTTCCTACTCACCTCACCATTGCCTACCCTGACAAAAATATACTCTCTTCTCCTTCAAGAAGAATCCCAGAGAGCCTTGAACAACTCCTTTCAGCCTACTGATCCCATGGCTATGCTAGCCAAAACTAACCAATCTTCATACAACCAAAAACCACAATACTCCAAAGACAAGAAACCAAGGCCCAAATGTTCTCACTGTGGTTATCCACACCCATCTGATAAATGCTATCAAGTTTATGGATATCCCCCAAACTGGATTGGCCCCAAAGGACCTAGAATTCACCCAAAACATTCAGCCAATCTGACACACTCCACCACTATTCATGAACCATCTGTTAATACTATGGATGCATCTTCCATGACTAATGAGCTTTTTCATGAGTTTTTAGCTTTCAAAAAGAGTCAGGAAGCAAAATCTGTCACAGAACCTATACAAAGCTCAAATCCAATGGTGGCTACTGCTATTCAAAGTGCTTCAGGTAATTCTGCACCTTATTCTTGTGTTGTGTCTAGAACTTTGTCTAAGAATTCATGGATTCTAGATACAGGGGCAACGGATCATATGGTTTGTGATACTAGTTTCTTTACTTCCTTGAAATCTATTGACAATATCAAAATCAATTTGCCAAATGGTGATATGACTAAAGCTTGTGCAGTAGGACAGATACATATATCTCCAAATCTCATTTTGCATGATGCTTTATATGTTCCCAATTTTTCCTTCAACTTGATATCTGTCTCAAAACTTGTATCCACCACAAATTGCATGATCCAATTCTTGTCATCACACTGCATTTTACAGGATTTGAGCACACTGAAAATGATTGGTTCTGCTGATCTCATTGATGGTCTATATCATCTTGCTTTACCTGACTCAAATAAACCTTGTATCTCTGTCAACTCTACTACTTGTAATCATAAACCTTGTATCCCTGAGAATTCTACTGCTATGCATGACTCTGAAACTGAGAAATCTTTCTCTATGAATAACAATCATGACTGTATGAATGTTCAGTATGACTCTATGAATAATATGTTGTGGCATCACAGGTTGGGTCACCTTTCTTACTCAAAGTTAATGCATTTACCCATCTCTGATTCTTCTTGCAAACATATGTCATCCCTGCCTTGTGATGTTTGTCACTTTGCTAAACAAAAGAGACTGCCATTCACAGTTAGTGATTCCAAATCATCTTCTATTTTTGAACTAATACACTGTGATGTTTGGGGTCCCTTTTCAATCACTTCTCATGAAGGTTTCAAATACTTCTTAACAATAGTGGATGATTTCAGTAGAACCACATGGATCTACCCACTTAAAAATAAATCAGATACCAAAGTCAGCCTAGTAAACTTTCATAACATGGTTAAAACCCAATTTCAAAAACAAATCCAAATTATTAGGACTGACAATGGATCTGAATTTTTCTTACAAGATTTCTTTCATGCTCATGGCATTATCCATCAAACAAGTTGTGTAGAAACACCACAACAAAATGGTAGAGTTGAAAGGAAACACCAACATCTATTACAAGTAGCCAGGGCTATACTGTTTCATGCACATTTACCATTAATCTTCTGGATTGATTGCATTTTGGCTGCTGCACACATTATAAATAGAGTTCCATCTATTGTTCTTCAAAATAAATCCCCTTTTGAACTCTTATACAACAAGCTTCCTACATATGATCATTTGAAAGTTATAGGCAGTTTATGTTATGCATCTACTTTGACAGCACATAGACAGAAATTTGATTCAAGAGCTCAAAAATGCATATTTCTTGGCTATCCCATTGGTTGTAAAGGGTATAAACTTTACAACCTTGATAGCAAGAAAACACTAATTTCCAGACATGTGCAATTCTATGAGACTGTCTTTCCTTTCAAAGACCCAAACACTACTCCTGCAATTCTATTTCCTCAACCTCAACCATTTCTGTTTGAAGATAATCATCATCATACCTTGCCAAATCAATCACCTCCTTCACAGTTACATTCTCCAACACCTTCTACTCCTACTATCCCTACTCAGACATCACCTAATACTCAAATATCTCCTCAAACACCTAATACTTTATCCACTCAACCATCATCTTCTCAGATACCCAATACTCAAATATCTCCTCCACAGCCATTAAATACTCTCAACAATCTCAGAAGAACAAGCAGAACTACAAAACCACCAGCTTATCTTGATATATACCAACATTCAATTCCTACTTCTAAATCAAATTCTGCTGTCTCTTCTTTATGCACTTCTGGAACATCTCTGTATCCTATATCATCCTTTCTTTCAACTGATTCCTTATCTGCCATGCATTCATGTTTTACTGTTTCTATATCTTTGTTAAATGAACCTAAAAGCTACACTGAGGCATCCAAAGATGTTCAATGGCAGCAAGCCATGAGAAAGGAACTAGATGCCTTAGAAAAGACTAATACATGGGTTTTAACAACTCTGCCTAAAGATAAGCATTGTATAGGATGTAAATGGGTTTTTAAAATCAAGTATAAATCTGATGGCAGTGTTGAAAGATATAAAGCAAGATTAGTGGCTAAGGGTTATACCCAAGAAGAAGGAATAGATTATTTTGAAACCTTCTCTCCTGTTGCAAAAATTACTACTGTTAGACTTTTAATTGCTATAGCTTCCATTAAAAACTGGCATATACATCAACTTGATGTGAATAATGCTTTCTTGCATGGTGATTTAGAGGAAGAGGTCTACATGAAACCTCCTCCTGGTTACTGTAAGAAAAATGATTCCAGAGTTTGCAAATTGGTTAAAAGTCTATATGGTCTTAAGCAAGCATCTAGACAATGGTTCTCTAAGTTAACTACCTGTCTTATTGATTATGGGTTTGTTCAGTCTGTTTCTGATAATTCTTTGTTTACTATGACTACTGATTGTTCATTTACAGCCCTTTTGGTATATGTTGATGATATTATAGTGACAGGTAACAACTTAGACCACATTTCAAATATCAAAAACCACCTTGATAAATGCTTTACCATTAAAGACTTAGGCACATTAAAGTATATTCTTGGTTTAGAGTTTGCTCATTCTACCCAAGGAATAAATATGTGCCAGAGAAAATATGTGCTAGATATTCTAACTGATACTGGTTTTCTAGGGTGTAAGCCTGTCAATACTCCAATGGATCCTACAGTTAAACTGACTGCTTACAATGACAATGATCCATTGACAGAACCTACCACTTATAGAAAACTTGTTGGCAGATTGCTGTATCTCACAATATCTAGACCTGACATTGCATATAGTGTCCAAACTCTTAGTCAATTTTTATCAAAACCTACTGTTCAACATCTTACTGCTGCTCATAGAATTCTGAGATATCTCAAAGGTACAGTGGGAAAAGGTATATTGTTTTCCAGAACATCTAACCTTTAGCTGCAGGCTTTTTCAGACAGTGACTGGGCATCTTGTGTTGATACAAGGAGAAGCATCACAGGTTTTTCAGTTTTTTTAGGCAATTCTCTTATATCCTGGAAGTCTAAAAAGCAAGCCACAATAAGCAAATCATCTGCTGAGGCTGAATACAGAGCACTAGCCTCAACAGCATGTGAATTGCAATGGCTTTTATATCTCCTCACTGATTTAAAAATTCCTCATTCTGATCCTATCCCTGTTTTCTGTGATAATAAGTCTGCTATAGCAATTGCCACTAACCCTGTTTTCCATGAGCATACAAAACACATACAGATTGATTGCCATCTGGTCAGGGAAAAGGTAGCTCAAAAATTGATCAAACTTCATCATTTGGATACAAAAGAGCAGATTTCAGACATCTTCACAAAGGCCTTGCCTGGACCAGCATTTCTTTATCTCATTTCCAAGCTCAACATGAATAATATTCATGCTCCGCTTGCGGGGGGTATTAGTGTTAGATATAATGTAAGGGTAGTTTTTATGTTAAAGTTGTTATTAGGGAATAACAACTATAGGCTTTATGTAATTTACTATCTTGCCCCTTGTAACCCTAGGTATATAAACTCCATCTCTCACTGTACATCGTCACTTTCTCATTCATTCATTCTATGCAATTCCTTCTTTGTTCATCTGATATGTTCTCTCTTGTTCATCTTGTTCATTTGAGATCTGATAACCATCGCCGGAAACACCCTCCCAAAACCATCGTCGGACCGCTAGTGCGCCGCCGCGTCATCCCTCGACATCACAGGCCATCGCCGGACCGCCAGTTGCCGCCGCATCATCCCTCGACATCACAGGCCACAGCTGGACCCCTAGTGCGCCGCCGCTTCATCCCTCGACATCACAGACCATCGTCGGACCGCCAATAGCCGCCGCGTCATCCCTCGACATCACAGGCCACCGCCGGACCACCATACGCGCGAGATAGTCATCCTCCAGGCCGCAGTTTTGGAAAAATGGCTCGCTGTACGCGGGGCCGGAGGGTGGATACGAGTTTCACGGCGGAAAATCGTCGGTGGACTCGGTGGCGTTGTGCTCGAGAGGAGTGAATTCAAGTCGTAGACGTTGCTAAATCGAGTCGTTAGGGAGACGACCTCTATTTGATAGGAGAAGATGGTGGAGGAGCTGGCTGTGCGAGTCTCTGCGCGGGATCTGAGGACGGCGGCAGCGTGGCAGGCAGAGGCGGCTGGTACGGGATGAATTGTGCTTGCAGATATTGAAAATTGATTTGGGTTTCTATTCTTGAAAATTAGGCACATATGGAGGACCAATTTGTAATTTTTTACTTTTAATATAGCTGCACATGTCATGTGTATAATTGATCATTATTTGCACTATAATAATACGAAAACACTATTACGTGATGATATTAAAAGTGATACGCATATTAAAATTTTCGTTAGATTATTACGTGATTATATAAATGTTATCGCCTACACGTTTAAAAGTTCACAAAATTATTAAAATGTAATCGCGCTTAGGGTTGTTAATCGGTCGAGACTGCAATATTGTGCGAGTATACGCATCTCGGTTTCATTTCGTTGACCGAATTATCTCAAATAACATAAATAAATTATTATTTGTATTATAAAAAAAATATTGTTAGTATTTTAATATTTTTATTAAATATATTATATTATTTGTTTGCTTACAAAAAATATACATGTAAAAAATATAAAATAATTAATTAATATTTTTATATGGTTTGGTCTGTTATTTGATTTTCAATTATACGGAAATAACCGAAATTATGATAGTAAGTAATCACTAATTGGACTGACATATAATGAACCGGACCAAAATATTTGTTAGAGGTTGGATGATAAACGAATTATATTGTGCAATCTAACAGTTGTTAAGGTGCAATTCGTGCAACACTATGGTGCACGGTGTCGGTCTTTATTGTTCATGTTGTACCAACTGATTTTTTTGTCCCAAATCGAATTCAAACTGAACATAATCAATTAGTTTATTCGGTTCGGTTAACTGGATAATCCTAAATAATTGAAATATTTTTATTTATATTAAAAATTATATTTAATATGTTAATAATTTGATTTATTATTTTTTATATTATTTCTATTTGAAAAAAAAAAATTGAGTTTGGTTGGTTTTGCGTTTTACTGTGCAACCTGATAGTTGTGATAAAGTGCAGCGTTATGTATTATAGAGTGCAACGTAATGATTTATAAAGTGCATTGTATTAATATATAAAGTGAACTACTGTAATTTTGTTACATAATAATGCTTGTGTTTTTTTGTGGACAGGTGATATGATAGATGTTAAAGTAATACGTAGATATGTATATATATTATGTTGTGTGGTATTTTGGCGGAGCTATTGACGTTAATTGTGGAGTCTTGTGATAAAGTGCAACGGTTTGTTTTATTCAGTGCAATGTTTAGTTTTATAAAGTGCAACGTGCTGATATATAAAATGCATTACTACTTTATATGATAACATATAAATTATGTATTTTTAAACTATAATTTTAGATTAAATTGTGCATTGACTTAATCTAAGAAAATAATTTAAATAATTTCTTATTTATTATTATAAAAGTATATTTATTATTTAAATAGCTTTTATACATTTTATATATATTTTTTTTTTTGCTACAAAAATACAATATACATATATGTAGAAAAAAATATATAAAAATAATATTTTTAAACTATTATGTAGATATGTGTATATATTTTATGTTTTGTGGTATTTTTGACGGAGCTATTGACGTTAATTGTGGAGTCTTTCGATAAAGTGCAACGACTTGTTTTATACAGTGCAACGTTTCATTTATAAAGTGCAATACTACTTTATATGATACTAACATATAAATTATGTATTTTAAAACTATAATTATTAGATTAAATTGTACATTGAATTAATCTAAATAATTGTCAAAATAATTGAAATAATTTAATATTTATTATTAATATAAAAGTATATTTATTATTTAAATATTTTTTATACATTTTATATAATTTTTTTGGTTACAAAAATACAATATACATATATGTAGAAAATAAATATATAAAAATAATACTTTCTATACCTTTTCATAATAAATCTTGTATTTGCAATCAACCCCCTATAAAGTATATAATTTTCAATAATGTGCCAAACCCAATATCAGAATTCCGGCGAGTCCTGCCGCCGTCGTGAGCCGACCGTCCGAGAAAGCATACCGCTGTAGAGTGTCGCCGGAGAAGGCGACCTTGTCGGCGTCGGAGTTGAGCAGGCGGCCGGAGAGCGGAGAAACGCACGGCGTCAGCTGGTCGGGAGGATTCCCGATCATCTGAAATGGGCATCAGATGAAGCCGGCAAGTTGCAGCCACGGTCGATGGCGCTGGAAGGAAAGAAGGACAGAAAGATGACGGCGTCATGGGCGGCACCGGCGAAAGTCTGTTGCTGGCAGAGAAGGGGTGGTCGACGACTCGATGTTGACGGGAAGTTTGACACCGATTTGGCCGTCGTGGGCGGCGCCGACGGGGAGCTCGTTACAGGGCTGAGCGTCGGCGTATGTGGATTCCGATGACTGGAGCGGCGTTGGGCGTTGGGCGTTGCGCCAGTGGGTGGTCGGAGGCGAGGGCGCTGACCGCCGGTGCACGTAGATGTGTGGTTTGGTGCGTGCAGGCTCATGTGTGTAATGTGTGTGTATAGTGTGTGTGAGTATGTGAGAAAGAAAGAGTTTGTTGGATGGTGAGAAGTGAGTGGCCACGTGGCAGTAAATTAGTGGATGTGGGTGGGAAGGGTTGACCAATTTATGTGGTAGTTGGCAGGTGGGATGTATATGAACGTATAGTGGTGGGTTTAAAATTACCACATTACCCTTAATGAAGATATAATTTTGACCTTTTTTTAGTCATTAGATCATCCGATCTAATGGCTACGATTTATTCTCATTTCTTTCATTAAGCACTATTCTCATGTGAACCCAACCCTATATATATATATATATTTCGGTACAATAAGGGGGGCCAGCCAAAGGCCTAGAAAGTTGAGGAGGTTAGAACTCGTCGGGGAACCCCGACAATATCATGGTGCAGCCACGTGCCCAAGCATGTGGGAGGAGTAGTCAGGCGATGCAAACCAAACGGGGAAGAAGAAGCCAAACTCGCCAGAAAATCAGTCGCGAAGTTGGCTTCCCGATGCACGTGATGGGTCCTCACACTCCAATCTTTTTGAATCAAATAGCGAATGGCCTGGACCAACGCGTCATTAGCTCCAAATCGATCCTCAGGCCCAAGAATCATTACCGTCACACATTGGCTATCGACCTCAGCATTAACGTGCTGCAAAACCCAAATCCCAAGCCAATTGAAGTCCTTGGAACATACCCCACAGCTCGGCAGCCGTAATGGTGGTGAACCCAATATTCATAAGAATCCCCCGACCCACTCCACTGCATGGTACGTACATTAAAAATATTCCACAATATCTTTCAAGAGCAAAAACATGTACACTACTTTGAGCAATCAAGCAATGGATCGGCCTTTTGGTTTGGAAAAACAAATTGAAAGGTCAAAAAGACCTTTGTTTTAGTGTACTTACGGTTTGTAATTTGTGTGGTTTGTAAATATAAAAAGGACGGCTTAAGGATAATGAAGAAAAACGAATCCAAAATTAAAGTCGAGGCACGTAATAATTATGTTCTCCTTAAGCCAAAATTGTCCCGTAAAATACCCACGATTAACGGCAAAAGCCTCCAAGATACAATGACTTTCGACTTGTATATAGTGGTACTTCAAATATACAAGCTTTCGGTGAACAATACTATAGTTTGAAACTCCCAAGACTCAATGAAAAAATCAAATAACACAATATGCTATATGATCTTTGAAAAGTAATGCAAGAGCTTTCTAGTTTTCCAATATATAATGATTTCATGTATATGGGTATTTATAGATGTAAGAAAATACTTTCAAGAGGTTTAAGTGTCAAAAGACACCTTTTGGGACGTATCCGAACAAGAATGGACGCATCTAAAGGCCAAAAGACACCTTATAGTCACCAAAGGTTGTGACCTTTCGGTTTTCGCAGCCAGCTGCACGCTCGTGCGCCGTGGGCTCGTACGAGCTCATACGGACTCGAAATCGAGTTTTGTTTTTTCCTACTCGTCCCCAATGAACCCTTCTAGAGTTATATCATGCAAGTTGCATGATCAGGTCTCGTTTGGATAAATATTATTCAAAGACTAATGTTTGGATAAACATTATTCAAAGACTGAATGTTTTCACCACCTCATTTCAGGAAGTGGTGAAAACAGTATGGAGTGGAATAGAGACTGGCACGCCTTTTTTCATCATCAAGGAGAAGATCAAAAAGACAAGGCTAGCATTGTGCAAATGGAACAGAAGTTACAGACTGGGAGTAAAGGGAATATTGAAAAATTGACTTTGTCTTTAGAAGAAATGAGGAAGTTGGGGGGAGGAAGGAACTGGGAAGAATGTGAGTCCATCCAAGCAGAATTAGATGCAGCCCTCATTTCAGAGGAAAAATTCTGGCAGCAGAAGTCTAGAATCTTATGGCTCAGAGAAGGTGACCGCAATACAAAGTTCTTTCATGGAATGACTGTTCATAGAAGGAGGAAAAATGCTATCTCAAGACTGGTGGAGGGAAGGAGAGTTTTCGAATCTGCTGAGGCAATTGAAGAGCATATTATCAACTTCTATGACCATCTGTTTACTTCAGGTGGCTCATCAAATGAAGAAGAGGCTCTCTGCAACATCAAATCAGTGATCACTCAGGAGATAAATGAGGAACTCACCAGAGCCGTGGATAAAGTTGAGATTAAAAGTGCCCTCTTTTAAATGAACCCTCTGAAGGCCCCAGGAGAAAATGGGATGACCGCCTTATTTTATCAGCACTTCTGGCCAATGATTGAAGAAGATATCTGCAAGGCAGTTTTGAGTTTTTTTGAATCTGGCCAAATCCTAAGGTACTGGAATCAAACTCTGGTAGCTTTAATCCACAAATCCTTAACTCATGTTTCTTTGAGTCAATATAGACCCATCAGTCTATTTGCAGTTGTGCACAAATTGATCTCCAAAATATTGGCTGCTAGGCTGAAAGTGTGTCTTGATGTTTGTGTTTAACCATGCCCAGGCTGCCTTCGTCCCAGGAAGGCAGCTTCTTGACAATGTGGTAATTGCACAGGAGATTTTTCACTTCCTAAATCAACACAGATCAGGGCCTCATCAGTACATGGCCTTGAAGCTTGATATGCTAAAGGCTTATGATCGTGTTGAGTGGACATGTGTGAAGAAAACATTAAAAAAAATGGGGTTTGCTGTTGTTTTCATTAAGTGGATTATGGCCTGCATAACTACCTCCTCATTTTCTTTCTTGGTTAATGGTAAAGCTGTGGGGCACATCAAACCAACCAGAAGCTTGAGGCAAGGTGACCTAATTTCACCTTATTTGTTCCTCCTAGTCTCTGAAATTTTCTCTTCTATGATTCAAGATGTTGTGGACAGAAATCAGTTCAGGGGACTTAGAATTGCCAGGGATTGCCCAATTATTACACACCTGCTGTTTGCGGATGATTCATTGGTATTCTGTAAGGCTGAGAATGGTCAGGTTAGGAGATTGATGCATATTATTGAAGGTGTCCATGCCCATAGTTCTATACAAATACTCCCCAATCACTCAAACAGACCTTATGTGCAATGCTGGAAGGTGTCCATGCCCATAATTCTACAAGGTACTTAGGGCTACCTTTGGGAATTGGGAAGTCTAAGAAGGAAGCCTTTGATTTTATCATTCAAGCTGTGTGGAAAAGACTTTTGAGCTGGCAAAACACTTACATGTCCACAGCTGGTAAAGAAGTCTTGATAAAGGTTGTGGTCAATGCCTTGCCTGTTTTTGCAATGAGCTGTTTCAAGCTGTCAGCATCCATCTGCCAAGAATTAAGCAAGATTACAGTAGCTTTTTGGTGGAGCAAGGGAACAAAGCATGAAAGGGGAATCCACTGGAAACAATGGAACAAAATTATTGTGCCTAAAGTTGATGGTGCCCTTGGGTTCCATGATTACAAATTGTTCAATGAGGCTCTAATTCTGAAACAATTATGGTGGATCACTACATTCCCTGATCTTCTTTTGAACAGACTTCTAAAAGCAAAGTACTTTCCAAATACTTCTATTTTTGAGGCCAAAAAGATTAACTCTGCATCATGGCTTTGGAACAACTGGGTGGATTTCATCCCAACTTTTGCTAAGGGTCTGAGCAAAGAGATAAGAAGTGGAAGAGAGACCAAAATCCTTGATCATAGTTGGGTTCCTACCCTAGTACACAGAAGCCCCCAAATCTTGCAGAGTGTGGATGAACCCCTTACTTGGGTATGTGACTTATTAAATGAGGATGGGAGAGGCTGGAATAAACCACTCTTAGAAAGAGCTTTTTCAGAAAGTGACAGGAAAGCCATTCTTGCTATTGATTCACTGAGACCAGAGCTGCCTGACAAATGGCTGTGGAAATTTGATAAACAAGGCAAGTTCAAGGTTGCAGGCTCTTATTCTTTCCTGATGGATGGCAAAGTTCAGAGGCTTGACTCTTCAGAATGCAGCTCCACAGGCCACAGTGATAGAAAAGTCAGAGAGAGGAGTTGGAAGCTGAGGGTGAAGGGAAAACTAAAGCACTTCATTTGGAAGTGTTTCAATGGAATTTTACCTGTGAGTGTCAACTTAGCAAAAAAAGGGGTTCAAGTGGATGTGATATGCAATCAGTGCGGGGAGCAAGAGGAGACTATAGAACATTTGTTCTTTACTTGCAGAAAAGCCAAAAGGGTACGGAAGTTGGCCCCTTTGAAATGGGATGGAGTGTTGCATGGTGAATCCTCTTTTAGACAGTGGTGGTGGCAGGTCTGCTCAACCGAATTATCTGTGATATCTGAGGACCGCATTCAACTAACCACATACATCTTGTGGTGGTTATGGCGGACTAGAAACATATGTCTGTTTGAGAAAGCTTGGATTCCAAAAGATATGGTGATGAAGGGGGCATGGATGGATTGGATGGAATATGCTGGGAGCTTAGCTCAGATGGAGGCCAGGCTGTAGTTAGTTTGTTTCTGTTTCTGGTTTTTTCTGGTTTTTTTTTTCATTTTCTTGTTTCTTTCTTTTGTTTTCTGTTAGCTGAGTTTGGTTGGTGGATTTACGGCCTTAAGTCTCGAGGTTTCTCCCTTGCTTAAGGTTCGTTGTTGGTTGTTTGTTGTCTAGATCACTCTTTGAGTGTATCTCCCTTTGTAGTGTTGTTTTGTCTCGGTTTTCTAGCGGTTTTGTTCTTGAACTTTGTAACCTTTGTTTGTGATTTATGTTATTCATCTATCACTTGGAAAAAAAAAAAAAAAACTCATTGTTTCAACCATATATTTCCCACATATACAACTTAGAATTAATTTCTCATTCACGTTAAAATGGTTTTGAGAATTTCTTAAGTCTTCCACTTACAAAAAATAGAACCGTAAAATGGTACAAAACCAACTTTTCTTACAATCCCCCACATGAATGAAATTAATGCATGTATGCAATACTTGAGAGTTCCGGCGAACCATCGTTGCATCAGGATAAATAGCTTGGGCTTTGAATCTTCCTTAGTGAAATACTATCGGATACACTAGCCAGTTAGTAGCGCGATGCTTTGAACTTATCGGTTGTTTGTAAGCACCAAGACAATAGTACTCACACAATAACAACTCTAACAATTTCTTGTGAAAAACACTTACTTAATTTTCAAAAAACTCTAACTTTATTTTCGAAAGCAATTTATCTTTATCTTGCGGGATGCTACTTACTAACTTACTAGTTTTATCTCTTTTTTTTTTTTATCTCAAGACATTTAACATACATACATGCAACCAAGTCAAATCCACTCTATAGATAAGGCGCCATGGAAATTCTGGAATTAAACATGCAAGTCATACGTCTCATAATCTGAATACAAGTCTGAAAAGTGGAAACTGACATAGTTCGAAATCATCATCAAACATACTAGTTCAAACATGTTCAAATAAACTACATGATATGTTTCTTAAAAATATCCTCATGCTTATTACCACCACCACGAGTTAGCTCGCGCACCACGTTGGACTCTGTCACCTAAAAAATAGATAGTGGGGGCATGAGCATAAAGTTCACGTGCTCCACAGAAACCGGCACTGAATATACACACAAAAAATAATCCATCATGAAATAAGCATATGCGCAAATAATTGTTCTGATAGTGATGCAAACTACTAACATCCGAACTTGTTCTAGATCTCGTGTGCACACTTCGGGTGGCATTGGGCCACCCCGGAACCTAGATGGTGGCCTTGTGCCTCCCAAATCGGTGATATATAGTCGCAAGGACCTACTTGTAAGTCGTTATCATTGGCCAAAATCTTGCATACATATCTCAGACATGGTAAACGATTATAATCGATGAAGTACCCAGTACGGGGTCCCCACATGATAATTGAATACAAATGCTGGAATTGAAATGATGTGTAGCTGGCGGAGACTCGACTCTCCTTAGATATAAAAAGTTTTGGTTTTGATTGGATTTTTTTGCTTAAGTTGGTTAAATTTAAAAACGTTAGTATGGTTAGTTGTTAGGGATTGTATTAAAATAATATTTAAAATAAAATGATTAAAATAAATTTGATGTAAAAGTATGAGAGAGAAAATGTGATGTGATGGTTAGA
>CACSLK010024540.1:12330164-12345395 GCA_902706635.1 Striga hermonthica | reverse complement strand
ATGGAGAAAAAGCCGCACCACACGCGCGTGAAGTGCACTTCCGTCAAGTTAGACGGTTTAGGGGATAACGCGCAATCAAAAGTATAATACAAAGGAGTATGGCGCAATTTTTAAAATACAAGGGGATAACGCACAGATTTCGTATAATACAGGGGGGTTTGGCGCAATTTACCCTATCAAAAACAAAATAAGTTAAATGTATTTCATTTGTAAAGGTATGAAATTCGAATTTTATGTTGATTTGTTATAAAATTATGGTGATGTTATTCTCATATATTGCATTCATCTTGAAAATCGGAAAGATCTTTGAACAAATATTGGTCAATAAAATTTTAAATTTTTAACTTAATTGTAGAAAATAAGTTAATAAATATGTACAATAAGGTAACAAACAACAAATCTAGAAAATTGCAAGATAATATATATATATATATATATATATATATATAAATAAAGAATTTATTGTGTAGTCACAAATTTAAAAGTAAAATAAGTAATTATTCACAACTTATGGGTAAATATTTTCTTGGACGTAGTCAATTATATATAATTTAATAAATTACTCAACCATTTATATTTTTTGATGTTAATAATATATACAAAAATAAATTTATTTAGTTAAAGAAACAACATAAGTTTCATAATTATACTTTTTATCCACATATATTTTTACATATATGATAAAATTTTACCAATAATTGTGAAATCTAATTTTTGAATAAAATATTTACAATGACATTTCTTTTGAAATAAATATAATGTAATTTATTATCAGTTACATGCACCGTATAGATTGTATACTAATGTTGAATAGACATGTTTTATGCAGTTTTTCACAATTTAAATTAATACGACATTTTTAATAAATTAATATAGTTAAATTGTATTACATATTAATATTATCTTTTTTTCATTTATAAATATTTTTGAGTGAGTGTTTTTTATTTATAATTATTAATGAATATGTCTTACCCGTGCATCGCACGGGATTTGTACTAGTTAATCCAAAAGTATGGGTGATATATTGGAAATTTAACGGGGAAAATACCATGTGAGCATTTGTGGTATTCTTTCTGACGTGGCCTCCCTATTACCACCATTGTTAACTAATCATACACACTTGCCTTTGTGTTCGCCTTTGTTGTTGGTCACCGGCCGCCGGTAGTCGACAACATATCAGAGCGCCGGAATGGAGCTCCATCTCATCTCTACTCCGTTACTCCCCAAGTCCAAGAGCAGCCTTTTAGTCGAATTCCCATCCATCTCGACAAAATCCTTTGGGAATCTACTCCGCAGGACCAACAGAAGGCTGAAAATATCGTCATCTTCGTCGTCGATGACGTTGGATCAACCTGGCGGGAAGATGGTGGTTGAGCTGGTTGGCGCTTTCACGGAGTTGACGGAGAGAATGATGAGCCCCAGCACGAGCTCCTCGCGTTTGCTGTTCAAGGCACTCAAGCTCTCTATCCCCATCCTCAACGCCCTTCCACTTCTTCCCGACGGCCGCTCCCCTCTCTCTAAGGCCCTCTCCCTCGCCCTATTTCTCGCCGATCTTCAGGTATTCAACCTTAATTTATTCAGTTAGATTGTTTGTTTCTCATCCTAATTTGTGATTCTGGTTAGAAAATTGGGGGAATTGGGATGATACAACACCATTGTTGACACTCGATTACCACTTATCATGTCGCCTTACTTTCCTGAATATTTCCGTTGTGATGAAAATTTCGGACAAAATTAATCTGCAACTGATTCATATCTGAATCTGACTAACGCTAACTGCCGGATGGGTGCAGATGGACGCTGAGGTCATATCCGCCGGACTATTGAGGGAAGCCGTGGAAGGAGGTGGGGTTTCCATGCGCCAGGTCCGGGACCGTGTGGGCCTCGCCACTGCCCACCTCCTGCACGAGAGCATGCGCCTGAGAGGCATCTCCTCTAGGGTCGAGGTCCTAGACGACAACAGCTCGTCTGCCCTCCGAAGATTCTGCATCACGTATTACGATGCGCGGGCCATCATCCTCCACCTGGCCCTAAAGCTCGATGCAATGCGCCACCTCGACCACCGACCGAGATATGAGCAGCAGACCCTCTCCCTGGAGGTCATGAAGATACACGCTCCCCTGGCCCACGCGGTCGGGGCACGCCTCCTCTCCCTGGAGCTCGAAGACCTGTCATTCCACTACTTATTTCCTTACTCGTATCTCTACGTGGACGCGTGGCTGAGGTCCCGCTGGGAGATCACTACCGGAGGCAAGCCCCTGTTAGACGTGTACAAGGAGCAGCTGCTTCGAGCCCTGACCTCTGATCTGCTTTTAAAGGAGATGGTTGGGGACATCTCGGTTGAAGGTCGTTATAAGAGCCGATATAGTACCATGAAGAAGCTGTTGAGAGATGGGCGTGCGCCCAATGAGGTGAACGACATCTTGGGGCTGAGGGTGGTCTTAAGCCCCGGGCAGAGTGGTAATTCGCTGTACATGGGGGAAAAGGCCTGCTACAGGGCTCGTGAGGTGGTTAGATCGTTGTGGAAGGAGGTGCTGGAAAGGTCAAAAGACTATATCTCGAAGCCCAAGGCTAATGGGTACAAGAGTCTGCATATGGCTGTTGATGTCAGTGAAAATGGCAGGACGAGGCCCCTGATGGAGATTCAGATACGTACAGCGGAGATGGATATGCTGGCGGCTGGCGGGACCGCTTCGCATGCGCTGTACAAAGGCGGTCTCACTAATCCAGAAGAGGTATTTCCAACTCATCCCAAATTAGTTAACCTTGGATGCACACAATTTTTTTCTTTCTTTTATAATCTGCCCTCTTCTCATCGAATTTCAAATTTCATTCATGTAACTGTTAGTTGGAATTTTCAAAGTGGACGCGCTCTAAATTCTGTAAATTGATATCTTTTGCTGTGACTCAATTTGACTCAGGCAAAGCGGCTCAAAGCTATCATGATGGCTGCAGCTGAACTAGCAGCATCACGCCTCAAAGATTTTCCCTCCACTAACCACATGGGTCTAGAAAGTAATCACAGGAATCGAGTCTTCCGGTTGCTGGACAAGAATGGAGATGGTAAGATCAGCATTGAGGAACTTATGGAAGTAATGGAGGAGCTTGGTGCTAAGGGGGAGGATGCTGAGGAGATGATGCGAGTTCTTGATTCGAATAGTGATGGTTCTCTGAGCTCAGATGAATTTGATTCATTCCAGAAGCAGGTGGGTAATATACTATATAGTGCCGTAGTATCAACATTAATTACTAAGAAGTTAACTTTTGACAACATTCCGCCAGGCGGAGGCTTTCCGGCTCTTTTTTCAGTTTATAATTATTATTTTTTTGTGTTTCAGATTTTTCATCTCTTTCTAGTTTTTCATAGAAATTTTCATTATTTTTTGGTTTAGTTCTTTTAGCTTTATTTTCCAGTTTTTAGGGTTCTTTCTTCGTGATTTTGATAAAATTTTTTACATAGGTTCAAATTTGTTGGTATTTTTTGATATCTGTATTTAATTCTAAATTTCAGTCTTAGACTGCCTAACGAGTCAATATCTGTCGGCACAGGAGTGTGCCTCGTTAACGGCTGGTGGAATGAATGAATGCCATGTGCACCAAACTGTTTGAGAACAACATTACTGCTCTTAATTTAGAACTACCTTTGTATAGCATGAATTGTTGCTTTCATTTATCGAAAGGAAAAGAGTGGAAATGGTTGTGAAAATTGATTCTCCTCGTAGGAGATTTTCCCCACTCTCTTATGTTCTGCAAGTATCCATCCTCTAGTCCTAAAAACGAGGAAAACATACTCTCAGAAACAAAATGAGAAGATTATCAAATATGAAGCTGCCATGTTTCTGTGCTCGTACTTCCACTTACTTTATGTCTATCTTGAGCTACATGACTGATTTAGTTGAAGACTGTTCTTCCACACCATTAGATTTTCCCCCTTTTTCCTTTTAACGATACCATTCTTTGCTCTGTAGGTTGAATTCATGCGAAATCTAGAATACAGAGACATTCAATGCAAGGCTCTATTGAATGATAAGCTTGAAGTGGAAGATGGCAGTGCAAAAATTGAAGTTTATAAAGAAAATAACTTGGCGACGGGCTTCCATTAAATTTGTTGGTACGCTATCAGGTATAGATTTGGTAAGCAATAGGATGGTTTTGATTCAGTTGTGGAGGTATCATTGGAGCTCAATTTGTTGTCCATATCTTCAGAGCCCATGAATTCCGATCATGTAAGTTTGTATTGTGAATTGTACACTGTGAATATATTATCTTCATACCACACTCAGCGGTTAACTCGAGAAATGTATATTTTCCTATCATTCCTCGACAGCCGTGTTTCTTCTGCTAATAAAGACAACATAGGTGTAAATTGTGTTTTAGAGTTGAAACTGAGGAAAAGTAATAGTGGAAGAAGGAAAGGTTCTGTAATATCAGTCTTCTTGCTGAATGAAGTAAAAGGGCATTATGAGTTAATGTTAGATCCATTGTATTATATAATTTGCTTTAGTTACTTTACCTTGTAACTCAAATGGATATCTTTTATTGATCTTTGTGAACAACATGACTAACAAATAAATAAATCAAATAAGAAGAAGAAAAAAACTAGAATAAGGAAAGGAAACTCAGACAAATCAAAGAGCCAAAGATTTGAAAATTGACAATGTAACTGTCATAAAAATGCCCAGCTCTCAACAAAACAGATTCTGAAGCCAGGTTCCTCCTAATACCTAAATCCAACTCATCTACACCTGAGGACAACATTACCTTTTCTCTTCATGTCCTAACGAACTACCAAAATAAATTACAACAAAAAAGCATCAAGCTCACCACTCGTCCCACTTGTTCATGAAGTCGTTCCACATAGCTGCCGCAATCGAGTCCCTATGCGAAGCTGCCACCTGTTCATGAATCGAGAAGCCTGACTGATGCAAATCGTCTGCCTGCTCGTCAGCAACTCCCGCGGCATCGTCCACCCCACCGATGCCATCGACACCGCTGAAAAGCCAATCGTCCCTTTCCTCTCGCCGGATGTGGTTATGGAGGACACACGCAGCTATCACGATGTCCCGCTGCGTGTGGAATGCGTACTGAGGGGGGCATTTAAGAATTGAGAACCTCTCCTTCAAGAGATTAAAGGACTTGCGAATGGCAACGCTCAGAGACGAGTGGCGGTGGTTGAACAGCTCCTTAGCGTTCCTCGGCAGGAGATTGGCGCCTCGGTACTCGTTTGGGTGGTACCGCACCCCCTCGTAAGGCGCAATGAACCCATCCATGTTCTCGTACCCCAAATCCACGAGGTAATATTTGCCTGCGCTAGTTTAGTTTATATGCCGTGGATAAATGCATCCTAATGAGAATAAATTGTGGTTTGTTACTGAACAGTGAACAGTTCCTTTATTTGCTTCGAAATCAAGAATCTTTTTTTTTTCCTCATTATATTTCCGGTTTGTTCATATATAATATTGTTCAAGTAGTTACTGAGTACCGAGTACTCAAATAACATTTGTCACTTAAAATAGGGGTAAAGTGGTCCATCTTCAAGGTTTCTTAATTTGAAAGGGAAGTTTGTAAGATGATGGGGAATATGTGTATGAATATATATAATAAGAAAAGTAAGACATGGAAAGAAAGGGAAGTCGCAACCTTGGGGAACTTGAGGGAAGTTCTGATCTGGATCGCTTAGAACTGCTCTTAACACGCGTGAATCCGAAGCCGAGCCTTCCCACCCAGGATAGACAAATATGAACTGGAGATCAAAAGTGCAAGCTGCCAACACATTTTGCGATAAAACCCCTTTCCTGTTGCGAAATCTAGCTTGATCTTTTGCGGGAACGTAGGCCGGGATATGCATGCCATCTATTGCTCCAATACAGTCCTGGAAAACAGAAACAGAAGAATGTATATACATTGCATGAGCAGATATAGGGGGGCTGGGGATGCCCACAAGCTGGGTTTTATTTAGAGGGAAAAGAAAAAAAGAAGATGAAAATCGATGACCGTAGTCTAACTTCCGAAAAACACCAAACTTCACCCTTTTCTCCCACTTTTAATCAGATACCAGATCGATCCAATCTCCTTCCAAAGTCTAGCACCTTTTGTTTATTTTCTTCTAACCCAAAGACCATCCCCATGAATACGATGAATCAATATGCATTCACAGGCCCATGATGGCACATCTTACAAACTAAATTAAAGAATATTTTTCATATAAATAAACCAAATATTTACTTTAGGATCAAGTTCATCCCTCCCAAGTCCCACCGCACAATCTCGGGTTTCAGGCTCCTCCACTGTATAAATAAAGGAAGGAGAAGGAAAGTGCACTGATACCAAGATTACTAATACCTCGAACACTCACCTCAAAATACGGGTGGAACCTGTTGCTCCTTAGGATCTCCGGCGGGGTCTCAAGGGATGGCGGGCGGAGGAACTCTCGTGACAGGGACTTGACTGCCTTCAAAACATTGTTAAAATGCCGGCTTATTGTCTCCCCCGAGTGCTGGAAGCGTTCCTGAATCACCCGGGTACGCTCGTTTCGGCCAATAACATTCAAGAATATGGCGAGCTGCTCCTCTATCATGACGCCAGCTGTGTCACGCAGCATGCCCCTATGCCTGAGGGTGTTACTAAGCTTTAGGAACACGTGGCAGTCCATCCGGAACATCCCACGGCACAAATCGTCATTACCATGGAGGACCTCGTTCATGAAGCCCGACCCTTTTGGGGACAGGCCACGGGCGGGCTGCCTCGTGATGCTCGTGTAGTAATGGTAGCCCGCAGCAGCTGCCACTAGCTCCAATTCGTCGAGTTCAAGGTCAAAGTCGTCCATGGTGATTCACGTATCTGTTCAAAAGAAATATAGCATTTGGAACTTGCACGGACATTGGTGTAAAGCAGCAAACTCCCGTGTTATGAACTTTTTCTCTTGCTGAGGAAATTCTAGTAAAAAACACAAAAGCAGGGAGTTCCCTTACTATTATGTATTAAGGAGTATTTAGATGCATTAAGCCAGTTTCTTGGAATAAAATTTCGGTCAAAATACAACAGAAGTAGAATATCCATACTAAGAATGAAGCAGAAGGATAAAGCATGTATGTTGGAGAAAGAGTTACGTTATGCCATAAAATGATTATCTAATTAGCCGTGGATGGAGACTGCCCAAAAAAACTGAACTACCATAATTTAAGAAGTAGATTTGTACTTGGCCTACCTATTCCCAGGCAATTATCGTGAGGATATGATAACTTTCCTTTAGTTGATAATAACACTTCTCACGCAAGATTAACCTCATCGCATAAGTCAACTGCAAGTCTATTAATTAGATCTAATGAAGTTCACTTAATCGATTATCAGACCAAAGAGAAACAGGCAAATTCAGATGCCACAGCAATACTACAAAACTACTTTAGTAAACGTATCTTAAAAAAAAATGGAGTGAAAAAGGCAGGGCCAAAAGCATTTAAGGGTAACTTCTGAATAGAGATCAATAATAAAAGAGTCAAAGAACACAGATAATGCTATGTAAGTATCTAAAGCAGAAAAAAACTCATGGCCACCTAAAAAGGCTATTGTTTTGAATAACAAACGCATTTCTTATCTTCTAGAAGAAGGTCCTATAACACTACGTGTATAATAAAAAAGGAGGGATCAACGAATTATACAATCCCTAATCTCTATGCTACAGAAACTGTTCTTGACTTGTATGCAAATATTGAATAAATATATTTAATGTCTGATCACTTTGCTTATTTGCAGGATTACTTGCTTACTTGTGTGATTACCTTTCTTATTTCTGGAGTAAATTATCCAGCGATTTGGGTTCGTGTCGTGTCAGATGCAAATCTTCAAAAACAGAAGAAATGAACTCATCCTGCATTGCTCCACCAGAACCATTCTTCTGGAGCACGAACACAAACTCCATTAATTAGAATAAACATATAATTGAAAACTACATTGAGTAAGCAAACAATTGCTCGACCATTCAAATCCGAAACATGAACTTCTAGAACCAACGAGATCTTACTGCTCCACATAGCCTGAAAATGACGACAGAGGCACGGATAATCCACTCGAATCGATAAAACAAACGCATCATTCTTCGAGTACCCATTCAGAAATGAACCCAACCAAATATCCCCATGATAAATTAGAGCATCAGTTATTGCATTCATATTTAACTGCATCTATGGTGTCTCAGTTCAAACTTGTAAGATTCTTAAGACCACCCAACAAAAAATTTATGAAAATAAATAATAAAAATCTATATAAGTTAAAACACTATGAAATTCAATAATCTATCATGGACCACATGAACCCTTGAAACTCTGCTATGATCATCACCCAACAAAGAAAGCAAAAAATAATGGTCTATTGACTTAGGAAAAAATGGATCAAATAAAAGGCTGCGCCGTGATATAACAAATACTCGCCGGTAATTCACTAAATTGCGGCCGGCTGTCGGAGCGGAAACATAAAAAACAAAAAATAAACAAGAAATACCTTGAAGTTTATGGTCATATTTCTACCATCAGATATTCGACGGCCATTGCTGCAGGGCGGAGCTTCGTTTCAAGGGTTTGACGAGTGATGACAGAGGAGCTCTTCAGTTCTATATCGGCTCTACTCGGCCCCACTACTAATTTTCCGGTGTCGTGTATATAATAAGTAGGAAAAAAGAAAATTACTTTGTTATTTTGTAATAGGGTTAACAATTAAAATAAAATAATATTTTTATTTTTTCTTGAGTTCATATCAATTTTCTAGAAAATAAACAGTTGCATAAATCTTAATATTCTACTTTTTTATTATAATGAATTTCAATTCAATTTATCAGGTAAAAAAGTCGGTGCATTATTACGAAAAGTTTATTGCATTTTTAGAAAAAAAAAAAATTGATGATTCTTTTCACTTTGTTTTAACCAAATATTCAGATCAATTTTTCTTTTTTTTTTTGGTTAAGATAATCAGTGTATTGGTAGGAAAAAATTCGTTTTTATTTTTAAAAAAAATTAATTATTCTTTTAAATTTTTTTAATCAAAATTTTGAATTAATTTTTTTTCACAAAGCGTGAAAAACTCTAAAAATATCTACTTTTTCTCTACAATTTTTTTAATAAATAAGATCCCTTACTTTAAAAAAAAACGTAATTTGTTAACTAATAACTAATAACTAATAATACGCAATTTTAGATAAAATGCAAATACACGTGTAGTATTTTACGTGTTAAAGAATCAAACAATGAATGTTGTAAATAAGGAAGTGTTCAATACTATATAAATTTTAATTTTCATGATATTTTTAATGTCATAAGACAATTTAAATACAAAAAAACATTTTGCCAAGCAAGTAGATAATAAATGTTCCCGTGCATCGCACGGGTACTATACTAGTGCAAAGAAAAAGTAAGTAGCTAATGTATATTATACAGTTTACGGTTTTGCTATGGAGCCAACAGTTGGCCCTATAGTGGAGCCAACATTTTATATACAACAAGTAAACCTATCATATTCTCTGATTACTTAAATAACATTAATATAATTTTATAAATATGGTAGGTTTATTTGTTGTATATATAAAGTTGGCTCCACTATAGAGCCAACTGTTGGCTTCGTAGCAAAACCACATAAGCTTATATATATTTTATTGTTTCCGAAAAAAAAATATTGTAAATGTTTCAGTTTTCCTCTCTCTATCTCTCTCTCTCTTTTTTTTTTTTTTTTTTGTTGATGAGTAGCGATGTGTTCTCTTTCACTTTGTTTTCGTTTTTATACTCGCACATTTTTTTAAAGCCACCGATTATCTCGTGACATTCAATTTCGATCACTACTATTTTCATCTTTTTTATGTATTTATTTTTCTTTTAGAACAATAGAATTCATAGAAAAAAAACACATATGTACATATTAGAAAACAACAAATCAGCCAGCCAACTGAATCTAGTCGGGAGAACCACACGACGTGTAGCCTAGAACCAACCAAACAAAAAAACTACAAACGCTCCCATGGGTGGAGAATGAATGGGGAGAAAAAAAGCTCACAAATGGGAGAAAGAAAATAACCAACAAAATAAAACACAAATCTAAAAAACAGACAGACAAAACATCAACAACCTAATACTAAATGTAAACTAACGTCCTCCCCACCAGACACAAACTCTCAGCGCCAACACAACTCAAGCAAAACATCCAAACACGAAAACCTAGAGAAGGCCACGAGGATTACAACCCAACCCGAACAAGACTCAGATTGCAAAATCGAAAACCACCCCCAAATTTTTTTTATCTTGTTGAATGATCATTTTTATTATATTTTTGTGTCTCATCTTTATCTGATTGTAAGTCAATTTGGGTGGGGGTGAAGAATTTGATGTGTTTTCTTTCATTACCTTATCATGTGTAGCTTGTAACCTAACAGGACTGACTTAATAATCATTCTTGAGCTCATTTAGGGACATCATCAACCCGGCAAACCGAGTCACGGTGAGCGTAAACGACTTCTACGGCACATCATATATTCATAATTATTTACCAGAAACGAGTCTATTGACTTATGAATAAATCTCGCACTTGATAAATCAAATAAATAATAACCGAATGCATATGCTCGTTTATTGTCTTATGTGGGGACAAATGACCACATCATGGGGCCAATTTTTTTTTTGTATTAACATAGCAAGATAAAAATAGAATAAGATGCATATCGTAATTGGGACATTCTTTTCACGGTGGAACATACTACTCCACATTTTGTCCGCAACTTTCAAATCATGACCGACTATAGCGCATAAAGCTTCGAAAGAGAAGAATCTTTGCCTCCTAAATCTTATTCAAATGAAAATTGATGAGAAATATAGTGAAAAGGTGGACAACATTTGGGCATGAAAATAACAAATTAAGGTTAAAAAATAATTTTAATGTTGATTTAATCAAATTTTGCGTTTTATATTCAAACAGGACATGAAAGCAGAAATTTACCCTTATAAAGTTTGAAATGTGCAGCATACATCTAGTGCAAAAATTGATCAAAACCGTGTAGTAAGAGATAACTCCAGTTCCGATTACTATGACAAAGTGTTAAACAAGAAATTTGCAAGCAAGCTCTAAAATCACTCATAATCATAGTTTTTAAACCCGAAAATCGACTCGGGCAGGTACTGGTCATCCAGGTCACCGGTTCAATCGCCGAGTCACTGTATCAATTGCTGAACCGGCTAATTAATCTTAAAATTTTGTAAATTATTATATAATATTTTTGACATATAAATATACATAAAAGCAACAAAAATAAATATTTTGCATATAAAATTTGTACATCAAAATGTCAAAAGAATTATATCTCACAATAAATACATACTATAACAATATATTTACATAGTTTTATTTTTTATATAAAATAATATATAAAAAAAAATATAAGGACCGGGTCAACCGGGTTGACTCGGCCGATTCAGTGGCACGGGTCGACCGGATCAATGCCGGGTTGACCGTTTTTTTACTGGATTTGACCGGGTTCATTGTTAGCCAGTTAAAATGGCCTACTTGAATCGGTTCCGGATCTAGATCGACCGAGTTCATAGTCGACCCGTCGGATTGGTCCGGTTGAAAAACAATGGTCATAATGTGAGGTAATTGAAAAATTCCCCCATTTTTAATGTTGTCATATTTGGTAAGCGGCTCAGATAAGCTAACGCCAAGCTATTGCTATTTTTGCCGCTATTCGCGCTTTTCACGCTATAGCGCCAAATAGCGCGAATAGCACGAATAGCGCGAATAGCGATAAAAACAGCCTGACGCTACTATGCCATAACGGCGCTATAGCGCGGCCATAGCGGCGCTATAGCTGCGCTATAGCATCGAATAGCGGTCAGAAATGCCCGACTCTATTTTTTATAGCCGGCAATCAAAAACCATGGTAATTAAACAAAAATAAAATAAATGGTTTCACTTTTCAACACTGAACAATAGTTGATCGCCCATTTATCTCGCAGTTCGCACACGCAAAATCAGTGTCTAGGTAAACGCGGACGCTCCCAGCCGGCGCCGGACGTTCATTTTCCGTTGAATAATCACATTCGTCGTTACTAGCTTTTGCATCTCAGTAGCTGTGTTCGCGCTCGCACGATCGGCGCAGTCAATCTTGATCGGAAATTCGAATTTCGGGTTCTGGCGAGGGCAATGGCGGCTCTGGTTTACCAGATTTTCTCTTCGTCGGCGCTGATGTCACAGGGTCTGTACCACCTCATCTGCACCACCAGGAACCACCTCAAATCCCCCCGCGACTACGCCGCAAAACCCTACCACCCCCTCCCCTCAGCCGGCGGCCACCACCACCAACACGGCAGATTCCTCCGCCACCTCCAGCTCTACCTCATCATCCTCTGCCTGCTCGTCGCCCTCATTCACCAGCTCCTCGTATCTTCCTACGCCGATCCCCTCCTCAAGGGCCGCACCCCCGTCCACCTCTTCACTTCACTCCAGTCCGCCGCCGTTATCTTCTGCTTCATAGTCCTCTCCTCCGCCCTCCTAGTCTCCGACGCCACCTCCCTCCTTCCCCTACCCTCCGATCTCTTCTTTGCGGTCGCCTCCGCCCTCTTCTTCCTCCAATACTCCATCTCCACCTCGTCCTCCGCCGTCCAGACATCCGATCTCCAGGCCAGATGTACCTCCACATCCGCTCGCATCTCCGCTCTGTCGTCTGCCCTGTGCCTGGTTCTCGCCTGCCGCTCCAGATTGTTTGTGGCCGATGCTGCCCTTGGAGCCTCCTTCTGCCTGCAGGGGCTGTGGGCCCTGCAGACGGGTCTATCCCTCTATGTCGACGCCTTCATCCCTGAGGGCTGCCACAAGCTCCTGGATGTGACCAGTGGGATCGAGGGCTCCACTAAGTGCGACTTGGAGGATTCCAAGCTCAGGGCCGTGGCCATCCTGGATTTGCTTTTCGTGATTCATGTCCTATTCGTGCTCCTTATCTTCTTGGTGGTATACGGTGCTCTTGCCAAGTATTTGGGTGTCCGCAGCAGATTTGGGACCTACGAAGCCCTGCCCAATGCAGTCGTTGATTCTAATCACATTCAGTTGAAGGCTATAACCGGTACACAGGCCTGACAGCCTCCTTCACAATTCACCATTCCGGCTTGCTTGTTGCTGATGGAATTAGGTACTGCTCTTTCCTCCTTGCTGTCTTCACTCGCGTGCTCACCAGAGTTTTATCTGATTAGGGGGCTTTTGTATGTGGTGGGATAATGTAACTTCGTTTTTTATGTGAAATCAGATTTGTCTTTTCCATGGAGAACTTCACTACTTAAACTTTGCGGTAATGAGCAAACACCATGGGTTTTTGTTATCTAGTGTTTGGCAGCTGTATTTATTCTGCTACAAGTTGGGATGCACAGCTCGCATCTTTCTCTTAATGTGTAATGTGGTCTCGTCATGATGATGTGATAAGTGACCAACATTTTTAGTTTACGAATTCGTTGATTCTGCGTAGTGAGGTTTTACTTAATGGCGTATATATTACTATCTGTATATCTCACTTTCATTAGTTGTGACCTGGACTGGTTTTGCTAGAATGGCATTACACAATACATAATTGCATATACCATATCCTGTGAGATACTTCTGTGTTATTTCTTCTGATTTTTCCCTTACTTTTGCTTCCTCCTTTGCTTGGTTGAACTGGTGAAACATGTACTCAGAATGAAATGTGCCTTTAAGTTGTTTTCTCTCTTGTCTTGACTCTTGCCAAAGGAAAGGTGGGATTACCGTGTGATCGAATTTCAGGGAGAACACGGAAAAAACCTTGAGTGCGTAATACGTATCTACCTTGAGAAACAACTACTTGAAAATCCAAACATCTCTAAATGAAAGGAAAGTCGTTTAAAGTTCACTAGTAATAAAAATTGTTTCCTTAGGTTTTCCTCTATTAAATAAATCACATAGACACTATATTTTCCTTGGGTCTCTCTAAATTGTAGAAGAATGAAGTCTACTTTAATGAGAAGAAATATATTTGAATATTGTATATATTTGCCTAGAGGAGCAATTGTGTTCGTGTTCTAGGCAATGCTTCGGATGATATTTACTAAACTGTAGTCTCTTTCCATATGCATGTGTGTGTTCACAGTTAGAGGCGAATGATGTAGTGTGTTTTCTGTTTGAAGGGCACACCTTATTCTTATTACATTGTGCATGTCACAAGGCAGTGGCTTTGTTAGGTTGCCAAGGATACAAGGGAGTCCAACATAAATAGCCATCTTCTCCAATGGACCAAATTAATCGCAATAGAGTAAAAACCTGTTGAATCTGTCAAGTACAGAAACATATTGAGCTCCATTTAGTTATACTTAATTTTTTGGCATCGTGTGACCTCAACTTGTCATATGCATGTTAAGTTGGCCCTTTTTTTTTTTTTTTTTTTTTTTTTTTTTTTTTTTTTTTTTTCTCAACTTCTCTCCTTTTCTTTCATCATCTTTTTTTCCCTTGGACAGGTCGGGTAGGGAAAGATATTGAGGTCATTTTTCTTTATAACTTGTCACTTTTCTCGTAGGATCCATAAAATTATAGCATTACTTAGCATATTATGATTTCAAATTTGTGTAGCTTAGCCCATTACCTGAGTTCTGCACGTGTTGATCAATGCAGCAATGGATCTTATGTGTTGATCAAGCCTAGAAAAATTTAGATATAAAAAAATCAAGGATCTTACGCACTGCAGCAATGGGTCTTAGAGAAGTTTGAGAAATAATTCCCAAGTCCAAGTAAAATTAATCTCAACATTGAGTTCTAGTTGTAAGAAAAATTGGTTTTATAAAAATAGCTCTACGTTCCGTAAGTGAAAAGCTTAGAATAAAATCTCAAAACAGTTTAGGTTGAATGGGAAATTAAATTTGTAGTTGAAATGTGGCGGAGTTTTGAGTTTATGTAATTGTTTAAGTAACTCAAAGATTATTGTATTCGCAAATGTTATGTATTTGACGAATGTTTGGACAAGCCAAACCAGCAATAACCATGCACTATCGAAAAAATAGAACACCGTTATGAGTCCAAACGAGCACGCATGAGCTCCCGGTGCGCAAGCGTGCACCAAGCCCCGCGACTACGCCTCTACTCCCCTAGCGGTTGGGCGTGACGAGAACATGACCCAAATACATTTGTTTGTGCCGAGAAGGTTTCAACTCAGTTTTGGACAACCAGGCAGAATGCGTCTTTTGATGCCATGACTACACCCCCCCCCCCCCC
>CACSLK010024540.1:12305127-12316110 GCA_902706635.1 Striga hermonthica | reverse complement strand
AAAAAAAAAATACAAGAGGCACTTGTGTGCAGTGAGTGAAATTATAAATGAATTGTCATAGTTCTGCAACATGGTTTGAATTTGAGTGTTTGACTGATTTATTCTTAGAGCTTTGGATGTTAAGTTTACAGCTCTGTATGGTAATATATAAAAGTAATCTGCAGTTTTGTTAAGCTATTAGTGACATTTTTGACACTTGCAATGTCTGATATAATTATGGCAGGTATGCATACGCGAAGATTTTATCGTATTGCAATGCTTCTAATTGCAATTTATTTTCATATTTCAATGATTCATTTATGGATGTTTCAAAATTGCAGATGATGCAGACAGGGGCTAATTTATATCCTGACAAGAGATTTGGCTCCATTCCAGGTCGGATGCTTTGAAAATGCGTAAAACTTCTTAGCTAGTATATTCTCTCTTGAACTTGCTAGAGCTACAGTAATTTTATTTAGCATTCAGTCATGGTTTGCAATAAAACGCTTTCCTGATTGTTGGTCGCTAAGATCTCATTGAGGAAGTTACCATCTAGTTATTAATTGAAAATCTGAAATGCAAGATTCTTGTTCTCTATATAATGGCGTGTATGTTTGAGTAAATAGAATATGCTTATACATCAACATCAACATCAACATACCCAGTATATTCCCAACAGGTTGGGGTCTGGGGGGTCAGTTGTACGCAGACCTTACCCTTGTAATTATACAAGGAGGCTGTTTCCATAGCGACCCAAGGTGCGTTGCGTCGTTTGATATATTTTATTCTAGAAACTTCACCAATAGAATATGCTTATATAAGTAATTTTTTGTAAGGATCTGCAAATTTTATGGATCTTCAGTAAATTTTGTTATTATTTATCCCGAAACAAATGCACAATGAGTCAGTGTACTATCTTATGGAGAAAATTTCTTCTTGTTTCATCAACTTGCAGTTGTGAACTTTTGATATTTTGGCTGGTTTACAAAATAACTATTAGTAATCTTAACTGTAATCTTCAAGTCCAAAATCAAAATATTTTTAGTTAACTTTAGCTATAATCTTATCTTATTTTGGATTTTAAAATCAGAATATTAGTTTACTGGTTAACCAAAACATCCTGGGATTGGGTTAAGATATTTTCACCATATATTAAAAAAAAATACATGATGAATTTCTGATGAATTTGGCCATGACAGGTATTGATGTTGGTCACCAATTTTTCTCTCGGGCTGAGATGGTCGTTGTCGGATTTCACCAACATTGGCTTAATGGAATTGATTATATTGGGAAAACTGCTGCTTCTGCGAGAAAGTCAGGAAAATCATTGGTAAATTTGAACTTTGATTAATCACATATACCTTAGTGCTTACAATATTAGCGATGTTTAGCACCAGGAGAAGTTGATTATCCCCTCAAACAGAATTTGTGCTGGACAGTGGACACTCAATCCCCCGAATGAATTGTTAATTTACTTTTTTGGCGCTACTGATCTCGAAACTTTTACCTTTGTTATGTCCTCATTCTCTATGAGAGCCAGTACACAATTTTAAGCACTGCGCTATGAAAATTCAAAAACATAACCAACTATCCAACAGTTGAATATTTGAATTTTTGAGTAATGATTTGATCATTATTTATGCGTTGAAGTTGATGATAGTTGCAGAATAAGTTTCGTTAGCATCTGCTCATTTTAGATAATTTATTTTCTGCATCGTTTGTTCGGCCCTTTTACAGCTATGTTATCTTTGTGAAGGTCCCTGCTTTGATCAATTGAGGATTACCATTTGGCTTCTTTGCATTTTTTAGACACGCTGCATCATCTGCTTGTCACAATCTGAAAGTACTTTTGAACTTTATTATACGTTCAACGCACAATTCACAAAAGTACTTTAGGTTGTTGTCCACAGCATTGTTATTTTTTGCATTTCAACATAAGGATGCTAACTTGCTAAGTATTGGTGCTCCTTTTCTCTTTCCTTCTCTCTGATTGTGTGTATGTGTTGTGTTTGTTCCATCTCACTGCGTTTATCCTTGGTTTATTATGTCAAATTAATATCCTTAAGTAGATCAAGATTGTTAAGGTCCTTGTTTTTTTTATAAGAAATAAAATATCTACTTATTTCCCCCATTGGATTTCCTTTTGTTTTTACTGAAAAGATTATTTGTGGCATTCGGTTTGTAGGATATACGGCAGTACAAGCTCCCACTTGCTATATCCATTGTCTTGTCTGGACAGTACGAGGATGATTTGGACAATTGTGAGGAAATAGTATACACTGGTCAAGGCGGAAACAATTTAGTTGGAGATAGGCATCAAATCAGTGACCAAAAGCTTCTACGAGGGAATCTGGGGCTCAAGGCACGTACCTTCTATTTACTTAATCATCTTTTAGTGTGACCTTTGATTGTCTTTATCCTTGGATAAGGATTAAGGACCCCTTTATTCCCACCTTATATCCCATTCATGACTAGTGAGTTGTGAAGTAATGATGAATGAGCTGTGTATGTATCAGGGTAATTCATATCACATATGTAATTACACCTGTATTACTAAGGTTTTTCCAGTAATTAGAGATGTTGATTCAATCTGGACCATCGTAGTCGCCTTAATGGATCTCATCATTTGTAATCCACTAGTTACTGTTCGGGTCAGTCCAATATCATATTTGTTGATTGGAACTTATGTTATATTGTTTTGCTTGTGTGGATTATGTGCTTGTGTTGCAGAGTTCAGTTAGCGATTGGATATAAAAAAACTTAGTCTGCAGGTTGTGGTTGTGCATTTGCATTTGTCGTATATCTTGATAACTTAAGCTGATCATTTTTCATATCTGATTTCATCTTTTTGCATGTTTTTAGCATATCTTTTGGAAGACATGATGTTTGGCAATGTTAAACTTTTCCGCCAACTGTTGGCTGATCTTCAAGTTTTATATATTTATTTATTTTGCTGCAGAACTGTATGGAACAATCTGTGCCAGTCAGGGTAGTTCGTGGACATAAGTGCCGAAATAGCTATGTGGGCAAGGTCTATACCTATGATGGCTTATACAAGGTTAGCTATATGTTTAGCTAGAAATGACTGATTTTTGAAAGTTCTGACTGGGTTTTTTTATACACATGTCTTAGTGTACTTTAAGTTTTGCAGGTTATCCAATATTGGGCTGAAAAGGGAGTCTCTGGTTTTACAGTTTATAAGTTCCGACTAAAGCGGCTAGAGGGACAGCCACCTTTGACAACAAAGGAGGTACTATTTCCATCAAATATTATAATATATAATAAGTTATCCTTCTAGTTTAGTTTATATATGATTGATATATGAGTATTTTACATCTATCTTGGAATCCATAAATATTCTGAAGTGTTCATTACATGTTCAAGAGTTCAGTCCAGACTTACACAATAATTCATATTATTGCTATTATATTTTTATGATACTTTAATTGCAATGACAAGCATATTGAGAAACTAGCAATATTTGGTATGACATATAACGTCCAATATTTTGTAAATAATATAGTAATAGAATGGTCCTAAGCTTTGATCTAAGGTCTGAAACATCATACGGCGTTGGGTTTCTAGACCAAGTGTCCCTGACCATCGCCATTCTTTGGCCTATATTTATATTTTCTAGACAGTGATATTCATGTATATGCTCTTTTGCCAATTGCAAATGTAAATTGGATAATGTACTGATGGATTTTCCTTTTTATGTGACTTTACCTGATCCTCTTGTGTATGAAAGAGTATATATCTTCTATGTTTTCATCAGAATATTGTTCTTATATTGTAGGTATGCTTTACTGGAGGTCGTATTCCCAAGTCCTTGTCAGAAATAAGAGGGTATGGTTCACATTAAATTTTCTGCACTATTTGTATCATAGCATTTCTTTGTTTTTAATTATACAAATTTGTAATGTTATTTTGTTTTCTTAACTTTAAAGCTTGGTGTGTCAAGATATTACTGGGGGCCTAGAGGATATCCCAATCCCTGTTACTAATCTGGTTGATGATCCCCCAGTTTCACCATTAGGTTAGTTTACTATCTATTTTGGCTATAAAAATGATGTTATATCAACTCTTGTCCTTTACATAACATCAGCTCTTGTCCTTTTACCTTTCCTTGATAATTGCATTTGTTTTGTTTGTAACTGTATGTGTACTTGAATCCAGATAATTAACTTCTTGATGATTGCATTTGTCGTGTTTTTAGCTTGACTTCTTGTTGAAGCCAAATATTGGCTAGAATAATACATGAAGGTGCCATTTTTCCCCTTTGATGTTTCTCCTGATGGTAAATGATTTTGGAATTATTGACTGACTGAACCATCTTTGCATCTATAGATATCGCAATTTATTATGTCCTTCTGATCCAGGGCTCTTATTCTGTTCTTTTACGTTTCAATTGTGGATCTCTTGAGTATATGTACCCTTATATACTTGTTAGTTGCTACTGACTTTGTTAAGTAAATTTCATTTTATGTGAAGATTCAGATTTCATCTACATCAAGGACATGCAATACAGTAGAAATATAAGTGTTCCCCCAGTTGCTCCCGTGGGATGCAAATGCAAAGGCAGCTGCTTGGATGCCAGACAGTGTTCTTGTGCAAAATTTAACGGGGGTGATTTTCCGTATGTGCACCGTGATGGTGGAAGGTATTTGTCTTGCAGTACGCAAAGTATCCTACAATTTTATAATGAGTATGATTGTTTAAGTTTTGCCGAAAGACATTGCAAATATGCTAAAAGCGGATCATGTTGCATTTTGGCATTAATTCAAATTCAGTCCTTCCAAGAATAAAATTTGTTTATATTTGATATATGGTCCTAACTTGTGGCCTAAAGTCATGTCTTTAGGATTTGTTGTGCCTCAAAATGTATTACGTTACTAATGCAAGTCAACAGTATCTGATTGGAATACCTGAGTTTCTCCGGGATGCACTTGTTAGTGGCTTTCATTGATCACTTAAAAAATCACTCATCAAAGTTAGCTTTAATCACATATACCCGTCATTCCTGTTTATGTAATTTTAATATCTTTTGCTTATCGTTTTTAATATATTCCGAACGCCCTGACAGAGAAAATGCTTTCTTTTGAAGAAGAGAGTGTCGAACAGTTGATTAATTTAATACTTCGTGTCTGTCTTCTGAATATCATATCTTGTCCGGAAGATTTCATTTTTATATTGTTCCAAGTATGAAGTAAGATAATTTTTTCCAAAAAATATTTATTTTCATCTGAAACATATGAACATAATTCTGAAACATGTGAACATAATCCTGGTATTGGGGTGGTTGCTGATTTAATTTAATGCCTGCCCGCAAATTATCAAATTTATGTCTCAGGTGACAGGTCATTATGATTAGAATTGTTTCGATTTTATATAAAATGGACATAAAAAAATAAACATCTTTGCCAACATTAATCTAAAGTAAGTTTCTGTTTGATAATTCTACTTCCATTCCCTTGCCAGACTGGTTGAACCAAAGGCAGTAGTGTTTGAGTGTGGACCGAATTGTGGATGTGGGCCTATGTGTGTCAACCGGACCAGCCAGCATCGGCCTAGGTTTCGATTTGAGGTGTGTGCAGACCGACATTCTTTTTATTTTTAATCATTATTTTTATTTTTTATTTTTTATTTTTATTTTTTGTTTGTATGTGCTGCCAATACATGTTGATATTGACAGATCTTTAGGACCCCAAGAAAAGGTTGGGGTGTCAGATCATGGGACTACATTCCCTCTGGTGCTCCTATATGCGAATACATAGGCCTTCTTAAGCGCACCACAGATTTGGACCCTGCGGTGGATAACAGCTATGTCTTTGACATAGATTGCATCCAGACAATGAAGGGTCTTGATGGACGAGAGGTGTGTAAGATTTTGTTACCTATTACATTTCATTTCATGCTACTGATTTTAAGATATAAATTTTATTTTATCTAAAGCTATCTGATACGTTCTGACTCTCCACTTAGTGTTTGCTCGTGCTGCCTGTGATAATTGTCTAAACCAATAGCCTGTTTCCTATAAGAGAGGTTTACAGAACATGAAATGACTATTGTTTCCTTTTCCTACTAATGCCCTTGTTTCAATGGTGCTTCTTTCTCATTATCTTTTTTTTATTCCATCCACTTTCAAATGGTTGAAGTTAGCTTCTAAAATTCACAGCTGTTAATTACATAGGAAGTGGGTTTATATTATACGAGATGAATAATTGTCATAATGCCTGCTTTGGGCCCACCTTTTGATTGCTAATTGACTATGTTATCTCTCTCACCTCTGTTCGCTTTCATGGGTTCGCGGCCTCGCCCTTTGTCAAAGGCGGTACTTTCTTGTAAAGTACTGAATTTTACATGCTTATGCCAGCTTGAAGCCAATTAGTATATTGTTAGCATTGGTGATGCATGCCCTTGAACTCGATATAAACCCCTTAACTACGTGACTCCCTGAAAACCAAAAGAAAGCTAAAAATAATGAATTAACTCGTCTAGTATTGCATTGACAACCCATATCATAATCTGAAATCAGGGATAGTTACTACATATGGTTCACTAAAAGATTCTTTTTGGATCCATAGTTTTTGCATGACTAAAATATATTAATCGTAGAGATAATGGAACTTCCACAATAAAAGCAAACGTCTCTGATATGATCTGAGAATACAAATTTTTGTTGCACGTCCAAAACCAATTTTGGTTAGAATCATTAGGAGAAAAAAAGAAAATGATTCTTTTGATGCATTCGAGTAATTAATCGTTTCGCAATCAGTAAACTAGTTTTATTCGTCAAAACCTGGATTAAATGTGCTGTACTCTTATATTTGGCTTTTGTTCTAAACTGGGTAATTTAATTCTGGTAACTTAATATTTTCTTTTTACAACAGACTCGACTTGGTGATGTGTCCTTGCCATCACACCTGGAAAGGTTTGGTGAGGAGGCATCTGAGAGCGTACCATTTTGCATTGATGCTGGCAAAACTGGCAATATTGCTAGGTTCATCAACCATAGCTGTGAACCTAATCTCTTTGTCCAGTGCATGCTCTCAAATCACCATGATTTGAAGCAAGCACGGGTCATGCTGGTTGCTGCTGACAACATACCGCCATTGAAGGTCCCTCTCTCTTGCTATATTACATGCATGTGTGATTTATTAGCCTTTGCATGGTGATCGATAATACTATGTCACCCAATGGACAGTAAGAAGGCCTTTTGGCACTATTTTTGTCAATTTCAAGAGTGATACTCTGTGGTGAATGAAATCTTTGGACCCCACCCCTGAGGATAAAACTATTGAAGTGAAACTAATTTTTTCAGTGGTTTACCTCTGAGGGGAAGATTTTAAATGGTCTTCATTATTTTGTTTTATTTTCTGTTTTTTTTTGTTATTTTATGCTAGTCCTGAAAGCACGGAAAATGCTTTGACTTACATTCTTTAGCTAAACCGATTCTCTCTGACATTGTGACGTTGAACACCTATCTTTTATGGCCAATACTGTGCCATATTCTTGTTTTGCCTGAATTTTTGTTCTTTTATAAATTTTCGAATTGTTATTTTGTTCGTGCAGGAGCTCACATACGACTATGGCTACGCCTTGGACAGCGTCATGGGCCCTGATGGCAAGATACAGCGGTTACCATGTTTTTGTGGTGCAGATGGGTGCCGAAAGCGGCTGTTCTAGATGGAGTTGCCCAAAAAGCTGATGTGCATGCTTCCTTTTTGTGGATGATTGTAAATTCCTCATTATTTCGCTGCCAAACATACATTGCTCGGTGGTCATTCAACAGACAGTGATTGCTAAGTTAATCAGAACTTGTTTACCTTTGGATAATAGACATCTTTTTGCTTTAAAGGGGGTGGATTGGAGGGGGTTCTGTTAGCAGTACATTGAGGCCATTTATAATGTGGAGTTGTTACGAGTTGGCATCGGAACAAAGTAGTACCGGAAGTGTTAGCAATATATATGTTATCTGGGTAATCTATTGTAATTTGCACTTTGAGTTGACAAAGGAACAGAAGTGATTTCCATAGAAAGTTATGAGTTGGTTATGAGTAGCATATACACTCGTCAAATTTGATTTGAACAGTAGCTGCTCTTTCATGCCATTTTGACGACTATCATCTCGTTAAATAATTTCTTTTTTTTTTTTTTTTTTTTGGCTGGAAAGATCATAAGTTCTTAAAAATTAATGTCATCAATTTTTGCACTTTTTGAGGTTCCATCAGTTTCGGTTTTTTCAACTAAAAGAAGGGACCAGGTGAGGATCATCGCAACAACTCGTATAAACTGTAAATGTTTGATGATCAATTTATAGAATGTATGCTACAAATAGATGCAATGGACTTCACCATGTTAGATGAGAAAGGTAGAGTGTGCACTTCAAAATTACCAACAGGTACATAAGTATCATTCTTAGTTTCTTATTTTCTTCAAGTGGCACAAGCAGCTTAAAATTCTTCTAAATATAAAAGGCCATTGAACATAGAGCCATCAGAATTGATCCTGTTCAATCTTGACTCACTAGGAGCCTCCTATTTCTGGTCTTTGAGTATAATCTTAGGGTTTACTCATGCCCATTGCCACCCATAACCAAACAAGATGAAAGATCTATGGAGACGAAAACATAAACAACCGGCAAACTGAGGATGAAACTTAGTGCTCGTTCAGGCACTTCTGAACCCTGGAATTGAAATTCAGTAAATCACGAACATCCACTCATCTTCTTAAGATATTAAAGTTGTCTCCACTTTGGAATTTCCTAATTTCTGAGTGAGCAATTTCATGTACTCATATTCAAAAACTAGTGGTCCTCAATCATCATAATCAAGATCACCCGCACACACGAAAAAGGAAAGAAAAAAAAAAAAGACACAAAAGCAACATACGGTGGAACCAACTGTCTCGAACATCACTGCTCATTGGTTGTTCAAGAAAAAAACCAGAAAACTTTTACAATGTTGGTGAAGACAGGATTATTAACACCATTCTACAGCAGCAATAAAAAGGATGAACAAATCTCAAAAAATAGTAGCAGAGAATTCAACTACGGTGGAACTTAACTACATACAAAAAGAAAGATGGCAAAGCATGTGAACATTGATCATTCAGCAATGGTTATAGGAAGAATAATACTATATTAGAAACGGACTCGAAGTTAATGCTGATTGAAATGAAACTGGGGCAAAGTCTAAGCTCAACATATTAGCTGCTTTCCCATGTGAAGTTATCTCGACCCAAAATGTATGACACAATGTATAATCTCTTAGATAAAAATTGCACCTTTTAGAACATTGTGAACAAAGCTCAATGAAAGAAACACAACAACCAACAAAGGGAAAAAAAAAATGGAATTTTGAACCGAACTGAATTTATAAATTCACTCAACCAGAAATGTCATACACGTTATAACCAAAACATCAATTCCAATAACCAAATGTAATAGTAAGTAAACAATACATTAATTCTTGTTCTTCTTGCCGGATGAATTACTTCTGTTGAAAACATCATCAGGAACGACCTTGAGAAGCTTCTTCTGCTTAGATTTAGCAATCTTTTTCAGAGTCTTGGGATTGGAGATCTTCTGAAGCTTGGTACCAGACCTGAGGACATTCTCCTGCTTCTTCTTCTCCCTCTCCTCACGGAGCCGCCGCTTCTCCTGCTTGTTCTGGCGTATCTCCTCCTTCAACTCGTTCATCCTCTCTCTGTACGCCTTCTTTATCTCCCTCTCCTTCATCCGCTGCTCCACCGTCGTGCCCTTCTTGCTGACGAGCACCGCCGACGCACGATGAGTGCGCACCTGCTTCCACTTCCTCCCCGACACCTTTCCGGCGATCACGCCGTCGTACGTCGGCTTGCCGAAGGATGGCTTGTTGGGGTCGGAGGAGGACTCGACGGCCTGCCGCTTCGAGCCGGGTGGGCCGCCACTGGCGTCGTCGACGTCCATGGACTCATTCTCCAAGAACGGATCGAGGAGCTTTAGCTTCTCCGCTTCTTGCTCGGATCTCTTGCGCTTGAAGGTTTTCCCGCCGAAGCCCTCGTCCAGCCGCCGAAAATCGATCGTGCAAGCCATTGTTGAAGTAGAGAGCTGTGTTGGGGAAAACTTTATGCGGTTGTGATATTATGAAAGCAGAAAACCCCAAATTTTAGGGTTTCAGTAGATGTGACCTAATAATGGATTTGGATTGTTTGGTGTGGACTATACTAGTAGTACCATGGGCTAATGCTATTAATGGGCCTGCCACGATTTTTAATTGATCACACGCCTTTGCCACCCTCTCTCTCTCTCTCTCTCTCTCTCTCTTCCTCAAATATAAATATATATAGATCAAAAATGAGTTCAAAGACCGGTCAAGGGAAAAAAAAGCGTAATGGGCAACCACAAGCCGATTTCTTATTCGCGGGATAAGATATACGAGGACAACCACAAGTCGGTTACTCAAAAGACATTTGAAATGATTTTTCCAACTTTCTCCAATTAACCACATCTTCCCGGGGGATCGGCCACCATTCAACCTCAACTCTCAAATACCAAACATCAAAGTCTAAGGCTCCGCCATGGTAGCCCGTGATATGCATGTTACAAAAATGTTATGAGTCATTTACACATTACCTATCCGTTTGGACTCCAAAAAAATGGGTTGAATCGTCCATCTTCCACATCTTTCTTTTTAATACCAAGTATGGTAGCTCTTGATATGCATGTTACAAAGATGTTTTGAGTCATTTACACCTATTCGTTTAGACTCCAAAAAAATGGGTTGAATCATCCATCTTCCACATCTTTATTTTTAATACCAAGTATGGTAGCCGGTGATCTGCATGTTACAAAGATGTTATGAGTCATTTACACATTACCTAGCCGTTTGGACACCAAGAAAATGGGTTGAATCTTCCATCTTTCACATCTTTTAATCAACGTTGTTTTTTAAAGTTAAAACTTAAACATAAGTCTATTAGGGCTAGCCTGAAAATTAATTAATTATTATCCCACTAACACTT
>CACSLK010024540.1:12215173-12231225 GCA_902706635.1 Striga hermonthica | reverse complement strand
CTTATCCCGACGACGAGCCCCTACTCTGTCGGGCCAACGTAATTATTACTCCCACTGCCGTCTTACCTTCGCTTCGGCCAAATTAATATCTTTACCTCTCCCACCGACGAGCCCTAGCTCCACCAGGCCTATCAACACTTCGCCAGCGCGACAAGTCCCTGAGAGCAAGCCTCATCTTCGCAGACGAGCACCGCGAGCCGAGCTCAGAAACGCCACATATAAAAGAGAAACGAGAGACACGTCAAATCCCAAGTCAAACCACGCTCATATCAAATCAACGAGGTCCTTCCACACGGGGCTTATCGACTTGAACACCTGGATGGCACCCCCCATCAGTACCCACGAAACTCGGCGTTTCTAAAGAAGTCCAACCAATAGGTCTAGGCTATTCTCATTTAGTAAATAGCGTTATTATTTAGATTACTTGACGAGCTAGATCAAGAATGTAATTTACTTTTTGCTTTTAGAGGCTATGTCGTTTTAGGCTTAGATCGAGTTGAAGCGGCAACTCATAAAAACGTAAGGATCGGTGTCGACCAGGATCAGTACGATGACCTGGTCGGCACCTCATAAAAACGTAAAGATCGGTGTCAGCCAAGATCAGTACGATGACCTGGTCGGCACCTCATAAAAACGTAAGGATCGGTGTCGGCCAGGAACAGTACGATGACCTGGTCGGCACCTTATAAAAATATATGGATCGGTGTCGGCCAAGATCAGTACGATGACTTGGTCGGCACCTCATAAACACGTAAGGATCGGTGTCGGCCAGGATCAGTACGATGACCTGGTCGGCACCTCATAAAAATGTAAAGAATGGAAAAACGGGCTCAAGCGCGAAGCTCGACAAGGCCAAACCGCAATCCGAATCGGACAGGTAACGCGCCCCCATGAGTAATTGATAAGCGCCAAGCCCAATCTCAAGGCTCGGCCAAGTAATAAACAAGCGCCGAGCTCAACCATGTAGCTCGGCCCCGTAATTAATAAGTGCCGAGCCCAATCTCGAGGCTCGGCCAAGTAATAAACAAGCGTCGAGCTCAACCATGTAGCTCGGCCCCATAACTAATAAGCGTCGAGCCCAATCTCGAGGCTCGACCAAGTAATAAATAAGCGTCGAGCTCAATTGTGAAGCTCGAATGGGTAATGCACCACAGTAATTAGTGCGATAAATTGCACAAGCCGGGCTCGACAAAGGGGCCCCAATTAGACAAAAGCGCCCTGAAACTAGAAAACCGAACTCCAAACGCAATTCAGCCGAACAAAGCATGCGACAAAGTGCTCTCATTTGACATACATTCATTACATGCATTCATCATACATTCACGCATCCCTCATATGATCGCATTATGCATGCATTCTCGTAAGAAACAAAGAGCTCAAAGCTCAATCGAACAAAGAGCTCAAAGCTCACCCAGACAAAGAGCTCTAAGCTCACTCATGTCGACATAAAAGGCATTCATGCATAAAAAAACGGGTACCAAATCGCCCGACCAGGCCATTCAGGCCCTATCCAATCTGAAAAGTCGCCCATTCACTCAAACCGAATCAACTCGTCAAAGATCAAGCCATGATTATCATCGTCACGTCATGCCAAAGCCTAAAAAGATCAACAAGACGCTCAAGGGTCCCAAAGCACCCTAAAATTGCGTACTAAATCGTGATAAAATCACCATTCTTTGCCAAAAACTGACAAGATAAAAAGTGATCTCATGAATCACGCGAAAATTATCCGCTACTCGCGCTCATCTACATATTTGCGATTCCACCAATATCCCTCATTACGCGATATCCTAACACAGTATAAAGAGCCCGAAGCTCAAGAGATCTTGAGGTTAAAACATTGCCAAATTGTAAAGATTAAATGCGACCTCAGAACAATTCAATCAAGAACATGTCCTAAACTCGGGGGCCTCATGTTGAAACCCAATTTGGCTCCTATTAATTAAATGATAAACGAAATAACAAAATACGACCCGATGACCAAGGAACCGAATATATGTAATAAATAAATATACAAGCAGGTTTTCAAGACTGATCAAACCAGAAGCCGCCATAAGTCATAAGCGGGCCCCACAATGGTTACTTCCCATTAAATAATAATGTACTACCTTTTATTTATTCATTTTTATTGCCCACTTGCAAAGAAAGTGGAGGATGTATATATGTGTAAGAAATGAGAGAGAAAGGGGACTTTTTTCCCATCTTCTTCATTTTCCTCCTTCAACAACTCAAAGAGAGAGAGAGAGAGAGAGATAGAGCATTCTCAAAAGATTAGAAATAAAACATCAATTTTAATCATCTTTTTCTTCATTTTTTATGTACAATAGTTTCGATTCATTTTAAACAGTTGATCGTCCGATTTTCGACATCAACAGGAGGTTTTGATGTAAGAAGAGTTTTCGTCGACACGGGAAGTTCGGTCGATATCATGTTCTATGATTGCTTGCCCAAATTAACCGAGAGCTCAGCCTGGAATTGAAGCTGATAACCACACCATTATATGGGTTCACTGGCAGTGAGGTCACACCAATGGGGGAGGTTAGCATAACGGTTGCTTTAGGATCAGGGCCCACAAGGAAAGTGCGGATGGTTCAATTTATGGTGGTCGCAGCTGAATCGTCTTATAACGTTATTATGGGACGAACTTGTTTGAATGCCTTCCAGGCTATTTTATCCACATATCATATGATGATCAAGTACCCAGTATGTGAAGGTGTTGGTGAAGTGCCGGGTGATCAACTCGCCTCGAGGAGCTGTTATCAAACCACAGTGAGCAATAACAGGCAGCTATCAAAGAAGCAGTACCAAACTTGCAATAATGTATCTGGTCGAGTGAGTTCTTCGAGGTCCAAGGAAGATAAATCTCAGGCTGATAAAGGCAAAAAAAAGGCGAATGTTCAACCCGGGGAAGAGACTGAAGAATGTCAGATGGTGGAAGGAAGCGAGGATCAGAAATTTAAAATTGGAGCAAACCTGATCGAGCCAACTAAATCCAAACTAATTGGCCTTATCCGAGAATTTTCGGACGTCTTCGCCTTCACTACAGAGGAATTAACAGGCATTGATGCGTGGATGATAGAGCATCGATTAAATGTTGATCTGGCCGTTAAGCCAGTGAAGCAAAAGAGAAGACACCATGGGACGGAAATGGACAACATTATTGAGGCTGAAGTGAGAAAGTTGCTAAAAGCTGAGCACATTAAGGAGATCCAATTCCCGGAATGGTTGTCGAATACAGTAATGGTGGCGAAAGACGGAGGAAAGTGGCGGATCTGCATTGATTTTAGGGACCTGAATAAGGCCTGTCCGAAGGATTTATATCCTTTACCCAGGATCGACTAACTTGTCGACTCCACAGCAGGATGTGAATTACTAAGTCTTATGGACGCATTGCAGGGCTATCACCAAATACCTTTGGCAAAAGAATACCAAAAGAGAGTAAGTTTTGTGACAAGTCGAGGTACGTATTGCTATGTCGTGATGCCCTTTGGCCTCAAAAATGCTGGGGCTACTTACCAGAGGTTGGTGGATAGGATCTTTGAAGATCAGCTTGGAAGAAATATGGAGGTATATGTAGATGATATGATGGTGAAGAGTAAATTTTAAATCGACCATGTGACAGATCTGAGAGAGACATTCTTGTCGCTGAGAAGTTACAATATGAAGCTAAATCCCAATAAATGTTCATTTGGGGTACGGTCTGGAAAGTTTCTGGGATACTTGGTGACCAAGAGGGGAATCGAGGTGAACCCAGAAAAGGTTCGAGAAGTAAGGAAAATGAAGCCGCCTACTAAGGTGAAAGAAGTGCAGATTCTAACATGCCGGTTTGCCGGGCTGAGTAGATTCATCTTGAAAGTAGCGGAAAAAAGTGGACCTTTATTCAAGACACTGAGGAAAAGAACCAAATTTCAGTGGATCGATGAAGCTAAAAAATCCTTTGAAAAACTACAAGATATGCTGGCCAATTTGCCATTATTGTCCAAGCTGGTACAAGGAGAGGATCTGATCCTATATATTTCGATTGGGGAAGAGGCTGTGAGCTCAGTTCTGTTGCGGGAAAAAGGTGCTGCTCAACTCCCGATCTATTATGTTAGTTGAGCGATGCAAGGTGCTGAACTGAGATATTCAAAAATTGAAAAGTGTGCCTTAGCAGTAGTGGTTGCAGCAAGGAAGCTGAGGCCATACTTCTTGAATCATCGAGTGAAGATCAGAACTAACATGCCTCTAGGAGATATTCTAAGTCGACCATCTGTATCTGGTCGACTAGTAAAATGAGCAATCGAGCTGAGTGAATACTCTATTATATACGAACCAAGGAAATCTATCAAAGCCCAAGTGTTAGCAGACTTTATACAAGAAGGCACGAGGACAGGAGAAGAGTCTAAAGGAGTATGGAAAGTGTTTGTCGACGGGTCTATCTCGAAGGTTGGAGCAGGATTGGGTATTGTCATTATCTCACCCAAAGGAAACGATTTGGAATTCTCGATAAAGGTAGAGCCGCGAATGTCCAACAATGAGGCCGAGTATGAAGAAGCTATTAAGGGTGTGCAGTTGGCAATGGCAGGAGGTGCTCGAAAAATACAACTCCATTCTGACTTGCAGCTGGTCGTGGGTCAATGCCAAGATGGCTTCGAGATTAAATAAGAGAGGATGCAAAAGTATGTAGACCAGAATGGAAGCCTATAAGCAAAAAATGAAAGCTGCCCATGACATGAAGATAAGAAGGCGGAGCTTTCAAGTAGGAGATCTCGTATGGAAAAGGATCGACGTACTAAAGCATGTTGAAAAGCTGGAGCCAAATTGGGAAGGGCCATACCTGATCGAGCGAGTGCATGTAGGAGGAGCATACTCATTGAAAGACGTTGAAGGTCGATCTTTGGCCAAGTCATGGAATGTCGCTAACTTAAAGAAGTATTATGCCTGAACGATTAATTCCTTTATTCATGTTTTGCAAAAACAATTGCTGTAATCTTTTTCTAACTTCTATCATGAGGCATTATTATTTCAAGTATTGATTATGAGAAAAAACACATCAACCAAAGAAAAAATCCACCATGTTTAAGGCTATGAAGTTGGGTGGTCACCTGTTTTTTAACATCCTTAAGGGTGGGCAAGTGATCGATCACAAATAATCCACCATGTTTAAGGCTATGAAGCTGGGTGGTCACTTGTTTTTGAGCATCTTTAAGGATGGACAAGTGCTCGATAAAAAATCCACCATGATTAAGGCTATGAAGCTGGGTGGTCACTTGTTTTTTAACATCCTTAAGGGTGCGCAAGTGCTCGATCACAAAAAATCCACCATTATTAAGGCTATGAAGCTGGGTGGTCACTTGTTTTTGAACATCTTTAAGGTTGGGCAAGTGATCGATCACAAAAAATCCACCATGATTAAGGCTACGAAGTTGGGTGGTCACTTGTTTTTGAACATCTTTAAGGGTGAGCAAGTGCTCGATCACAAAAAATCCACCATGATTAAGGCTATGAAGCTGGGTGGTCACTTGTTTTTGAAGATCCTTAAGGGTGGGCAAGTGATCGATCACAAAAAATCCACCATGATTAAGGCTACGAAGCTGGGTGGTCACTTGTTTTTAAACAGCTTCAAGGATAGACAAGTGTTCGATCACAAAAATCCACCATAATTAAGGCTATGAAGTTGGGTGGTCACTTGATGTGGAACATCCTTAGGGATGGACAAGTACTCAACCATTGTTTGACCATCACAAATCCCACTGAAGTTAAGGCCTTCGAAGGCTAGAGGGTCGTTTATTGTTAGATATTTTTAAGCCTTGTGGTTAAAGACAAATTCGAAGCATTTATAGTCTAAGTACATGCAATTAGCGCAGTTGTTTTGTCGAATGAGCGACAACAAACACCGCGTGGTCGATACCAACATGTCATGATCAGATATATAAATGAAAATGAAGGCAGGAGTAAATTTGCATCGAAGCAAGATCGACCAACATCATTATCATTAAAAATAGTAGTAGACAATGAGAAATGTCAACTACAAGTTTGCAGACAGAAGAAAATTACAAAAGTTCTACGAGGCATTATTGTTAGCTTGATCTTCATTTGAGGGCTCCTTGCTAGAATCAGTTGGCTTGGGTTGCATGCGAGGGGGAGGAACAAGGAGATTCGCTTTGGTCGATTCAGACAAAGCCCTGGACAAAGATACAGGAGGCGCACCAGGTCGAGGAAGCTCAAAAACTTTCTTGATCTGCTCGTGACTGGCCACAGCCCTCTCTAGAGTACTCGTCCACCAAGGATGATCGACAGGTAAGCTGGGATCGCCCTTGAAGTTGGCATGTACTTTGGGTATTTCTTCCCATATTTTGGCCACTTCGAGGCACTCAAAGTCATCCTCGACACTTTGCTCAGATGCCTTGGTCATCGCGAAGCCGAAATATTCGCTACCAAGTTCTTGAACTTCAGACAAGTACTGTGTTGACTTCTTGTAGTCGGCCACTACTTGGTTACGATAGGCTACCAAGAATTGTTGACCGACGATAGTGTGCCACATTACTTGACGAGCACGAGCACCAGCGGCTTGACCGAGTCGACTCTGGAGCTCTTTTTCCTCCTCGACCTGCGCTTCTAGTGACTTGATCTCCTCCTCGAGCTGTTGAATTTTTTCCTGCGCAACCTGATTTTCTTCCTCTAGCACCTTGCTCTTTGCTCAAGCGACTTGAAATACTTATGCAAAGGAACGAGCTCAGTGAGGCAATCCGCACGCTGAGAGTTAGCGCGCTCAAGGGATCCTTGCACTAGCTCGAGCTGTTTCTCGAGAGCTTGGATTGACCGACCAGACCCACTTTGAGAAGTAGCATGAGAGAGCAAGGGCGCTAAATGCACGAAACCCTATATTGAATCATATAAGAAACAATGAATAAACATCAAACACAAACAACTACAACAAAACAAAGCAAAAAGTAAATGAGTCCCAAACCTGAGCGAGCCAATCGACCAGTACGGGGCTGTAGGCTGCGAGAGTAGCAGCGTCAACTTTAAAATTGGTGGTCGACAACATCCCTTGAAGAAAGGATGATACAGAAGTCTGGACCGCAGAAGATGAAGGAAGAGACTGGTCAAGACGTTGACGCTTGGAAGCACAGTCTTCCTCGAGGACAAGTGGACGCTTTTCCTTCAAATCCTCAAATGTTGTTTCTTGCTCGGCCAGTGGTTTGAACGAGCAGGAAGGGATGTTAAGTGAAGTAGGTCGTGGAGAAGAAGGGAGGTCGATACTATGGTCCATCTGTTGATCACCAGAATTCTGGTCTAATTGTTGATCAGGAGAATGGATCAGATGAGTCTCGACAGTAGATGGAGAGGTAGGTCGTGCCTCAACAGTAGTGGTAGCTTCCCTAGAAGCAGAGACAACTTCGACAGGTTGTGTTACCGAGGGCTGAGGAGAAGGCCCGTGAACTGCCGCGTCGTCCACATTAGGCGAAGGAGTTGAGGAGTCCGTTGCTAAATAGACAGTCTTCGCCGTTTACTTTCGAGGAGCCTTCCTCCTGACCACGGGAACAGATGGCATTTCTGCTAGAACAGACATAATAAGGCACATAAGCGTTAGATAACACAGTGCCAAGTACAAAAAATGAGAGCAACACAAGCATAAGTTATACCAGGATCATTGGGAATTCTGATCGATTCTATGACATCGATAGTAGGAGGAGGTAGAGTCTTGTGGGTAAGAATACCACAATAGTAGAAAAGATGATCATTTATTAAAATGATGTTCGACTTGACCGGCTTCGAATTCCAACAGTGTATACGCTGATCGAACAAAGGGTCAGGGGGAGGAGTTACGATTTCTTGAGGAACCTTGGTGATCCACGACAAGGGATCCCAAGGCCACGCAGAAGCAGGTTTCACAAACGTAAAAGTATCTTTCCACCCGAGACAATTAGATGGTCGATCAGAAATGAAAGACACACCATTTCTACCCTTCAAGTATATGCCATCTGGGCCTTTGGAAAGAATATAGCAGTAAGAAAAGAAATCCAGGTCGAGCTTACCCAGGCGAATACGAGACATGATGATATGCGAGACAAGAGTACGGACGGCATTTGGAGGTAATCGATTTAAGGGTAAATTATACCATGAGCAAATAGACAAGAGATCTGGGCAAAGGGGAAACCTAACTCCCATATCGTGGTGGATTTTGAAAAAGGTATAATATCCCTCGGGGGGCTGAAAAGCATCATCCCTAGGGTCTGGTCATAGGTAGGTCCCATGATGACCATATCTATCATGATCCACCCATTTAAGGGTGTGAGTGCGAAGGCGTGAATCCTTGGGTTTAAGAATTGAAGTGCTGACGGGTGTGGTCGAGGAGGTCCCCTGCTGAATTCGACCTTGAGGAATAAGGGTACTGAGTGGTCTGTTATCCTCATCTTCTTTGCCTTCTTTGAACTCATCCATTTTCCCTATCACGGGTCTACGGCGACCCCGAGAATTCTCGGTTGGTGGTAGGGACAAAACGAAAGACTCAGGCTCGATGCCTTCTGGTCGAAGAACACTCAGAGGAGTGACATTTAAAGGAGGCAGGAGAGGGGTGTCCCCGCCGGCGCCAGTATTTTCCCCAGAATTAGAAGGATCTGAAGAAAATCGGAGGAAGCAAATGATTAAGCAACATACTGGTTGGCATAGAACTAGGGGCGCTGGCGAAATAGGGATATGCAAAATATCAGGGGTTCGAAGAAAGCTAAAGAGGGAATTATACACAAATCAGAAAGGAAAGGGAAAAAGCACTTAAAATTAAAGCAAGAATGAAGTAGAAACGTACTTATTGTCATAGATGATGGAATTAAGCGAGGCAGCCTGGAAATCGATGGGAGGTCTCACACAGATAACGCAAATAGAACAAGTTGCAGAGAAAGGGGGAAAGAAATTCACAAGAGGGAAAAGTGATGGAAGAGGAGAAAGATGGACTTTTATAGGAGATAGGATAATATGAAAGGTTGGTGTCGATCTACACCGTTAGATTAGAGTAAATCCTGTGGTATAAATAAGCGCGTGGACATTGCGAACGAGACAAATGATGAAGTCTGGGAAAGAGAGCCGTGCCATGTGAAAATTCATCATTAGGAATGCGAATCAACCAATTACATTCAAAATTCAAAATTCAAATCCCCATCAGGAAAAGCAACGCTAATATGAACGATTAATTAAAGGAGAAATGCGAAACAATTCAAAGGCATTTAAAATGAACGCCATCTACTCTTGATCGAGTAATCCTCTCCCTATGGTCGAGTGACTCTGTTCCTTAATGCCCACTCGATCAGAGTGTGGGAGACCAGATGATGCGGGATATTACATCATCGGTTCAACACCGACAGATTAGTCTAGTGAGGGCACGTAGCTTAATGATCGAGCAGATGGATAGTCGATCAGAGGCTGAAGAATTAGTCAGTGGAGTAGTAAGGCATTATGACATTCTGTGAAGAGCAGTTTGGTGATTCCTAACATTGGGGGAACGTGGCCAAGGCGGTTACGACGTGGGGCAAACCATTATCCATGTAAACAGGTATAAGGCGTTGGAAAAAGGGGGAAAAGAGGTACGCGATATACCATTCTTTACCAATCATAATACAAAAAGAGGAAAAAACTAACTTAAGCATCAGAGGGCCAAGTTGGAGATACCTTCCCTCCGGCATTGGCTTTTTTGTAGGTACTTGAAGTGATTAACCGGCGTAGAGGACAAGATCTGAAGGAGTCCAACCGGTTCAAGGTAACAATTTCATACCATTTTGGCGTCGTCTGTGGGGACTTTGAACAAGAAGCTTTTGCTTTGCAACATCTGAAGCTATGACGAACGGGATTCTGAGGAAAAACTTGCAGTCATCATTTGATGATGCATGGGCAGAAACGAGACCGATAGGGGAAGGCCCACCACCAGGATTTGTCGGAACATCACAAACACTGGGGAGTCGTCCAACTGTAGCCCAAGGTGGAGGGAATCCGACAACTGTAACCCAGGGTGGAGAAAATCCGACGATAGTGACCCGGGGCGGAGGACAGCCGGTGATACCTCCAGCAAATAGAGAGCAAGACGGTGTGGTTGAAAGAAATGAGAACAGCCGGTGAGAATGGTTCTCAATGAAAGAAATGAGAATAAATCTCCGCCATCGGATTGAATGATCTAATGGATAAAAAAAAGCTAAAATTGTACCTCATTAAGGTCAATTTTGTCATTATACGCATCAAGCACAACAAACCTAATTCGTGGCCTCACATCTTGACTCATCAAAGATCAATCCTCTGCTGTTGTATCACTCATTCGCATAAACGTGCTTGTTTCTTCTCTACCAGCCGCCAGCGTCCATCTCCGACGAAACAAGCCCCCGACGATCGTCGCGCACCACCAACATCGGCGACAACACCTCCGCCTATCTGTCACTTTCGATAGTCCGATGTTGTCCGTCCGCGAGAGCACAACCAATCGCCGTCGCTCTTGATGGTATTGTCGCCGCCATATAAAGCTTCTTCTACACCACGACGAGGACAACAAACGTCTTCCGCCGATCCACACGATCAATTTTTGCCGAGAAACGCAAATCCACGTGTTCTGGCTAAACTCGGCCATTGATACACGAGCTCGAAATTAACCGCGCAACATCTGTACTTCGGACATCCTGGGTAACAAAAACGAGGTCTACGGGTCTGAGGAGATTCCCGATGGTCAAAAAGACGGAGGACGATGTGTCACGGTGGCGGACGTGAAAGCTCCGGTCAGCTTATCCACAACAATGGTCATACGTCGTTTTGTTTCTCCAGGTCACGGCGGCCAGAACGCGGCTCTATATGGTGGCTTCGGTCGGCGGCTCTCCTGGTTGCGGCGACGGAAGACTGTTTCTGATGGTCACCTACTAATTTTTAACACAGGGACTTATATTTGGAAATTAGACTAATTTAAGGGACTTATATGTTAGTTCTATATTTTTTTTATAATTATAATTTAGTAAAGGACTAATTATATCTTTTTACAAAAACAAATCAACTAACTAGCAGGTCTTGATAGAGAGCTCTGGTTGGGGAGATAATAATGGACGGATCATGGTCGCAGGGATGAGAGAAGTAACAAGTCCTTTTGGTTTATTTTTTCATCCCTTCTCTTCAATTTAAAAACAAAGGATATATTTATTTGTACATTTTCAAAAATAGTAAAATGTTCACCAATTTATATATTTCCAACTATCATTAATTTCCTATTAATATATCATTCAAATCTAATTCATATAATTTTATTATTTATTTATTCATTATTTTTTAAATACAACTATATTTTTTTAAATAATTATATCTATTGGCCATCTCAAAACTACTTGAAAATTGAGGAATAATGTTGAAGCAATTGAATGAATGAATATCTAGACTTTTTTTGTGTTTAATGAAGTGGAGTAAAAAAACGACAAATCGAAAAATATTCTCTTTGCCTACTAAAATCCTTGTCCATTGAGCTTTATATTGAAATAATTGGTCATGTGGAACTCGCATTTATAAACTCACATTTATAGACAAAGTGAACAATATTGCTAATGTATATGCACATAAAAAAAAAAAATGTATGCATTGTCGGCTGCACAATTTTGATAGACGATATGCGCAATAATGTATGCTAGACTGAACTTTATAAATAACCTATTGCACTTCATAAACGACACGTTGCACTTTATAAAATATTATTAATAAATAGGTTGTACTTTATAAAACAAGCTACACTTTATCACCGCGATCCAATAAATCTAACTTTAACGTCTGTCACATCATCTAACAACAAAAAAACACAAGCATGAAATGTACCAAAATGACAGTGGTGCACTTTATATATCATCACGTTGCACTTTATAAAAATAACACGTTGCACTTTATAAAATATTATTAGACATATTGCACATTATTAACTAACGGGGTGCACTTTTGTATCAATAAGATTGCATTTTATCATAACAAATATACAATAATGTTAATTAAATTAATAATACAAAATATTAAGTACATACATTATAAATACTAAATATATTTTTATTACACAAACAATTTCATAAATCTATAGTAAATTAAATTAAAATATACATTATTAAATTAATTAAAATTTAAATGCACGTTAGTGTTCGATTTCAATTTGGTTGGAACGAAAGTTCGGTAATTTTCACACTGCACAATATTGGCCAAAAAAAGGTGCACATTAATACTATAATGTTACACTTTAGTGAATGAGTTATTGCACTTTAGTGTATGTACCGACCGAAATGAACCGAAATATAATTCAACCGACCGAACTATGTATATAGGATTAACGATAGAATTAACTTATTATGTTCAATTTTAGTTTGTTCGGTGCGAAATGTAAAATACAAGCATTGTGAGTGCACGGTAGTGTTAAAAGGGATGCACATTAGTGACTATCAAATTGCACAATAGCGACCGAAACCGAAAGAATAAATTTTTTGATTTGAAATTTTATAATTCAGTTCGATTAAGTATTTATTCTTAAAATCATGGTTATTTTATTTTGGGTTCGACTTTATTTTTTATAGCCGAAACGACCGACCTATATGAAAAAATAATTATTTCTATATATTTGTATATATGTCGAGTGCACTTTAGGGTTATACAAATTGCACATTGATGACTATTAAATTACACTTTAATGACTATTAATTTGCATAATATCGAACGACCTCGAACAAACTAAAATTTTTAGATCGAGAATTAAATTTATATTCTATTGTCAATATTTTACATTTAAAAACTCAATTATGCCAATTTGATATCGGTCTTTTTTTTTTTTGTTACTTAGATAAATAAATTATATAGAAAATATTATTCATTTTATCAATATATCTTTTATGTAAAATATTATAGCCATAAACGAAAAAAATAGAAAAAAAAAATCAATGGAAATTTTAAAATATGAATTGTACATAGTGACTGCTACGTTCATCAGTGTCATTTGCCAAATGAAATCTGTTGTCGGAAAATAAAACTATTAACTGAGAATATCACATGCTTATGGCTTATACCCGAAATATCAATGTCCCGACCAGAAAAGAACTAAAAAAAATGTAAATATTAAAAGAAAAAAAAAATGCATCTAGACCCCTAAAACTTATCAAATTCACAAAAACAAGCCCCTATATATAAATTTGAAATCTGTTGAATTTCAGGTCCGTTCGTTATCTCCCGCAGAGCACATAATCCTGCAGACACCGGTGGACCTTAGCCGGTCGCCGTCACAATGCCACTATCACCCGGATGGCCGAGCTCGTCGGCGACTGTCGCCGGTGTATTGAGATTAGCAATTAGGTGAATTAGTGATTTAGGGGTTTCCAATTGGTAACTCGCAGTCGTCGCCGAGAAAGTGACAGAAACTCGACAGCAAATGGAAAATGCGCATCAGGCCGGATAAAACGACAGTCAAAGGTCGTTTTGAGTTCGCCGGAGAGAAGAGGCCGAAGGCGACCTTCATTGATGATTATCTGAAAACGGTTGAGTTAATTGAGAGAGATAGAGATGCATATAGATGGCGCGAGAGAGTGATGAAGGCGACGAGGATGGTGGTGATTGCGGCGACATTAGCGGCGGTCGGTGGCGGGGACTGTCGTTGGTCCGATGGCTGCGTGAGTAAAAATTTTGTGTTTTTGGTGAGAGAAAGTAAGGGGGTGATTGTTTACAAAATAATTTACTCACTTTTATTTCAACTCAAAATCTAACTCAACTTTAACTCAACCTCACTATCTTTAATATTATTCACATAATTAAATAAACAACCAATCATTCTTACACATCACATCAACTTTAATTCACTATTCATCCACTCACATAATTTTAACTACCTATCATTTCCAATTATTTTCAATCATTTATCTCTTACTTTTACATCAAATCAATTCTAATTATTTTATTTTAAATATTATTTTAATACATTCTTAAAATTCCACTACAACTAGCCATATCACTTTTTTCAAAATTAACTATAGTTAACCAAAATAACTCAATTTGAACAAATTATTTCATAAACAATCAGGCCCTAAGAGAGAGACTTCTAAGACTATGTTTGGTAAAATTAGCTGATAAGCTAGCTGATAGCTGATAAGCTAGCTTATAGCTTATATGTAATTTTTTAGCTTATAGCTTATAGCTTATGACTTATAGCTGAAAAGCTAGCTTATATGATAAAAGGTGTTTGGTAAATTAGCTGATAAGCTAGCTGAAAAAAAAAATCAACTAGCTTATTTGAAAAGCTACCTAAAGTAGCTTATGAAATAAGCTCGCACTTTTTAAAAAAGCTCGTCCTACCAAACGAGACTTATTTTAAACAGGGAGCTTATAAGCTAACCAAATAAGCTAAAAGCTAGCTTATTTGGCTTACCAAACATACCCTAAGTTGGGCGGGTGTGGGTGGGTTTTTGGTGGGTCCCATGGAAGAGTATAATATTGTGTATTGTCTCTTTTACCCTTAATAAGTGGTCAAATGTAAACATTTGACCAGTATTTGTACACTTAATTTATATATATATATAAAGATTTACCATTTTTCAAAAATAGCAGGTCAAACTATAGTCAAAATTCATTTGCATTAATTACATACCACTTTTAGTAATTTTTATTTGTTTTTTTTTTGGGCAAAAAATCAAGCATCATAAATGAGCCCTTAAATCATAGTAGTTGTTAATTTAATTTGGAGAAAACTAGTGCGTACCTCGTGCGATGCACGAGAAAATATTATTAAATAATAATTATAAATTAAAGAGGAGAGTAAACAACATTAACTAATAAAAGTATAAAGTAAAAATGTGGGGTAACATATATATGTAAGAAGTATCTAAAATATTTTATGTTTAACGCAATTCTCATTCAACACAAAATATTATAAATAACGCAAGAAGTCAAGCTTTCAGTATATACACTAACACAACCCACATGCACAAAATCGGTGATTGGACGATCTAAATCGGTCAAAATGATTAAAGGTCGTAAACAATCCATTTCACCAATAAAAGGCAAAATTTTCTGACTTTTTAGGGTTTTCATAAGAACTACCTGCACATTTTTTTTTGTTTTACCTCAACTCTATTCCGTTCGATTATAAAGAATAATTCACAAATTAACCTTGTGAATAAAATGTTTTGTTTTCAATTTACGATATATATTTTCAGAAATCACGTAAAAAGCGGTTGATTTTATGTTTTTTTGTACGATTTCTCTTGTTTTTTAAATACCAAACAAATTCTTGGACTTGTATTATGTCTTTTATTTGAATTTCAAAAATTAATACAAATGAAAATTTATCTCATAAATTTAAAATGCACGTGTACAATTGAGAGTTTTTCCAATTTTAACTGCAATTTTTATTTCATAAAATGTTTATATTATCACATGGTTAAAAAATTGATCAACAATGCATGTCTCCTATTCAACAAGTTTTGATATTTATCTTAAATGCATATTAATTATGGTTCACTGTGAAAAAATGTTTTTTTTTTTATCACAATTGTATCTTATAACTTAAAAATATATTTTGACAAATACATGCATAGATTTATTAAGTTATGTTACTAAATGCAGCGACGGAGTTACCAAATGCAAGCCAATGTCGTGTAAAAAAAAAAAAAAAAAATGGATTGGATTATATGAAACTGAGATTTTTATAAGATGAAAAAAATAGTATTGTATGACATGCAAATCGAGATTTTCTAAATTATGAATATTAATTGTTTTTAATTGGAGAATTTTATAATACACTAAATTACACTTTAACTTATACAAAAGTGTCTGGAAATTTACAGAATACTTCATTTAAGGAATGATCAGATGTTTGGCGATTTTGAAATTTGAATTGTCGAACTTTAGGACTTAGAAATTTAACGGTAGATTTGAAATTTATTTTTTGAAAAAAACCCACGAAACCAGACAATGTTAGATTTAAAAAAAAAAATAAAATCAAATTTGAATATAACTTTTTAATAATGAATGTAATTAATATTTTCCGAATTTTTTTTTGTTACTTTTAGTAAATGGTTATTTTTATTATATATATATAT